>CM063504.1:23605990-23680990 GCA_032207245.1 Pardosa pseudoannulata | reverse complement strand
TCTATTTTTGAATTTAAACAATATTTTATAAGGAGAGCTAAACGGACCAACAGACGTTGTCCTGTTTTATCACTGGAAATCGAATAATTGTAAAAAGTTTTTAAATAAATGATAAATCGGACCATTTTGATGGAAAAGTAAGGAAAAAATATTTTAAAATACTTGACGCCACCACGCGTACAGACAGCATAAACTTAATTAGATTAAATTAAAAATCCCATATCACCCGTAAGGGGATTCGCTCCTGCGACATCTCGTACTGAAGCCCGTTGCGCTGACCACTGCGTCACAGATACGTTTGAAGTGAAGGGCTTCTTGCGGAATCATAATAATCAAAATAAGCGGGTAATTTTTAATTTTCATTAAAAAAAACATTTTCTATCAGATCAAATTGTGAATCTAAACCATTCTCGAATCAACTTAATTACATACACAAAATTTCATCATAATCAGTCCAGCCATTTAGGAGGAGTTCTATTACAAACACAAAAACAAAAGAATTTTATATATAAAGATATGTAATGTGGATACGTGAATCATATAAGACACTGAATACGCATTTAAAAAGAAATTTAAATAAGAGGCTATGTGATAAAAATTCAGTCTTTCAACAATATTCTTTAAAAATAGTTAGAGCACAACATATTAACGAATAGCTTTTATTTTTTATTTTATCTTTAAAATTTGTAGAGAAACTAAACTGGATACTGTAGAAGGACGATTTTAATCCAAAAGGCGTTGTGAAATAATTAGTCAATTTTTATTAAACATTTTTATTTCTTTCTCTATGTTACATAACACAGTACACAAAACAACAACATATATAACTCATACACACTGAGAGAGCTCACTGGCACTATAGTTAACAAACTAGATGGCTTTCTTAGTGCCACCTATCATAAAAGGAGAGGTGAGTAATTGTAACCGCTACAGTATCGATTTTTATTTACGGTGAATGTTATTTGTATAACACAACTATTTAAAATAGTAACATGCTTTAACAGCTGTTTAAGTCGTTTCTCGGTATTCAATCCTCTATAACTCGAGATTTTTGCATTGAAATTTTCAAAAGCATACCTAGTTTAACCATTTAACAATTTCATTTTTTCATGAATTCGATCTTAAAACTGTCCCATTTTTTATTGTATATTTTTGTTCATATTACATTTGTAAACTGGAAAATATTATTAAATATAATATTTCTAATTATTTTAAGCATGTATAACAACTTTTTTACTGGAAATAATATAATGTTTCTCCTGGAAGTTTTCTTTTCTCTGTTATGTATGCCAGACAAGGAAGTTACATTATAGTTGTGCATATAAAAAATACAAATATTTTCGATTACAATTACTACACAGTTACTTTCAAATGCAAATACTACAATTACATTTACTAAACCTGTTTTTCAAAAGTCAGATTTATTGCTAAAAATCTTGAAAGAGGACAAGAGGCACAGTTCAGCATTAAATTTCGACCTTAAGGGAAAAGCATTTACCAAAAAAATAAATATCAAAAGGCTCTTATCCTTTCAATTTCGGGTTCCGCGGGACGCACTGGAAAGATGTATTCTTCAATCACGATTTAAAGAAGAAGCCTTTCGTAACGAATAATACATTTATTTAATACGACGAAACACTAAAACACGTACATTATACATAGATTATAAGAGAACAACTCAAAAAACGAAATAAAATCAAAAAATCGTTCTTCTCTTTTCCGTTGCCATTCGGCAAGGGAAAAACTTTCAAAAAAAATGCAAAAGGAAAAACCATGGATCATAGTTCGTCTTTTCCTTTTCCACAGTGCGGACAAAAATACATAGTTCCTAATTCTTTAGACGCTGTCATTTTCTTCAGTGAATACACATAGCAGTTGTTTGCGAGACTTAGTTTTTTTTTAGGTGGAATTACCTATAAGAAGTCTCTCTCGGCCAGTCTCCCTAAAACTCGAAGAGGAAAACTGTCGGATTAATGCAAAACCTATCAGTTTGCGTCAACCTATAGTCTGCGTTTTTAAACCAAACAGAATACACTTCGAAAACTTACATCTTGTGGACATCTATACGACTAATTTGAAAATAAAAATACATAAGATAGACCAAAACAGTGAGAAAGACAAAAAAATCAATTGCCTGTACGCCATACGGGCAAAACATTAAAGGCACAATAACCGTGACCGTACGGTGTACGTGCAAAAGAAGCAAGGGATTAATGACAGATTAAATAGACAATCGCTGAAATTTTAAATAAGGACATAAAAGTAACAGTTCAAAACATTTCACACTTACTAATTCGATTCTAAGATCGTCAAACTAGATTATATCATTTTTAAAGGTTTAAAATAAGAATGTATGACAGAAAAAGGTTTTAAGTGTGGTAAAATAATTGCGTTATGCAGAAAATATCTTTTGATAAAGAAGCTTATTCCTTACATGAACTATTCAACTAATTATGTAATTGCGTTATATAGCAGGTAATTTCGGAATGCTGTTAATATCGTGATGACATTCGTACAGTCTACAAAAGCTATACACAATATCGTAGAAAGGGTCGTAAATATTAATAACTTTTTTACGTCTTCTACTAAGAACAACTTTCATGGGATAAGAGGTCAGCAGTTATTGTGATCAAAATTTTATGGAGTAGATAGTAGTGGTTGGAACGGCAGAGTAAAGAATAAAAAGGAAAATAAATCTTTTAAGTTAATGAAACATAAAACCTTTTACATCATATATTTATATATAAAATTCTTCTGTCCGTGTGTTTGTAATAGAACTCTTCCTAAATGGCTGGACAGATTTTGAGGAAAATTTGTTTATGTAATGAAGTTGATTCGAGAATGTTTTAGATTCCCAATTTAATCCAACTAAAAGATCCAATTTGAAAGATGCCACCTGAAATCCTTCACTGTCAACCCTTCTGTGGCTCAGTGGTCGGCGCCACGGGCTTCGGTACAAGAAATCCCGGGATCAAATTCCCATACAGGCGATGGGGCGATATTTAATTTAATCTATTTACGTTTGTGGTGACTGTACGCTTGGTGGGGTTAAGTATTTTAAAATATTCTTTCCTTACTTTTCTATCAAAACTGTCCAATTTATAATTTATTTAAAATCACTTTACAATTTTTGGATTTACAGTGTTAAATCAGAATAACGTCTGTCGGGTCGTCTAGTGTATATATATATATATATATATATATATATATATATATATATATATATATATATATATATATATATAATATATATATAATATAATATATATATATATATATATATATATATATATATATATATATATATATATATATATATATATATATATATATATATATATATATATATATATATATATATATATATATATATATATATATATATATATATATATATATATATATATATATATATATATATATATATATATATATATATAAATATATATATATATATATATATATATATATATATATATATATATATATATATATATATATATATATATATATATATATATATATATATATATATATATATATATATATATATATATACTATATACTAGGTATACTAGACTTGACTTACTAAGCAAACTATATATATATATATATATACACACACAGATAGCAAATTTATTTCGCCGCAAACTTGCAGCAGTTATGCTTTGCAAGCCTGCAAACATGCAGCAACGATTGAACCCCCGTACAGGCGATGTGGGAATTTTAATTTAATTTAATTAAATTTGGGATGACTGGTTGATACGCTTGATGGCGTACAATATTTTAAAAAAAAATTTTCCATGCTCATCAGAACGGTCCAATTTATAATTTATTTAAAAAATTTCACTATTTCTGGATTTAGCGATAAAACAGGACAAAGTCTGTAGGGTCGTCTAGTAAACTTTAATGCGTTTCTAAAATTTATTTATGGAATGCAGCACAAATATTATACTTCTTCATAGAAATTGTTAGAAGAACATTTTAATAAACTTAAACTTTTAAATAATAACCCTTTTAAGTTTTCCAATAACAATAAGAACAGTTTTCATTGGATAAGGTGTCAGTAGTTATTCCTGTTATCAACAGATTGTAGGGTAAATAGCAATGGTTGGTAGTGCAGAGCACAGAAAAATGAAAACAAATCTTATTAGTTGGTGAAATATGAATTTATAATTTTTTAAGTTAAAAATAATTATTTACGGAATTCAACAAAAATGTTTCGAGAAATCGTATCAGGAAAGGTCTGGTGTCCATAAAATTCTGTATTTATTTAGCAAGACTAAAAAATTGCCTTTGTCGTTTAAGTTTCTCTGAAAATCTTTGTAAATATCAATGCTATCCTATAATTTTAAGAATCGTCATTGAATAATTAGAAGAAATATTATTTCCCATTTTAGGTCAACCTCTGTCATTTCGAATATTTCTTGCCCCCGTAAAAATAAAAATCTTAAATATTTGTGATCAAGGCCGGGGATATTAGGTGTACGGAGTGTGTATGCACGCAGGCGGCGTAATATCTAGAGCTGTAATTAATTATATACAACTTTAGAGATTAAGCCGATACAGTAATTAATATTAAAATATGCTAACTAATATTTTTATTTGGAAAAAAGGGAATTTACTGGAATGTTAATCTATTTCTCTTTATTTTCTTTGTTTTTTTTTTTTGTCTTTTCATGTCAGTAATTATTTTTAATCCAATATTTTTTTATTTAAAAACTAGATTAATTTCAAATAAATTAAGTCAACATTTACTTTAAAAATCTTGAAAAATATCGACTAAATATATTGAAACAAATTGTAAACAGTGGAGAAGTAATGTAAAATGTATACTTTTTAAGCTAAATTCTAGTCTCTTTCTTCATTTTAAATAGGATTCTCAGTAATTGAAAAAAAATATGCCAAAAATTACAGTCATTACATATTATTGATGAATTACAAATAAAAAAACAAAAAGAGCGCAGATTCTGGATGCATTTTGATAATTTTCTTTAATTGGATACAGATTTTGATTGTATCAACTTTATTAACTTTACACATATATATATATATATATATATATATATATATATACATACATATATATATATATATATATGATTGTACAGATATTTATGTACTATATAAAAAATACTATCTGACATATAATTTTTTTAATCAGATGTCGATTCCTAAAAAAAGCCAGTATCCTTGCTTTTAGTGGCTTGTTAAAGAATCACACAAAAATGCAAACAACGCCATAAAGATTGTTGAAAGGCATAAAGTTCAATGACCATTAGTTTTCTCTGAAAGAATTAACAACTGATTCAGGAACGGGAAAAAAGAGCCACATTTAGCAGTTATCATTTCAGTCTTTAGTTTTGCGAAGTGCTGAAGGAAAATGATTTCAACGAGTCACGTTCTAGATTTTAATTTCTGTGGCTGGGTAAGTTAAGATTATAAAAAATTAACTTGAATTTTAGAGAGTTGGAGAGTTTTATTATCGATGATGATTTTAGTTATATTATATATATATATATATATATATATATATATATATATATTAAAGTTTTTTCTTAATAAAGTTATGGAACACATATATAAACATAATACTGGGCCTTGCGCTAAGTTATTAACCGTTTAAATCCCAGAGAGTTTTAAAAACACAGTAAAAAAATCCCGAAAGGTGCAAACAAGCTTTATCTATATGGGTAAGAAAAGACCAAAGGGCGATAATAAAAAAACCCAAGCAGTGCTATAGCTCTTCTTCAATTTTATGTCGATAAATCCCAAAGCAGTGCGACAGCAATTTTTCTATTTTATATTCTAAATATATATCCTTCAATATTACAGTATTACTATAGTAATGTACCTGTTGTAAAATGTATTATTTACATAAAAAGATAACATTCCGTGATATACTTCCGTTAGTAAATCTGAGCACACGAGACTTCATCAGCCGATGGCATCATCAGTGGTCCACAATACACGGAATATGTTGGCTTTCCATGACATAAAAACAGAACAGCGCGCTGCTTGGTACTCAATCCGGTATCATGTATTGACAGGAGGAGGCAAATAACCTTGCACGGTAGCGGCTAATATCCCGTAACCAGCCCTGTGTGTGGTTATGCTCGCCATATCAACAATTACTCAATTTTGAATTAACACCTTAACAATTTCATTTTTTTCATAAATTCGATTCAAAACATATTACATTTTTTATTGCATAATTTTGCTCGTTTTGCATTTGTGGGCTGGAAAATGTTATTAAAAATAATATTTGTAATTATTTTTAGCTTGTATAACATCTTTTATACAGGAAATAAAATAATGTTTTCCTTGAAATTGTCTTTTCTTTCTCATGTACGCTAGACAGGAAAGTTAAGTTCACAGTTGTTCATATAAAAATACAAATATTTTCGATTACAATTACTAAACAATTATTTTAGAATGCAAATACTGCAAGTACATTTATATAACCTGTTTATTTAGAGATCAGATTTAGTGCGATAAATATCGAAAGAAGGCAAGAGGCATTAGTCCACCTTCACAGTCCGGACAAATACCTAGTCTCTTTTCTAGTTCTTTTGCCGCTGCCAATTTTTTTCAGTGTTCACACATAGCACTATTTTGCATGTCTTAATTTTGTAATTGTGGGTGAAATTACCTCTAAACAGTTTCTTTTGGCCAGTCTCCCAAAACCTCAAAGATTAAAAACTCGCGGAGTAATACAAAACTTATCACAAAGCCCAAGCTTTTAAACCAAACAGAATACACTTCGAAAACTGACGGCTTGAGGGCATCTATACGACTAATATGACAATAAAAATACAATAGATGACGCCAAGAGAATGAGAAAGACCAAAAAATCAGATTGCCCGTACGCCGTACGGGCAAATCATTAAAGACACTGTAACCACGCCCGTACGGTGTACGGGGAAAACAGTCAAAGGGTTAATCCCATTTCAAAATACATGTATAAGTTTAAATTTTATGATGAAGATCGAGACTCCTTGACAATAAATTTACTTTTATTGCTCTGTCCCATTATATCAATTTTTCAGTTATTCAGCTCTGGATTTCCTTAAGTTTAAACTGCTTTGTCGTATCTAAATCATGGGATAAAATAAATAAAGATTAATCTTTTACTGTCAAGCAGAATGGATAAACCCTGATCCAATAAAATTCGTGCACAAATACGACTTCTCGAAAAAACTTCACCCGTAACCTTATGAATGACTCATGTTATTTGTTGCCAATCGATGCAGTTTCACCCGGCTGTAAGCCAACAGAAAAGAGAGATGTTATCAATGGTGGATTATTTTATAGAAATAAGGGTTGCCGCAATTATTTTTCTTTAGTGCTGGGGAAATTTCTTTCATTTCGATTCATCCAAATATTAGTTTAATAGCATCGAAAATATTTCTCTCTCTGTCGTTACTTATATATAATCAAATGGTCAGTAAAAACATTTTTTTTTCTTCTGTGAATTACTTATGATTTTTAGTACATGAATATCTATCTCTAATTTTACAAGTATACTACTCACTTTTAAGAACAGGAATATGGGTTATACACCGGAATAAACAAAAATTATAGTTGAAAAAATATTGTATTGATGTGATGATAATAATAAATATAATATTAAATTGTTTTATTGCATATTATTTAAAATTTGTATATGAATAGCTTTAAAATAAATAACAAGAATAACTATAATAACAGCGAATTGTTTTTCATTTAAAACATCTTAATGTTTGTAATGATATTTTATTCATATCAAACAACTGAATTATAATTATTTTCTAAAATAAATTTCTGCTGATTCTGTCCCTGGAAAATACAACCATTAGCAAAATGTCTTTCATTTTCTTTTCATTGTGGTAACCTTTGGCAACTTCGAAAACACATAATTTCTGCTTAGATCAACTATCCTTATAATGGCTTTATATAACATTGTTTTATGTAATGCTTTATGTTAGTTTCGCTTTTTAATTGTCATCAACGGAATAATCTTACTATATACTACATCAACTGAATAATCTAACTACTACATCAGTCGAATAATCTAACAATATGATTGGCTGGATCACTTCCGTCTTCACAATATTATATCAGGAAATGTAAAACACTTTGGCGGTAGAATACCAAAGACGGATTTTCTGAAGAAACTCAATATATTTATTTCTAAATATTACTGATATCTTCCAAAGCCTTACGACTGCATCTTTATCACTTCATCAAAAACACTTAATAGATATATCTGAAAAGATACCGAAATATTTTGAGTTTTTTTTTCATTTCAGTTGGCCGGGAAAGTGACTAATCTGGAGATATAACCAAATGCTTGAGATAAACAATGCAGATATATTTAGCAAGAGAATTTTAATCAATCTGCTGTAAATCACCACAAAATTACATTATAAAATCACCGGAAAGGAGTTAAGCAGCAAACAGAAATATTAAGAAAAATTAGGGGACGCTATTGAGTTCACAACACGTGGCAAGCGTTATATAAGCTGATTGAATAAAAATAAACTGAGTAGAGAGGAATAGGTTGTCATAATTTAGTGCTAGGCAGTAGAATTGTAATGGGAATATCGGAAAGGTTTGTTTTTTATTTATAGAATCCCCAAAATGTTATTTCAGAATATAGGAATGACACCTTTTAAGCGATTGGCCTGTCTTCCCTCTATTTGTAAAATTCTGAAAAATATAAGGATAGTTAATAAATTATAATAAAATTACTTGCACTCTCTAATAGTCTATAGTATCAAATTATTGAATTAGATGATTTATTCTTTTTGAAGTTAAAGATATTACAGTAAAATCTAAAAATAAGTTCAAGGTACATCAGGTTTCCCTACAACCTAAAGGTTTAGTGTAAGAGATAAAGGAGCAAAGGGTATTTTAATGCACAAAATTTCGAAGAATTAATAATTTTTCAATTAAATTATCTTGCACGGCAGCGTTTATACGATCACTGAAATTTGACGAATATGATTCAGTCATGCTTAAAATAAGTATTTACTTTAAGAGGAATGCGACTTTGAATTTCAGTTTTGAAGATTTAAATTTTTTCACAATACGTTTATAATGTGAATATATAATATTGTTACATGAAACATACATGATAGAATATTCTAGTAAAAAATGATTTTGGATTAAAATGTGATACTCTAAAGATATCCCTTAAAGTGTTCCTGAAATGCCAGTTGTTCATGAATTCTACTAAAAATTTATTTTATTTTTTATTTTATTTTTAAAATTTATTTAAAAACAAAACTGGTTATCGATTTTTACTTACGCTAAAAATTTTTTGTGTAAGAAAATTATTTGAAATTTTACAAAGATTTGACAGCTGTTTTTGCCTTTTCACGGTATTGATTCGTCTGTAACTCCTGAAAATACTTTACGACTTTCAAAAGCATACTCGGTTTAATAAATATCACACCAAAAGAGAATCTCCAAAATTTCGAATAAGAAATACATAATTGTAATACACCAGAAACATTTCAAAATTACCAAATTGATACAAAAATTATCAAACTGGAATATATTACATGTTAAAATTTAAAATATGGTGTGCGAAGAAAACATTTTTCAGTGCAATAAAATAATCCTGTTATTAAAAAACATCTTTTGATAAGAAAGGGTTCAACTAACTTAGATTTAATAATTAATAATTTTTTATAAAAAAATAAACCGTTTCATATTTTGGTTAAAATTTTCATTCCAAAAATTTCTCATCTAACAGCTGAAAGTTTTCGGTAATCCAGTAAAATTTCTTTTTCAAAAACTTCTCTCTTTATTTCATATAACGGGGTAAAATGATTATTTTAATAATGTTACCGACTGAATTATACTTCAACGTATATCAGATGTTTGCACAAAGCTTCATAACTCAAAGCAAATAATTTTTCAATGACACATTGTAGCGTCGACCGTCCTCATAAATGTAGAATTTTGTTAATATATAAAAAAAGCTGAGAATATATTATTTATTCAACTGTTCATCAAACCAATATTTAATTCTTCAGTTTTGTTTTTTAAATAGTTAGAACTATATATTATTCGATTGGAGATTTTTATTATCATAAATTTGTTGGCTGGAAAATAGAAATTTTGTTAATAAAAACATTTCCTATTTATATACAAGCTTAAGAGCATTTTAACTTTACTTACAAGTTTTTTTTACATGTCCGATTGATATCTTACGCAGAAGACTTTCTACAATCAATCAACAAATTTGTTTCCTCAATCTGATATAAATGGCTAAAATACTCAATTTAAATTAAATTTTTAAACATCGAACTTTATAATGAAAACTGAGAGTAAATTTTCCCAAAATATTTTCAACTGTTTTTTCGAAACAAGATACATATCTTCTTATAAGATTATTTATTTTATCTCTTAGTCTTGAAATAAATCATGATATATTTTGTCCTAAAATAACATTAATTACATATGTACATACTGAAATCATTTTTGATGAGGGGATATAATTTTTCTGTCTTTACAATAACGTTTGATAAGTTTTTCCGTTATCTCAGATTGTGCAGTCAGGGGATATAATGAAATTTTTGTGTAATATTTATTAGGGTATTTTTAATTAAATTTATAAGCATATTTTGTCAATAATAGCAAATGTAGTTTGCATTGGATGATAGACGGATAGAATTTAAGTCTTTTGAATAAAACTCCATAGTCAATTTTATTCCAAATTCCATTTGAGATCATAGAAAAATGTTTTTAAGCAGTTAATCCGTTTTATCAATAAACAAATTACAGGTGTAGAAAATAAAAAAAAAAGTTATTACATCTATTTAAATAATTTTGATTGAAACAGTAGAAATATCTAGAAATAAATCAAATATAATTAACTTTAAAATTTCTCGGAATTTATCCCATTTCTGGACAAATTAAATATTTTGTTCTATCTTTCGACTATACAGCCAATTATATTTCAAGGATTATTTGTTTTTTAAAAATCTTAAGGAACACGCCTGTAAATAATTTAAGTAATGATTTCAACTTTTAATATCACGCATATTATCTGGAAAACAAAAACAGAACGCTTTTAGAGAAATGTTTAAGGAATATGCACTCATTTTCAAACTATAGATGTAACGAAATATTTTAAGTTTATTAAAAATACACATTTATTAAACTGAAGCTCAACATTTTTTTTTACTTCAGCAATATAATTATTTTTAAAACTGGTTTATTATTCACTACTATATGTGTGGTAGTTATATATACACAGAGCAGATATTACATTATGACCGTACTATTAATACCATGTAGGGCCATCTTTAGCCCTCTAAACCACAAGCACCCGGCATTGACTCCATAAGGTGCTGATAGGTAACTTTAGGTAACGATAGATGGTCGCCGAAAGATGGCCGATTGGTTAGGGTGTTGGCCTTCGGTACCGGAGTACATGGGTTTGAATCCCATAGTGGTATGGATGTTCGTAACCCTTCGGAATCGATTTAAGCTCTAGGTCCCGGTCTCATTAGCCCTCGTGTTGCAAAAAGTAGACCGTAGCACTCCAAATTAATCAATCAACTATAAGTGGTGATAGGCTTCTGAGGAAACTGATACCAAACACTCACCAACTGGTCCTGTAATTGTCGCATATTGGCAGGGGGTATTGAGGCAGCACAAATGTGGATTTCCAGGTGTGATCACAAGTGCTCTATTGGATTAATGTCAGGTGAATTTGGAGGCCAAGACAGGACTGGAAAGTCACTGGAATGTTCCTCGAACTCCTGACGATTCTACTTTTATGGTGCATTATACAGTTGGTAAACACCATCCCCCACCTGCAATATTGTTGTCATGAAAGGTTGAACCTGGTCTTCAGCAATATTCAATTAGCGGACAGACATCAGGGATTTTTCTATGGGGATTATGAGTCCTAATATGCTCCATGAAAACATTGTCCCAAGAATATATTAATGTGAATAACGAAGAGTCATTAAAACGTCCAAAATTTATTATTACTGTAGGAGACTAAGGTAGAAGGTATAAAGTCTGGCCCAATTTAGCAGCTAAAAAGTGAATTTCATATTTTGTATGCTATAATTTAATAAAACATTTATTTAGAATAATATACAAGTAAAAATATTTTAAATTACTTCTTTTTTAGTAAGATGTTATCAATATTTTTAGATGATTATGAGTCCTAATGAGCTTCATGAAAACATTGTCCACACCAAGAATATATTAATGCAAACAACCTAAAACAACGATTCTCAAACTGTCTGCCTTGCCTTAGAAGGAGGTAACAAATCGGTGTTGTAGAATATCTATAAATTTACTTTTCTTAGCAAATTGTAAGATTTTAATTAAGGTAAAATTTATTTTGTCATATTACGTGATAGAATGGATAGCAGAGGTTTCAATATTCACAGTGATTATTTGGCGGTATATATGAATGATGTCCAAACTTTAGTGAATCGATTGCAAATCGTGTGGTTAAGTATAAAAAACAAACACACAAACGAACAAGCTTCTTAATTTTCAAATATATACAACTTAAACGCTACATATGTATTAGTCCGTGAAATAGACTCCTAGAATTTTATGAACAATTTCTTGTTAATACTGATGATAAAACTTTCATTGCAACAAAAAATAATCAATGATTAAATTTAAAATTAGCACTTATGTACCTAATCTATTATTTAATACAAATATAAAAGAAAATTATTGACTAATATATGAGTTCAGTGATGCAAAGTATGAAAATAATGCCGACGATATTTAAATAATTTAAAATAAGAAAAGATTAAACGAGATGGAAAAAGGAATGACGTCATACTGTTAGAAAAAAATGTTACTTTTATCTATGTATGTGATAAATTGATAAATTTAATGTTTTGCTCTTAACCATGAACAACAGAGCTTGAAATTAAACACTCAAAAAGGGGGGAAGGGGTGGATTTCGAAAATTTTCGAACTCTCTTTGGATTTTGCTAAGCCTAACTCATCAAAAATACAATATGGATGCCTCTATCCACACCAGGTACAACCGCCTCATAAATTCATGGACAGACGGACAGATGGGCAGAGAACGTAGGATATTATTATATAAGGGATTACTTTTTTTAGTAATATGTTATCAATTTTTTTATATTTAAAAGAATTTAAAAAAGAATTTTTTATATTTAAAGAATTTAAATTTAAATAATATTTATTTTTATAGCTATCTAATTTTACCCAACGTTGTACATTTATTCTTATCAATGTACTTAAATTTTGAGATGAAATGTAATCAATAAATTATATTGTTAAATTATGAATTATGAAACGAATATTACACGCTTTTCACAGATAAAATTGTTACTTAAATTATTGATGTTTCAGCTGAAAAACTTAGCTATTTTTGAAATTTATACCACTGATTTAGTTCATCATTTAAAAGACACTTTTTTTTCAATATGATCTTAAATAAATATTTTGTATTTTAAAAAGCATAAATGCGCGTAATTAAATTTATATATATATATATATATATATATATATATATATATATATATATATATATATATATATATATATATATATATATATATATATATATATATATATATATATATATATATATATATATATATATATATATATATATATATATATATATATACACATATATATATATATATATATATATATATATATATATATATATATATATATATATATATATATATATATATATATATATATATATATATATATATATATATATATATATATATATATATATATATATATATATATATATATATATATATATATATATATATATATATATATATATATATATATATATATATATATATATATATATATATATATATATATATATATATATATATATATATATATATATATATATATATATATATATATATATATATATATAAATGATGTAATATGATGTTGGATGACAGCTTAATAGGCAGCATAAATGACTTTTTTGAATGTATAATTTTGTGTATTATAAACCATTAAAAATAATGCTAAATTTTAATCGGTTAAAATGTAGTAAATTCCTTTCTTAAAACCTATTCAGTATGTGAGTACAATTTGAATTTTATGTAGAGATATGTTTTTAGTATACCAGTCCTAACTAAAAAATTCAAGGGAATATCACTTGAAAATTTAGTGCAGTCTGTGTTTGGATTTTATATCTCATTTTAAATGTATGTCTCTACCTCCACTATCATTCATCTTTAAATATCCTGCAGAATTTAAGCACGCTGCTTCTATGGAATTACGCAATTCAGGTATTGGGGTTTCCATGGTGATACCTCAATCCTCCAACTGAGATGTCCGTGCTCAGTGACGACATAATACACTGTTTAGGTCACTCATAATGCATCAATCCTGGCTAGTTTTCAATGGTGGAAAGCGATAAGGTATATCTTACCTATCATCAAAACTGTTTGATTATCTTGAGAGAGTTTATAACAGTGAAATATTATTTAATTACAGCGTCATATTTGTATGAGTTTAAAAATACTTAAATCTCTCGCGAATTAAACATATATACTCATTAATGTATATCGTTTTATTTTATGGTCTTTAAAAATAGTTGGCATAATTTTTGTTTTATAAGAACAATTTTCCCTTTACAACTAAGGGAGGAGACAGTTCTCTAAACAATCTACCAAAATTTCGAGTATCAACATTACTATTTATAATTTTCTTATTTGGATCTACTTTTTGTGATTTTTCTATCAACGTTCCTAAACTTATTTTAAACATTGACTGAAATCCTAATAAAGCTTAATCTATTATAGATATTCACTTTACAATACTTGATTAATAATAAACGTCTTATTTTATTAGCGTTTAAAAAATAGTTTGCAGAATTATTGTTTTGTAAGAACGATTTTCCCTTTACAGCAAAGGGAGGTGAAAGTTCCTTAAACAATCTACCAAAATTTCGAGTATCAACATTACTATTTATAATTTTCTTATTTGGATCTACATTTTGTGATTTTTCTATCAACGTTCCTAAACTTATTTTAAACATTGACTGAAATCCTAATAAAGCTTAATCTATTATAGATATTCACTTTACAATACTTGATTAAAAATAAACCTCTTATTTTATGAGCGTTTAAAAATGGTTTGCAGAATTTTTGTTTTGTAAGAAAGACTTTCCCTTTACAACAAAGGGAGGGGGCAGTTCTCTAAACAATCTACTAAAATTCCGAGTATCAACATTACTATTTATAATTTTCTTATTTGGATCTACATTTTGTGATTTTTCTATCAACGTTCCTAAACTTATTTTAAACATTGACTGAAATCCTAATAAAGCTTAATCTATTATAGATATTCACTTTACAATACTTGATTAAAAATAAACCTCTTATTTTAGGAGCGTTTAAAAAATAGTTGGCATAATTTTTGTTTTATAAGAACAATTTTCCCTTTACAACTAAGGGAGGAGACAGTTCTCTAAACAATCTACCAAAATTTCGAGTATCAACATTACTATTTATAATTTTCTTATTTGGATCTACATTTTGTGATTTTTCTATCAACGTTCCTAAACTTATTTTAAACATTGACTGAAATCCTAATAAAGCTTAATCTATTATAGATATTCACTTTACAATACTTGATTAAAAATAAACCTCTTAAACATATAAGCAATCTCTTATATTTTCGAGTATCTATTATTTATAATTTTGTTGTTTGAATACGCATTTTATAATTTTTCTATCCATAAATTTACTTTTTTGTTAGGTGCACGGATCTAAAGTCGTTCCTAACGAAATAGCATTACCTATTATGAAACTTCACTTGACATTTTTTGTGCAGGTGTAATAGTAATTAAAATCTAAAACCACGGAAATTTTTTATTTTTAAAAAGGACATTCTAATGATGTTTAAAAGGAAAGCTTATCAGCATTAAAACTAGGACATAATATTCAAATTTGCTAAAATTACATATTTTTTACTTTGTACAGGGCATAATAATTTAGATTTTCCTCCATATACATTCGGCAAAAATGTGTTACACATTTCTGCGTTAAGGTAACTAGTTTTTTTTTATCTTCTGTTTGGAATGACCTCTTTTTTAATGTTTTATAATTTTAAAAGTGTTTTAAATGATTTAAACTCTACAATTTTTTGATTGATTACGCGACGTCAAAATATAAAAAATCTTTGTATTTTTTTACAGTTATCCTATCTGGCCTTTTCTTCCATAGGTTTATTTTTTCTTTGTTGAATTTTACATCTTTCATATTAGACATTTTTAGAATAATTTTATTCAATGAGAAAGTCCATATGTGCGATTAATGTTTAACCCATGAACCTATATTGGTGTCAATGAATCGATCCTTTCAACTACAAGATATTCTAAGCAGAGTATTTTTAGTTATGGAGACATTTTGTGAACATGCAGACACATATATATATATATATATATATATATATATATATATATATATATATATATATATATATATATATATATATATATACATGTATATATATATATATATATATATATATATATATATATATATATATATATATATATATATATATATATATATATATATATATATATATATATATATATATATATATATATATATATATATATATATATATATATATATATATATATATATATATATATATATATATATATATATATCTATATCTATGTATATATATATATATATATATATATATATATATATATGTGTGTGTGTGTGTGTGTGTGTGTGTGTGTGTGTAATATGGGCGAGACTCATTCAAAATCACAACACAGTTTATTTCTGGTAATAAACATGAAATCCGTACAACAGGCAAACACCTTTACAACTTCGTGCACACAGACAATGTGATCCCGCTCATACACTTTTCAAGTAGGGATTCCTCAGGTAAAAAGACTACGAATAATCCCTAACATAACTGATCACGTGATACAAAATACCTATGTTTAAACAGAACGCGCTAACTATTGGCTAAAGTAGTACAGACAAAGGCCGAGTTCAGTCTATAGCTTGTCTGAAGGGAAAAATCAGAATTACCGCGCAAATCCCAAACTCACTTTATGAACAAAAGTTATTAAATTAATATTAAAATACGTAAATAAGGGATTTTAATATTACATATATATATATATATATATATATATATATATATATATATATATATATATATTAACAATAAAGTTTATCAGCAAATGTACTACGTGTTTTATTTAATTTGCTGCTCACACAGTCATTCAAATGCGTAAGAAAATATATGAAAGAAATTATTTTTCTTCTGCTTGATCTCGAATTCTATTCTATTTTAACTATAACAGTTCGCAAAATTATATTAGCTTTCATTTTCGACCGACAGGGTTAAAAATCAGCTTCAGATGTAGCTAATCAAAACACTAACCTACGACGAACCATAAAATTCTGGCTAATTTCTTATAAAAGAAAAGAAGTGGAATTTAAGTTACATATCCAGTCAGTATGTCGATGAATTATCATAACTTGGGTAATCTACAGGTAAACACAAAATTACATAGATATAGCTTCATTTTTTAAAGTATTTGAATTCTGAACTGTTAGATAATTGGACTCCTATTACAAGAAAAAAAGACTATTTCTTTTGGTTTCTTAAAATTGCAAGGTAATTTTCAACAATACGGGTCAACAACCTATAACAAACGGACGTCCGAATTAACTCCCTAATTATTTGTGTATGATAACAAATTATAAAAATTCTTAAAGAAATCTATGAAGATAAGCAGATAGTTTTACATTCACCATATTCGTTTACTGTTTCCGTTTTTATATGTGCATCTTCTTTTATATTAATGAAATTTCTAGTGCAACGATCTCTGATGCTGTGATATTAACTGGCGGTGCTCTTAGTAAAACAGATTTTTCAGTTACAAACAAAACTGTGATATGCCTATTAAAAACAAACAGCAATCCTAACCAACGCAAATTGCCATACAACTGCTCGTATTCGTTCAGACGAACAGCGTTCTAAAAATTGCAGTTTAGAACTAATAATTTCATTCTTCTAACTTTCTATTTTATTTTGCATTAGTTAAGATAATAACGTTAATTATCCTCAGAACTGTTTGTATATATTTGAGTATAGTATTAGCTAGGTGGAATAAAATTACCGCTTTTTTCTGTCTTTTATTTTTTAGGAATGAATAGCATATTATTAATGAAGCCTCTTATTTATTTTGCAATTATTAAAATCAAAGTATCCCTCGCAATTTCAATGTTGATATTAAATGAATTTAATTTTAAAACATAATAATTGTATAATCGAATGTATCACTTAACTTAATAACTTCGAATATTAGATTCTAAAAGTACAATTACATATGTAGAAAGAAATCTACAACGATATTATATGTGTATTATACTTGCACTACCATTATTAATATTTAGTAACATTACAGATATGAAAATATAGAAAGCTATTTACATATACTTTTTCTCTCGCAATTAAGTTATAAATTATGCCTTAAAGCGCATATCAGACTTCTAAATACCCAGTAAAAATGTGATTAGTAAAATAATTTGAGTTTAGCTGTGCAATGTACATTCGAAATGAATTTAAAAAATATTTCTGTTGAAATCGAAATTCAATCTAATTGCATTTTTGTCATAAAGAATAATTCTAAAAATTTCAATTTCCTCTTAAAATACAGACGAGGTCTATAATATATAAAAGTGAATCTTCTCTACTTTTTTTAGTTTACATATTCTTTATAACTTCTTTTCTTTAGAAAATTAATATAAATATTAATTTGATCCACAACTGAAACAATATATTGTACAAGTTTACTTAAATATTAATTTTTTGAAGAATATTTTATGTAGAAAAATTAAATTACTAATTTCTAAAACTAATAACACTGTTTAAAGTTACTTAGTAAAAATGAGATTAGTAAAATAATTTGAGTTTAAATATGCAATGTATATTCGAAATGAATTAAAAATATATTTCTATAGAAATCAAAATTCGATCTAATGGTATATTTGTCATAAAAAATGATTTTAAAAATTTCAATTTCCGTTTAAAATAAAGAAGATGTCTATATCATATAAAAGTGAATCTTCTCTCTTTTTATAGTATAAACATCCTCTATAATTTCTTTTCTTTTTCTATCACTTCAATATAAATATTGTTTTAATCCAAAAATATATCAATATATTATAAAAGCTTACTTAAATGTTAATTTTTTAAGATATTTTATATAGAAAAATTAAATTACTAATTTATAAAACTAAGAAAAATGTAATACACTGTTTAAAGTTACTGTTAAAAAGAATTAAATTGTAATTACAAATTTTAAAATAAATTCTTCTTTAAAAATCTACAAAGAATACCCCAAAAGAGTTTTAAATTAATAAATAAATTTTAAATTAATAAAAAAATACTCGTTATAATAGTATTTGTTTAAATATTTCTCCATATAATTGATAGTCTAGAAAATGATGAGGATATTAGCATTTATTCATTTTTGAACAAATGGTATTTTAATTGTAATCATTTATTAGTAACATAACAAATATGAAAAAATAGAAGGTTATTTACACATACCTTTTCTTACACAATTAAGTTATAAATTATGCCTTAATTGTAAAAGCTCTATCAAATTTCTAAACACTTAGTAAAAATGAGAAAAGTAAATTAATTTCAGTTTAGATATGCAATGTATATTCGAAATGAATTTTAAAAATATTTCTGTCGAAATCAAAATTCAATCTAATTGCATTTTTGTCATAAAGAATAATTCTAAAAATTTCAATTTCCTCTTAAAAAACA
Organism: Pardosa pseudoannulata; assembly: GCA_032207245.1. Lineage (NCBI taxonomy): Eukaryota > Metazoa > Arthropoda > Arachnida > Araneae > Lycosidae > Pardosa > Pardosa pseudoannulata. The sequence continues at coordinate 23,661,169 of CM063504.1, read as the reverse complement.
GACGAGGTCTATAATATATAAAAGTGAATCTTTTCTACTTTTTTTTAGTTTACACATTCTTTATAACTTCTTTTTTTTAGAAAACTAATATAAATATTGTTTTAATACAAAACTGTATCAATATATTGTAAAAATTTATTTAAATGGTAATTTTTCGAATAATATTTTATGTAGAACAATTAAAATACTAATTTCTAAAACTAATAACACTGTTTAAAGTTACTGTTAAAAAGAACTAAACTGTTATTACAAATTTTAAAATAAATTCTTCTTTAAAAATCTACAAAGAATACCCCAAAAGAGTTTTAAGTGAAAACTTTATTACTTAAGCATATTAATCCGTAAAACTATTTTAAATTTAGTACTCCAATATTGTATTTGATTTATTTTGTTCAATTTTAAATTAATAAATAAAAAAATACTCGTTATAATAATATTTGTTTAAATATTTCCGCAAATAGAGTATTCTCCATATAAATGATACTCTAATGAATGATGAGGATGTTAGCATTTGTTCATTTTGAACAAATGGTATTTTAATTGTAATCATTTATTAGTAACATTACAAATATGCAAAAATAGAAGGTTATTTACACATACCTTTTCTTGCACAATTAAGTTATAAATTATGCCTTAATTGTACAAGGCATATTAGACTTCTAAATACTTAGTAAAAATGAGATTAGTAAAACAATTTGAGTTTAGATATGCAATGTATATTCGAAATGAATTTAAAAAAATATTTCTAATGGAAATAAAAATTCGATCTAATAGTATTTTTGTCATACACAATGAATTTAAAAATTTCAATTTCCTTTTAAAATAAAGAAGAAGTCTATATCATAAAAAAGTGAATCTTCCCTATTTTTATAGTATAAACATCCTTTATAATTTCTTTTCTTTTTCTAGAAATTTAATATAAATATTGCTTTAATCCAAAAATGAATCAATATATTATAAACGCTTATTTAAGTGATATATTTTTTAAAAATATTTTATATAGAAAATTTAAATTACTAATTTCTAAAACTAATAAAAATGTAATATACTTTTTAAAGTTACTGTTAAAAAGAACTAAACTGTTATTACAAATTTTAAAATAAATTCTTCTTTAAAAATTTACAAAGAATACCCCAAAAGAGTTTTAAGTGAAAACTTTATTACTTAAGCATAATGATCCGTAAAACTATTTTAAGTTTAGTATTCCAATATTGTATTTGATTTATTTTGTTCAATTTTAAATTAACAAATAAAAAAATACTCTTTATAATAAAATTTGTTTAAATATTTCAGCAAATAGAGTATTCTCCATATAAATGATACTCTAGTAAATGATGATGATGTTAGCATTTGTTCATTTTTGAACAAATGGTATTTTAATTGTAATCATTTATTAGTAACATTACAAATATGCAAAAATAGAAGGTTATTTACACATACCTTTTCTTGCACAATTAAGTTATAAATTAAGCCTTACTTATAAAAGCGCATATCAGATTTATAAACACTTAGTAAAAATGAGAAAAGTAAAAAAAAATGATTTTAGATATGCAATGTATATTCGAAAAGAATATAAAAAATATTTTTATGGAAATCAAAATTCGATCTAATGGTATTTTTGACATAAGCAATGATTTTAAAAATTTCACTTTCCTCTTAAAATAAAGAAGAGGTCTATATCATATAAAAGGGAATCTTGTTTATTTTTATAGTATAAACATCCTCTATAATTTCTTTTCTAGCGATTCATTATAAATATTGCTTTAATCAAAAAATGTATAAATATATTATAAATGCTTAATTAAGTGTTAATATGTTTAAGAATATTTTATATAGAAAAACTAAATTACTAATTTCTAAAACTAATAAAAATGTAATACACTGTTTAAAGTTACTGTTAAAAAGAATTAAATTATTATTGCAAATTTTAAAATAATTTCGGTTCTTTAAAAATCTACAAAGAATACCCCAAAAGAGTTTTAAGTGAAAACTTTATTACTTAAGCATAATAATCAGTAAAACTATTTTAAATTTAGTATTCCAATATTGTATATGATTTATTTTGTTCAATTTTAAATTAATAAATAAAAAAATACTCGTTATAATAATATTTGTTTAAATATTTCAGCAAATAGTGTATTCTCCATATAAATGATACTCTAGTAAATGATGATGATGTTAGCATTTGTTCATTTTTGAACAAATGGTATTTTAATTGTAATCATTTATTAGTAACATCACAAATATGCAAAAATAAAAAGTTATTTACGCATACCTTTTCTTGCACAATTAAGTTACAAATTATGCCTTAATTGTTTAAGCGCATATCAGACTTCTAAATACTTTTTAAAAATCAGATTAGTAAAATAATTTGAGTTTAGCTATGAAATGCATATTCAAAATGAATTAAAAAAAATATTTCTATCGAAATCAAAATTCGATCTAATCGTATTTTTGTCATAAACAATGATTATAAAAATTTCAATTTCCTCTTAAAATAAGAAAGAGGTCTATATCATATAAAAGTGAATCTTCCCTATTTTTATAGTATAAACATTATCTATAATTTCTTTTCTTTTTCTATCAATTCAATATAAATATTGCTTTAATCCAAAAATATATCAATACATTATAAAAGCTTACTTAAATGTTATTTTTTTAAAGATATTTTATATAGAAAAGTTAAATTACTAATTTCTAAAATTAATAAAAATGTAATACACTGTTTAAAGTTACTGTTAAAAAGAATTAAATTGTTATTGCAAATTTTAAAATAAATTCTTCTTTAAAAATCTACAAAGAATACCCCAAAAGAGTTTTAAGTGAAAACTTTATTACTTAAGCATAATAATCCGTAAAACTATTTTAAAATTAGTATTCCAACATTGTATTTGATTTGTTTTGTTCAATTTACAATTAAAAAATGAATAAAATAATTGTTATAATAATATTTGTTTAAATATTTCCGAAAATAGAGTATTCTCCATATAAATGATACTCTAGTGAATGATGAGGATGTTAGCATTTGTTCATTTTTGAACAAATGGTATTTTGTTTGTAATCATTTATTACAAACAAAATTTTGTTATATATAATTTAATTTGCAAACAAATTATTAAATTAAAGTTACAAAATTTTATAATTTGTTTGTAATTTTTTGTTCAATTATTTTTAATCATTTGTAATAATTATTTGTTAACACATATAATGAATAAATATTTTTTTATTATTTATCTTTGTTCATTTAACAAATCTCAGCCTTGTTAAAGGGCCAAAGCTGAGATTAGCTTTTTTCAGTTAATCTTAGTGATTAGAGTTTACTTACTGCTACTATTATTGTTATTTTGTTAATCTTGGCAACTAGAATGTTCTCGTTATAATTATTTTTGTTTAGCCCATCTTAACAACTATAAAATAGTTAAAAATTTGTAACACTATTTTTAAGAATGCTATAAACATGTAATTTGTATGGTATCTCGCCAAATTGGAGAGATATTGGCTCCTTGGCGAAGTTTTGGGAGACTCATTTTCTGGCGCCAAATTTGGCGATATATCGCCAATTTGGCGACCAGTTAATCTGTCCAGTTACTCTTAGTGATTAACTAGATTTCTTTCTCTGGATTTTACTAGAAACTTGTGGAAATTTCCAGAAATCTGAAAGCTATATAAAGGGGCCGTGAGTTGTCATAAAAAGTCAGTCATCGCTTAGATCTGGTGAAAGTAGGACCTGTGCTAATGCTCTCCGTATTGCTCTGAAAAAGTTCGCCAAAAGGCTGCTAAGTTTTATCGCCATCCGTTGTAATTGTGATTCATTTGACGTGTTGATAAATTATTATTGTTTTTGTCTTAGGCAAAGTCTATTCAATCAACGAACTTTTCACGAGAATTTTGCAACAATATTAAGTGGTATTTTATATGCCTGATTATCAAATTATTTTTCTCTTTATAATTATTATGAAATTTTTATCTTATTAAATATGATATCAACTGTTGTTCTAATAAATTATAAATAATTTTCTACTTGCTTCTCTAAATACATGAAATACACTGTTCTGGTTCGGTTTAGAGAGCTACGATTAATTTTATATAACGCGAGAGTTTATAATACATGAACTTTACCCTCTTCAACTAGATTCCTAAAGGATGAGCAGTAGATCCAATCTCTCAGAACATCCATGTTAACAGTGTAACTGGAACTCACAAATTCTTGTAGTAAACTGCAGCGTCCTGAGTCTCCAACTATTGTCTGCTTTACACCGTGAAATAGATTCTCCAACATCAGTATGTATTACAACAATTTTTTCTTCATGTCACACACCAACACGTGTACATTATTAAATTTATTTGTTAATCGCTTTTCATGTTTTAATACGAAATCTTCCTCCTCTCCATTCAAAACTACAGCAAACCATATTTTTGCTTGATGTTTAAAACCCTATAAAACATATTTATTTTAAACGTGATTTTTAATATGCTATACAAGAGTGATAAAAATTGAAAATATAATAAATACTATGTAAGTATGTTTGAATCTTGAATTTATCATAAATTAATAAAACATTACCGAAAATTTTTAAAAACTGAATTAAGAGTAATTATATGTACGAATATATATTTGTATTACACGAAGTAATTAATTGTATCACTGTAATCGTAATATGATTAAAATTTTTTATATATTTCATTATGGTGAATAATACGAGAAGTTAATATATAACGTCGGAGGAAATAAGATTAATTTATTTTACAAGATATTAAACAAATTAAAGGGCCATCAATTTCAAATGAGATTGCAAAAATATTCAATGGAATAAACTAATTTTGCTTTAGAAATAAATGGCTTTACCTGGGAATTTATTTTTTTGAAACACTCGCGACGGAAAACGTTGCCATATTACATTTTTATGTTTCATGCATGAATTAAACAAAGAATCCCTAAACTTTTCATTCTTGAAAATAGGATTAAATTTTTGATAGACTTAATTTTTTTTCAGAGACACAATGGACGTCGTATCTAATAAAAATTAAAAAAAAATGGAATGTTTTTCATCCCCAGAAGACTGTTTAATCTACATTAATAAAGTTTTTATGAACAGGTTATTCATGATTTTTGTTTCAAAGTAAAGCATATTTCACATTTAAAAAATATTATTTACATGTTTAGATTTTTTCTTTTTTTTATACCACTTCTGAATTTTATTACAATGATTCTCTTCTTATAAAAATATTTGTACAAAATTTTCTCTATTATGCAGGCTAAGATTTAGTGTATAAAAAGATATTAAAAACGATTTTTTTGTTTCATATTTATGAAGTTTTTTAATCTCCTAAAATGGGCGGCACAGACTAAGGATTTGATGAAGTGTTTAGCACTAATATTTGTGCAAAAAATGTGCAAAGAAATTTGAGCAAAGTGAAATTTGTGCAAAGAATATGCAGAGAATTTTTAAAGAAATTTGAGGACAGTGAAATTTGTGCAAAGAATGTGCAGAGAATTTGCAAAGAAATTTGAGCAAAGTGAAATCTGTGCAAGGAATGTGCAAATAAATTTGAGCAAAGTGAGATTTGTGCAAAGAATGTGCAATAGAATGTTTAGCACTAATATTTGTGCAAAAACTGTGAATTAGAAAGACCAATTTTTTTAAATTTATGAATAAAAAATCCTGAGTTAAAGATAACCCTTCATTACATAGGGCCCAGGTCGAGCTGTGTACATGACACAATCGAAGGTTCTTGAATGGGAATTTGTAGAATCAGTTGAATGTGAATTTGTTTTCTATGTATTAGTTTGTTGGAGAGTGCCGGACGCAGCATGCAAGAAAGGTGTTGGCTCGTTTTTCTGCATTATATTTACTTAGTGAATGTTTGTGTTACTTTGTGCAGGATTATCTTAATTGCAGTATCGCTGTTTTTAACCCTTAATTTGACAAGATGTTTTTTCAAATATTTTGTAATTTCTGTTATTTTCCCATGTCTGTATAGACATTAGGATCTCTGTAAAACAAACAAAAAAATATATCACTTTTGACTGACAATTATGTTATATAGTAGTTACAAATAAACATGTCCGGTGTAGTGGCCAGACTTAGCCAAATTAAGGGTTAAGCATATGACTATTAAAGTTGTAGTAAACTACACAATAATGACATACAAAAGCTGTAAATAAAATATATTTTTAATACAGCCAATTAGACTGTTAAGATTAATTACACATAATTCTAGAAGTGAAACTAAATTTAGTGAAGAAGTTATAAAAGATTAGTTGAAATAAGCAGTAATTAATTTTGGTGTTTTTTAATTGCTAAATGTTGTAATTTTAGATACAGAATAGCCAGAAATTTATTTTAGAATACAATTATAATTAAGTTGATAAATTTGAATGAAATTTTTATTAATTAATTAATATTTTAAGTCGTAAAAGCATCAGATAAAAATAAGTTTTAAAATTAGAAAAAAAACTGCAGGAATTGCAAATTTATGTTTTTTCTCATTTATTAGTAGATTTGTTCATTTAAACGTTGAAAAACGAACCAGAATTTATTTTCCCTATTCATTTCAGTTATCAATTTATATATATTTTTTGTACTTACAAATAGAGGGGTGGCCATAAATTACTTTTATTTTCATTAAACAAGATTTTTAATTTTATTCCTGAAAAATGCAGATTTTTGCAAAGTATTCAAGCGACAAACGAGGAAACTGCTTGCTGTAAAAGAGCTGAAGAGCAGTGTATGCTTGAAATCTCATTATCGAAGAACATTCATTCTATTTTATTCCTTATAATTATTTTCCTCTGCTAATATCTTTTCCTGCAATTCACACCTTAATATAATTGTAAGCAGTGAGTTAAATGATTTGAAAAGCGGTACATGAGAAAAGGGTGGAAATGAAAAATGTTTAGCCCAGGCGGTTCTACTGTATTACTAATATTATTGTGGATCATAAAAATTTCAGTTTCATGAACTTAAAAGTCTTATTCTTAAGTCCATTTAGAGCTTTACTTTCGTGAAACGCATTAAGACTTCTCGCTTCAGTTATTTACTCGAAAAGTTCCATTAGAATCTTAATACCTCCTATTTCAAATATTCAAAGTTATTTCGGATCTTAATGTGTTCACTTTGTCGTACGGACTCTGCAATTTATATTTTTTTTTTTTGGGGGGGGTAAGATTTTTTTAAAGTGTTCGACTAATACCTGGTATGCTTTAAGGAATGAACATAAAAATGGAATAATATTTGCAGAAAATAAAATGCATGTATTTTAAAGTTAATGTATATTTATAATTGCTTCATAAATTAGAATAATAACGTTTGAGTTTTTAATTAAATAGAAATGAATAAGTTTTAACGTTTTTATCATAAATTTATATTGATTTTTCAGTAGTTTACTAATTTCAAACGAACAATATTTAACTAGTTGCACGTATTTATGTTGTAATAAATAAAAGCTGCTATGTTTGATAATTTAGTAGAAACATATAAGTAGATAGGTATATTTGTACAAACTACCCCTTTGTTCAATTTTTTTCGGGTTATAATCTCATTTTAATTTCCTTTTTACTTTTTTCTTTTACACATTGCAATCTGCACAAAACAATCTACACGGAAAAAGAAATATCATCGTTTTGAAACTCCTAAAAATGTTACATCCTCATTTTTCATTTTGTTTTTAAAAGCCTATTTTAGTGCGTGTCTGTATGAGCACCATTAGTTCAAACACCAAGTAAATTAGACGAATAATGTTTTGTACAAATGAGCGGCACTTGTCTTTTTTTAGCATTTTACTATACGATCTGCTGATTTGTTCTTTTTATTATGGGAGCACCATTTATGTAGGGCAACATATATTTCTACATTTCTTATAGAGCAACATTGCTTTCTATAAGAAACAACGCACAAATATAACCAAGTCCCACTCTTCAATTAAACTAATTGAGAAAACCAATTGGGTCTGAGCACAATAGGCTAATTACTGTATAATTCTGGCAGCCAGACTAAGAAAGATGGCATGAGGAATTTGCACTAAGATGGTAATTCTGTATTTCAGGTTGTGCCTAATCAGTACTGTATGGCCTGTACTGTAGAAATTTGGTTGTCTAATGCTTAGAATGTACAGGACTTGGTTAAGTACAGACATTAGATGATTTTGGCATTTTTAAAAAAAAATTAATAACAACATGATCATGATATGTAGTTGCAAGAGTATTTAATAAGAACTAAATGTATCTCATCAAACAACCGACGCCGAAACTTTCATGTTATGAAGGACAGTCATCTATTACTTTTGCTGTATATACATTATACAACATGGACTATACCTATGTATTAGTTTTTTTATATTTTTCCTCAGAGATTCAACACACAGTCACATCAGCTTTTTTAAATAATATTCCAGTATTTGAAACAATAGTTTTTTTATCAAAACAAATGACATTAAGGACCCAAATTAAGTGAAAATCAATAAACTTTGTAATTTTGCTGGTATTTCTCCTTTAAATTACTTTATTAGCTATAAATTTTCTAAAATTTAACTCTATCTTTTTTTGGTACACTGGATGAATAATAGCTGTATATGTACATTTATGCAGTTATATATTGTTTAATGTGTTTCTTTAGCTACAAATGTTTCCGTTCATACTCTAAAACATGCTTTTAAACATTTTTTAAATGTATAGATTTTAAATTTCATATTTTCAATTTTTTATAGCTTTAGTTTTTTAAAAAATAAAAACAAATTTGCTATAAAACTTTTTTTTAAACTTTGACCCTTAACAAAGTAGGTTTTCTTAAATTTTTTTAGATTTTTTATCATATATTTAAAAATTGTTTATATAAGTTATATTACCTCAATACACTTTCCTAAGTAATTCCCAATTTCAGTATTCAATATTTTCCTTGTACACATTTTTAAGTGACAAATATAGTACCTACTAAACAAGTAAAATAAAACAAAACAATAAGTATTGAACTGTCTAGCACCCTAATCTTAAGTGATTTAATATTAATTCATTGAGATTATTGCAGGGGCTATTATTATAGAAATCTTAAAGAAATAAAGAATAATAATTGTAACAATAAATAAAACTTTAAAATAGTAATATGTTATATATAAAACACATAAATAGTTGTGCAATGCTGAATAATGAATGTAGTTTCATCCCCGTTTTTGACCGTGCTCATGATTTAAAATAAAATTTTAGATGCATTACTATGTTACTAAATTCTGTAAAACTCTCACTTCATTACTATTTATTTCGTAGAAAATTCCCTTTAGAATCTTAATGAAATTCTACCTTAACATTTTTATTGCCGACAAGACGTATTGTATCTGAGCTAATAATGCCAGAAAAATTTTACGAATTGTTAATTGAGGAATAAAACTCATAAAATAATTTTCTTTAGCTAAATGTAAGTATATCAAGGAAAAATAACAAGAATGTAAATAGCATTGTTAAAAAATGCATTTATATAACAAAAAATTACTAAAAAGTATAATTTTTTTTTCAATTTATAGTTATGCCGCACGAAAATAGATGGAGATACTAATTTAAAATCTCTGCATTTAGGATACCTAGTACGCTGAACAGCTTTTTACCACTACAAAACAGATTTATTTTTTCTCCAATCCAGTTTTTTTTTGTATGAATATTGTATTGATACCGAAAATGACACAGTGTGTAAAATTTTAATCTAGTCAGAAAGGTAGTTATAAAAATTAAATTCAAGATATCAACTTGACACACAAGCGAAGTTAAGTAAAAGCGATTTAAAAGAATTTTAAAAAGTTATAAACTCATTTTGAAATAGAGTTAGTTCTCTTGCAACATGAAGACACCCTAGCAGAACGGTACATAGGTATTGACATATTTCCGTAAGTTTTGCGGACATCAATATATATCGTCATGAAGCACTAAAAGGATTAAATGCAATAGTTTTGATTCAGTACTCATAATAATTTAAAAACTTTGGGTATTTCTCGTATGAAAATACAGGATAACTTATGAAGATATTTTGTAGATTTTTTTGATATTTTAAAGATATTCCTTCTTTAAAAGTTTATTACAACATATGACCTACCAACATTTCTTGATAACATTTAGAGCAATTCTTTAAAATAAATACAAAATATATGTTATTCAGCTATTTCTTTGCATAAACGCAACGTTAGTTCAGAATGCTATTATTTTGACTTACAAAACTTCCTTTAGGATTTTGTATGACTGTCGTATCCGATGCCAATCTGCCTGCTCTGTTCTACGCGACAGACAAGGGAGAAAAAAGATACAAAAACGCAGCAATATATGCCGTCTTTGGAACTTTGGTCAATTGTTGCGGATTACAATATATCGTCGTTGGGCTCTGAGAGGGTTAAAGTCAATGGTTTTCATTTTAACTTCTTCACTACTGAGGATGACATTTATAAAAGCTTTCGCTATGTCTCACATAATAACCTATCTAGATATTTTGATTTAATTCATTTAAAACTATTTTTAAATTTATGTGGGGTTACGCACATTTTTTTACAAAACTTCAAGAAATAAATTCCAATAAATGCAAAATAAATTGAATCCAATTTTTCCTTTTACATATACGCGAAGTAATCCAGAACGCTGCACTCTTCACTTCCAAAGGAATACTTCCTTTAATTTTCGTTATACGTTACGCCTGCACGCCGTTTGTATACTCTTTCGTCAGATGCCATTCTACACGAGACCATGCACTGGACACTAGACGATGGAGAAAAAAGAGAAACAGCCGGTGAGAAAAAGGAGCTTCTCAACAAAAGCATCATTGACTTCTAACAATGACTGATTCTCAGTTCGTTAAGTGCGCTTTGACCTTTTCTAGTCGCTATTTTTATATCAATGAGAAGACTGCAGAGGTGGAAATGGAAGGTCAAAACTAATCAGCTTTGGTTTCGTGTAGTTTTGAGTACTACAGTGAAAAGTTTCAATGATCCACAGTTGGGCCTTTTCAAGGTTCAATGCTGAGATAGAATCATGGAAAATTAACTTCATAATCTCTGCCCTTTGCCTTCTCTCTATAAAAACAATTATGCGTCCAATGTGACAAGAGATTGTCGCTGAATTCGAAGTCATCTTAGTAAATTCGAACTATAAAAAGTTATTTATGTATGAGTTTACTGTATGAAGTCATTGTATACCACTATCTAAAAGAATATATATGTATATATAGATTATATTTGAATGAATCATGTTAATTGTCTACAGTACATACAAACACACACACACATATATATGTATATATACAATACATGTATACATATATATATATATATATATATATATATATATATATATATATATATATATATCTGTATGTATGTATATATATATACATAGATATATATACATATATATATATGTATATATATACATATATACATACATACATACATACACACGCACACACACACACACACATATATATATACATATACATATATATATATAATATATTATATATATATATATATATATATATATATATATATATATATATATATGTGTGTGTATAGGGAAACTTTACAAGTGTATATGAAAAAGCAAAAGCTAATAATAATAATATCTTTGTTTAGTTTTTGGAAATCACATAAAAATCACAGATCGTATAATTAAATAATGCAAAAAACTAATAAAAATTCTTCAAGGTCAGTTGTCTTACCGATTACACTATTTAATTTGTATGTTATACTACTAGCTTACCAGCGCTGACCAAATACAAACACACATATCATCCAATACATATTTATAGGTTGCTTCCACATTTTCGTCAAGATATGTCACAGCCGAATTTCATGTCATAATGAAGAAGAATTTAAGGTACCAAATTGCTGTATTTGATGACGATCTAAATGACTCGGAAGTCTCGTGTGTCTTATCTATTAAAATATGATAACACCATTTGATAATCCAATAATAAAACCGATTTACGAGTGTCACTATACATATACATATTCATTATTGGGAATAAACTAATATGTATTCGTCAAGATTCAGCATTATACGAGGTTTCTTTGCAATTTTTAATAATATTTTGTAATAAGTTCTTTTTATGTCCCTTAACCACGCAGTACTTAGACTGGGTGCAAAGCAGATATTAATTGTATGATAGCCGTTACCTGTGATCTAGTAAAGATTCCGGGTGATCACACCTCTAAAAACATTTCAATCTAATAATATCCAATAATGAAATTGTATTTTATAATTTCATTTATAGGATTGATTAACTACTTGGTAAACAACTAGCATCTTAAAAATTTCAATTTTTGTATTTCAATTTTTGTACGGTTGGTAATGAATCTGTAAATGCAAGAAATATACTAAACTTTACTTCATACAGAAATAAAATTTGATTTAATGTTTTAATATATATGGTCGAAGAAGTGTTTGGTGAATAATTTATAACATAAAAATATCGACTTTATTTCATAAATTTATATTTAATACAATAACGCGGATCAAAAACGTAACGTGTATTGCAAATTCTCTAAAAGTAATATACCGGGTAAAATTATTAAAGTTTGGTGATAAGTCGAATAATTATAAAAATATTTTTGTTAAACAATAGAAATAATTCATCCCTGCTTTGTTAGTTTATAGACAAGTCATTCCTAATATATTAGAATATTACGGAAGTAATATATAAGTAATATATTTAATAGTTATTATAAGTTCATCTACATTCAAAATTATGGAATCTCGTTTACTAATTTTTTTTTAATATAGAAATACGTAAATAAAAATTTTTTCTGACATAAAATAATCGTTTATCCTATTTACTTTTAACACTAGATTGCCCGAGATTTCTTGTATACCTATATTGCCCAAAAACAGTCAAAATGACTGCATTGTGAAAAAAAACAAATATGTAAAGAAATTTGTTTAAAATTAATTTTTAATATTATAGAATAAAGGAGGGCGGAAGTAACTACAATTATTCATAAACCCATTTATATATTATAGAAAAAGTCACCAAATTCTAAGAAATTGTGTCATTATATTTCATAATTGTTTTTCTGATTGAAATTAAAAAACAGTCAAAATGACTTCCTTGGGCAATCTAGTGTTAATTAATGTCAAACATTTCTGTCGCGTATTTATGCACTTTAATTCTGATAAGAAATCTTTCGAATGAAGACGCAATTTGAACCCGTCATGCCATGATAGCTAATTTTTTATTACATTAAGGATAATGCCGTTTTAAGGCTCATATGAAGACGGTTATTTGTTTTATATTATTTTTAATAGTCAAATATATTATTATAATGCATCCTAATGAGTAATATCTATACAACTGTGATATCACATGAGAAGTTGGATGAAAAATATTTTCATATGAACAGAAATCTTTAAAAGTCATATTGGAATACTTGAGAAATTTTAGGGGATCCTAAAATAACGATGTAAGTTTATATAAAGATAAGACAAATACAGACATATATAATACGTACTAATAGGTACTAATACACACAAGTATACAAATATACATTCAGTTACACATAAAGTATATTTGTAAAATGAAAACTTGAAGAACGGAAAAGTGAAAAACTGATGATGTATCATTCACGTAATTCCTATGATTGTGACGTGAAGTTTTACTCATCATGTATTTCTATCGTCAGCCTCGGGCTTTGTGGGCTATAAGACATCCTTCAGGGTGAATTAGTTTAATTCAAGAAGAGAAAAACACAAAAGGCCCATTTCCTTACTCCAGTTCAATGACACACTCAAGGACTTAACTGAAGTGCTTTTCCACTGCATTTTAAATATTAACTTTAATAAACGTAATTGCCTCGTTAGGAGCGAACAAACATTGGAAATAATTTGAGGTCACGAATTATAGTTTTCCTTATCCGAAATAACTTTTAAATATTTTTTTCCGATATGTGAAATTAAATGAGTATTTTGATATAAGTGCATTTCTCCAAACATAAACTCGTTTCTTTATTTCTTTAATCAACAGGGAATGGGTACCTGAAAATATTCCAATTGTAAATATAAATGAGAATTAATCTAACATGTGTCGTGTACAAGGACTTGAAGTTAACATGTGTCCGCGTGGGTAAGAACACTTGTGCTATTTTTATCGAAAGAATATTCTGCTATACTGTTTTTAATTGTTCTTCAAACATATATCTCATGAAGTATTAAAACCATATCAAATGTGTACTCTTTAACTAGTATCTATCAATTTATATATTTATTAATACTCTTAATTATCTATATATGCAAACACACACAGTCGCACTTAACTATATATATATATATATATATATATATATATATATATATATATATATATATATATATATATATATATATATATATATATATATATATATATGTATATATGTATATATATATATGTATCTATGTATATATATATATATATATATATATATATATATATATATATATATTATATATATATATATATGTATATATATATATATATATATATATATATATATATATATATATATATATATATATATATATATATATATATATATATATATATATATATATATATATATATATATATATATATATATATATATATATATATTTATATATATATATATATATATATATATATATATATATATATATATATATATATATTTATATATATATATATATATATATATATATATATATATATATATATATATATGAATATGAATATATGTATATTTATCTTTCGCGCTCTCCCGACTAAACCTTTTACATTCGTTTATATGGTACTGTGATGGCACAAGTGAGCCAGCGAATGAGAATGCTAAGTGTTTGTCACGTGGAGGATGCAAAATAGAAACCGAGTTACGCAAGGGAGTTGCATAAGACTATTTGCGATAAAATTAATTTGGGAATTATCGAAGTCACGTAAAATTATCATGGTTGGAGAAGAAACAAAAGAAGTTCACCAAAAGTAATCTAAGGGACAATTAACAATTTCCAAAAAATTGTTTTAGAATATAATTATGATTAATTTGGATGGTTCAGGTTCAAATGCTATTGCATATATACTCACACACACATATATTTAATATACACACACACACACACACACACATATATATATATATATATATATATATATATATATATATATATATATATATATATATATATATATATATATATATATATATATATATATATATATATATATATATATATATATAATGCAGTGGTTCGCAAGGTGGACGGAATAGCCCCCCAGGAGCCAGTAGAATGAGTAGCAGTGAACATGTTTGGAGTGACAGGGTGGTTATGTTTTGGATAATGGGGAGTGGGAGATATGAGTATGCTATGAAAAATAAAGTTTAAACTCCCAAATAATAATTTTGATATTTGACATGATGATATAATTTTTGACATAATGATATTATTTTACATAATGATATTGGACATGATAGCTCAGTTTGTTCCATTTGTACCAGTAATAAAATAAACTTACTCGACGGGATCCTATTCAGTAAATTTCATTCCTTTAGTTTATACGCATGTAAAGGGCACCTCCCAACACTAATGAAAAATAATTTTTCTCAATAGGATTCCCTTGAGAGGTGTTAGGACGTTGTTTGACAGTGTAGCGACAACAAATATTAGAATTTTCAAATTTAGGAATTATTTTAAACAGTCCTTACTAGAACACGGAAATTTCAGTCGTTTATGATCATTTTTTCTTTAGAGCTGAATTATGCTCCTTCACTAACAAAGACACGCAGTGTCCGGATTACTTTAAGCTGCTCACTTTCGGTACCCTGTGATGCGTTATAGATTTACACTGATGACAACAGTGGTGATGGCACTGCCTCGGTAGCTTTGTGTTCATCAGGTAGAGGAGAAGTTTTAGATTTTGAATGATAAATCGTAACTACTGTATAGTCTTTATGGTGAAATTCATAGGTGTTAAAAAAGGTTTTGAATTATTCTGTCAATGACAATATCAATATTGACGTGTAGATTTTATGCAGAAGCCATAGTTCTATTCAGCAACGGGATAAAAGCTGGAAACATGGAGACAAAAAAACTGTTCAGCGTTGGGTTGATTGCGTACTAATAGTATGATATTTTAATGGGTTTTATCACAAGTGGATATTTGCGATAAACAGATTGCAGATGTTCTGGATAGGGAAATGGCCTTATTAGTTCTTGGCGGTATTTGTCTTCCGGAACTTGGATCAAATTAGAAATCAACTTCTCTTGAGGAAAGGACCCAGTACATGATTATTAGGATTATGAACGTCATTCTGTTGCTCCTTTTGGAGAAAGTAGTAGGTGCGATCAAGCAGTTTCTGCTAGATTCAGAAATAATCGTTTTCATGCTCTATGATATAAGTTGAGTCTTAAGTTTATTCTCTTTATTTGAATCACTGTCTCACTCTAGCCACTTCTGCTATATCTTAATGTGCAATTATTGAAAAAAAACCAATTGTGTTCCAGTGCTAGTGTGGTTAATCTCTTTTTGAAAACACTTAGGCTCATGGTCTTGAAGGGGATATTGCTGTCCATCATATAGGATTAGGAAACACAATGACAGAAATCTATTATTTTAGCCTTCCTAAAGTTACTCACCTTTTAAAGCAAAATTGTGGTCGCAACGAATTCAAACAGTTTTCAATTTTATGATATATGCAGAAGAACAATGAAATCTTCTTCAATAATAAACATTTTCAACATCGTTAGACTTGCACCATGACTTTTCTGGCCGTTTGATGGTATTTTGTCCCTGGAAGTTCCTTATTGAATCAAGAACCGTTTTGGGCATATTGAGATAGCTTAAGTTTAAATTCAGGAAGAACTGTTCAAACAAACTAATGAACTAATGAAGCTTTGAAAGTCAGTTTTTAGAGTGGTAATCGTCTCACAGAGCTTTGCAGCCATTTCTCTTTGTCTTGGACTGTGGATAATAAGCAAAAAATTTTAATTGTCTTTCTTATTCCTGCTATCTGGGCATGTGTGAATTAGTGTTGTGACGGATCTAGATAAAAAAAAAGGTAAATTAATTCCAATTCCACAAAGAGCAGTTTTGTGGCTTCCTCTTATTACAAATAATGAACCGAAGATCAAGAAACTGACTTTGAACTATCAAACTCAACCATCTCACTGACATATCTACTTGATTTCTCTCTACTACCGTTATAATGTAAAATGAATTTTGCTTTTTTTAATTACCTACTTAAAAATTAAAAGCTGTTCAATAAATTTTAAACGTTTTAAACACTCTTTTACATTAAACTATTTAATTTGAATATGTAGATTACAGTTGCCTCCCTGGGCAAATGTATAAGAATCCATCTGATGGTAAGTATGAAGAAAACTCTTTGCTCCTTATAATTGTATACTCCTTTTTCCCTTTACCTTAAATTACAGAATTTTCAAAATGAGGGGGGCGGGGAAAAAGTTTTGCTTGTTAGTAGTCAGGTAGCTTTTAAAAGGGTGAGAAACACTGATATATATTTACAGACACAAGCTGAGCATATTTTCTTTCTTTCTCTGTCTTTATATTTATATATATATATATATATATATATATATATATATATATATATATATATATAATTTATATCGCTCTTGTTTAAAACACGGTAATGATTTCTGTCCTCAGTTTAATTTGCGAGAGTTGTATTGTTTTTTAACAAAGTAAGGCAAACTTTTTTATTTCTAAATGACAATCCTTCCACATGGAAAATGCAATTAGATACTGACGGGAGTAATCTTAATGCTGTTAAGTGGGTAGTTATACATTTCTGGTTTGTCTACATGTTGAGATAATGTTCTTGAACCCCAACTCCAATTGAGAGAAGAAAGAAATTGTGGCATAGTTTTTTTCAGTATCAATCTCATAGCTAGGATTTTAACCACCAGTTCAGTTCAATATTAAACGCCGTTTATTCTGGACTTGTTAGTAATATATGTGAATACACTAGCTATCAAACAGTAGTGTTTAAGGTATGTGGATTCTGTTATTTAATATCTGTTATCATTTCATGTTTAGTTATAACTCAAGTAACGATAAAAAAGCATCATAATTCATTATTATCTAGATTAGTAAAAATTAGTAAAAATTATTAGAGAAGTAAAAATTATGATATAAAGCAAATAGTTTTGAAGTAATTGCCCTACTGCTTTTATCTTACCAGACTTTATTGCAGCAAAAGATAAAGTTGAAACTCTTGGGAACTGAACCTATAGTTTTTGGCAAGAAAAAATAATTCAGAATAATAATATATTTATTTTGGTATTTTTTACATATTTTTCAAAAATCTTTGTTTTTTTCTTCTCTAAAACGTAAGTAAATTTGTAATGTATAAACTAATTTTATATAAACAAAATTATAATTAGAAATTGAATTTATTTACTCTTTTTGGTGCCAATTGGTCAATTTTGAGTGGAACTCCAGTTTAATAAATTTCATCGTAGATTACAATGCTTTAACATTATATGTCGATCCATATGTTAATTACTAAGTGATATACTGCATTTAAAATTTAGTTTTCGGTATTCATATTCAATATTCATTAACCAATTTTGCAGATTTATGGGAAATTTGATGACTTTGCTTTTTTTTTCTTTATTAATGCTAATTCTCCTGCTACCATTTCAGGAAGTAAAAATTTATTCATTGAAAAAAAAGTAGATCAATTTCGAATGGATTTAACAAAAATGCAATTGCAAACTTAAATAGCACTAAATCTTCAAATTATCCGTCAAAAGTTTTTAGTAGTGTTTACTTATTTCGTTTTTTACTTAATGATGACAGCAGAACATATGTATAAAAAATGTATTTACTCTTCGCTACTACAAAGTAAATAAATTTGTAAAGTAGAAACTAATTGTTTATAATTAGACGGATGATTACATTTTGAACTTATTAACTCTTTTTGATGCTGGTTAGTCAACTATGAATGGAACTTCGATTTAATAAATTTCATCGTAGATAAGTCGATACTAACCGATATGTTACATTAAAAAATATTCTTTTGCTTAATTTTTGGTATGCATTTCCAAAATTCCTTTATCGATTTTGCCGATTTATGGAACGTATGGATACCTTGATCTTTTTGAATCTCTATTAATTTCAATTCTCCTGTTGCCGTTTCAGAAAGTAAAATTTATCTATTGTAAAAACAAATGAATTTCAAATTGATATAACAAAATGTTTTCACTGGTTTTAATGCTCCTCAATCATTCATGAAAATTGTTTATCAGGACATTTTATATCGTTTTGCAATTAACCATTTGAGGATGGGCTTATCATATATTCAAAACCTTTAAAATTAATTTAGTCGATTTTGAAGTATTGACAAAATTTGCATCTGGAAATAAGAAATTTTAATTGAATTTCCTACTAAATGTACCATATATGACTGATACGTCCGTAACTCTGAGTCAAATTAAGAGACCATGCATATTGATACCCCAGTCCTCAAAAGGTTAATGATTACCATTTTTTTAAGACTGGAGAGTGATTGAATATCTGCTCTGTTATAATGTTTTCCAATATTTGTAGTCGTTTTTAAAGCTAAAAGTGGTCTAATTTGATTCTGAAATATTCTTGTATTTACCTTTCAGTGAAACATTCTACTTTTTTCAATCGTTTTTAATCGTATAGGTGAAAAACTTTAATTCATAGTTTAATTGCCGATATTATTGCTTTGTTTCTCCTAAAAAGAAAATTAGTTTAATTCAGCTACAAACCAGTTAAATACATCATACGTTAATCAGCTACTCTCGATACAGCGCAATAATAAATCCTATGCTCATAGAAATCAATGCTATAAGAAATTTAAACACTGACGGTGTTTTTTTATGTTAATTGAAATAAAATTTCCAATCTTAATGCCTAAAGTGGAAAAAGACCATAAGACTTATCTACCACTTTTTATTTACAAGATATATACAGAATTTACATTAGCGCAGCAAAACGACCTAATCACTTCTAACTGCCGCTGCTACTATATAGCGGTTGGTGCTGGGTATTTATACCCGTCGGGAAAATTTCTGGCATCTTCTTCACTCCGGAAATTTGCATTTCCCACATGGTGAACTGGTTTGGTTTGGTTTGGAGTGCTACGGTCTACTTTTTGCAACACAAGGGCTAATGAGACCGGGACCTACAGCTTAAAGCCGATTCCGAACGGCTACGAACATCCATGCCAATGTGGGATTCGAACCCACGAACTCCGGTACCGAATGCCAGCACCCTAACCAATCGGCCATCGTCCAGCTCACCCCACATGGTGAAATTTGCATGTCACAGAGCAGAAGATGCAACCATGGTGAAAGTGGTTAACATTGAAGAGTGACGCCACATGCCCCATCTAAATATATGCTCAAATATTTTTTTCAGTAAGATTTTCCTGATACACAATACAATGTATTGAAATAAAATCCATAATGTTTTCATCCTCTTGCTTTCATAACCCTACATATTTTTCACCATTACTCATGCACCATCAATTGTGAATGTTCATAAACATTGCTTATTAACTTATCTTTGTGAAATTTTTTAGTGCTTTATATAAAGTTTTCTTCATATCTCTACGCCACGAGTAGTAATTTCAATGCTATTAGTCTAATAAATCTTTTCGCATTACTTCATCTACAACACTAACCGATTAAGAACCGGTGTTTGAAACTGATCAGTAATATCAGTTAATTCATTGAGTGCTAAGCTAAGTGCTTTTAAATTAACTATACCGTCACGTAATTTAGATAATATACTTTTATTTCTGAGATTCGACTTTCAACTCTATGCTGTGTAACTGAAATGTTGCTAATTAATTTTTAAGGTATGATATTATTTGGATCTAGTGTCTTAACTGTACGAGTAACATTTTGTGTAATAAAAATCTTATCGGTATATAATTTTTTTTGTCCGAGCAATATTTCACACTATTTTAAAACTATTTTATGCTACGGTATTGTTATTTTTAGTTAATGTTGACATAATGACTTTCTTATTTATTGAAAATTTTGATGATTTTACTTTTTTTTTGTAAATTTGTAACTCAAATTTTGTCAAATATTGAGTCGTAAATTTGGTATGTAATTATACATAATCACATTATCAATTTACTACTTTAAATATATTGACTGTTAAATTACAAATTAGACAGACAGTTTTACCATTTTATCTGTGGAAGCGTAATCTTCTTTCCAGTTTTCTTTAAAATATCTTTTTTCTTAGACATATGCGCTTTCTTGTATTTATAAGAGTCATGTTGCTAAATATGCTACTATAGTAAATTAATATAATTATATAATATCAATATAATATAGGTTAATACTGTTGCACTGTTATTACTATTTAAACTATTACTGTTTTTATTTAAAAAGATAGCATATTAACGTCAATAGATATGAAAGTCAGAAAATAGTACAATAAATAGAAATAGTAACCTTTATTTTCATCATATTTTTCTGCCGAACGATAGCCGATTGGTTAGGGTGCTGTCCTTCGGTACCGGAGTTCGTGGGTTTTAATACCAAAGTGGCATGGGTGTTCGTAACCTTTCGGGATCGGCTTTAAGCTGTAGGTCCCGGTCTCATTAGCCCTCGTGTTGCAAAATGTAGACCGTAGCACACCAAACCATTACATTTATCTAATTACTATCCTTCGTTATATAACGGATAACTTATATTTTAATAAAAAATAGGCTTAATTTTAAGTATTTAAACTTTCATTAGAAGTTTAACATTAAATTTTAATGCTATTCTTCTGCTAAATAAACATGTTCTGATTAAATATGAACACTAGTATCTACTTTATATAATTCTATATCAATAACTTATTTCTTTTACATGAGAACTAAACCTTCTTCCCATTTTAAATTAAAACTTGTGGTAAATAAAATAATGCTGATTTTTAAATTAAAATTAATATACGTGAAATCAGGTTATAATACAAATTCAAGTACGTTTCATATAATAAACATAATAAACATAAATGCATTTTGAGAAAAATAATGAATCTTGGATTAACGTTTGCTAGAATATTACCAATAAAACCTCAAAATTCACTATTATTGGTTCGATATGTCATAATAATCATTCTCTCACAAATTTACTTAAACAAGAATTTTTTTATTATTGGTAGTAAATAATTGGCAGTGTAATCACACGTTTCGTTTAAAAGATTTAATCTATTAATTAATCATTTTACGGACTGAATTTTACCGAGGCACTCGGTAATGCAATTAGACAAATTTCTCACGTCTTTAACTATTCTCATCCACAATCTTGATGTGAGCTTAATTAATAGTCTGTCTCGGGCTTTACGGAAGATATCCGCTCATCTCATAATCCCCGCAATCCGGAACTGGAGTGAAAAATCGTTGCACTCTCGTTTTAGCGCATCCCAGAAATAAATTTCAGAGCTTACAGAGCAGGAAGCGAGGAAAAGACGGTCTAGCCTACAATTAATTCCTACAACCCGTAATTATATAATTTAATGCGAAAGCGAATGGGGTATTTCCGTCGTAACAAGCAGGTTGGATCACGAACACTTCTTCACTCGACTTCTGTAGTTGGATGAATAGAGAACTAAAATATACTATTACAGGCTTTGACGTAATTTTACTATGTCCGATTCTTTATTTTGAATTTGCACTGCACGTATTGTATCTAAAGGGTATTACAACGCACAAAACATATATATATATATATATATATATATATATATATATATATATATATATATATATATATATATATATATATATATATAATATATATATATATATATATATATATATATATATATATATATATTATATATATATATATATATATATATATATATATTATATATATATATATATATATATATATATATAAATATATATGTATATATATATATATATATATATATATATGTATATATATATATATGTATATATATGTATATGTATATATGTATACATATATATATATATATATGTACATGTATATATATATGTATATGTATATGTATACATATATATATATATGTACATGTATATTTATATGTATATATATGTATATATATATATATATATATTTATATATATATATATATATATATATATATATATATATATATATATATATATGTATATGTATATATATATATGTACAATATATATACCTATATATATATATATATATATATGTGTGTGTGTGTGTGTGTCAGGTCTAAAAAAGTGGTAATTAGAAGTTACGTGAGTTACAAGCGATTTTAAAAAGGGAACTCTTTTATAATCTTTTAAGATAGTCTGGTTAGGCGGAAGCATTTTGGAACAATTTGATGAGATTGCAAACAGATAACAGTTAGTTGGCTAGTGGACATGGAACTGTCAACAGACTCTATGCTTGTCTTCTACAAAAAAATAAAAATGGCGCAAGTTGCTTTCAAATAGAACTATGATTTAATAAACTTATTATTATCGAGAAAGACTGTTTTCCATTCGCCTTAACACTGGATCATGATATATATATATATATATATATATATATATATATATATATATATATATATATACATACATACATATATATACATATATATATATATACAAAAAATAATACTGTATCTAGTATTTCATTCAAAATTATTGTTCAAAAACATTAAAATTACTTATTCTAATGTAGTGATTTCAAAAGGTTTTTGTGCGAACCTAAAGGGGTCCGTGTTAGATTTGACGGGATATGTAGAATATAAAATGTAATTCGGGGATTCGTGGGTAATGAAAGCCGCAAAAGGATAAACATAAAGCAATGATATTAAGCATTTTTTAAAATTAAAATAAATAGCAATAAATAAATTACTAGCTCTTTTGTGGTTGCTCTCTTATAAAGAGATGAAGATTTGCTAGAATATTAATGACTAACAATGCTTAAATGAAAAACATGTTTAGTATTTAAAACACAAATTAATAAATTTAACAGATATTACCTTATATTATATTTCATTTACATTTTATTTTTTATGTTACTATTAAAAAAATTCAATTCAAACGATCGCCGAATGGGTAAGACACTGTTTTTCAGTACTGGAGTTCGCAAGTTTAAATCCCACTGAAGTCATTGAAGTTCGTAGCCATTCGGATTCTGCTTTAAGCAATAGATTGCAATCTGATTAGCCTTCGTGTAGGAAACAGTAAACCGTAACGCTTCAAAACCAGACCAAACCTGTTTAAAATTGAAATTGTAATTTTATTATTATATAATTGTATACAGATATCAAAAAGATATTTTTAAGATTGTCGTGATATTAATTTAACTTTCATAGCGGGAACGTTTATAAAAACATACAAAGAACATTGCCCAACATTAGAATTAAATACATTCTCCTAGGGCATTGTTACGAAAATTTTTGTTAACTATACAATCTAAGCCTACCTATAATTTAACCAAACTATATTTTGGATAGATAATACAATATACGGGTTGAAAAGTTATAAGTTCACATTCTCCGCGCATCTTAAGGAATGTTTTTTCCTGTTACGAATTCAAACTATATGGGGCTTTTTACTGAAAATAGTTTTTTCTATTGTAACAAAATATCAAAAAGAGAATATTAAAATTGTCATGATATTAATTTAACATTTATTGCGGGGACGTTTATAAAAACATACAAGGAACATTGCCGAATATTAGAATTAAACACATTCTCCTAGACCATTGTTCGGAAAATTTCTAGTTAACTATATAATCTAAGCCTTAATAAAAGATTTAATTACGGATTATTTCTAGTACAACAAACTACAATTTTTGGGTAGATAATACAATATACGGGTTGAAAAGTTATAATTTAACATTTTCCGAGTATCTTAAGGAATTTTTTACGAATTCAAAAATATTTTAAACTGAACATCTTCCCCTGTTTCTATTGTTGAACGGTACGTAGTCTTTCGGCAGTAGATCTCCGTATCATTAGCACTCGTGTAGACGTGTGGTAATTATAAAATTTTATTCCACGGAATCCTTTGCTTTCCACGTATGTAGGAATGGAACCTCTGTATTAATATTTCTTCGAGAGAAACAAAGAGAGTATTGCCGAACGATGGTCGATTGGTTAGGGTGCTGGCCTTACACAGGGCGGAACCAGAGGCGGAACCAGAGTTCGTGGGTTCGAATGGATGTTCGTAGCCGTTCGGAATAGGTTTTAAGCAGTAGGTCTCGGTCTCATTAGCCCTCGTGTTGCAAAAAGTAGACCGTAGCTCTCCAAACCAAACCAAAGAGCGTATTATTTATCACTGGTTAGATAAAAGCATAAAAATTAAATTGTATAAAGCATTATAAAAATGTAGATAACACCTACAAAAAGTGACGTGAAAGCAAGAACATTTTTTAAAGAAATGATACAAGTAAAATATTGATAAATACATTTAAAAATAGTTCACCCCTTCTTCTGCTGTACTATTGCTTGTGATATAATTCTTTGTAACATCACTTTTCTGTTTCCTTAATTTATATTTCTCGCTTGGTTTTACTATTATTACTTCTATGTTAGGGATTAGAGAATAAAATTACATATTTATTTAAAATTTCAATGGGGCTTAATGATGTTTCAAGAAACTACTGGAGACTGTAGTGTTTTTACAGTACTCTAGGTTCCGTAGGTTTAGATTTAGGTTTTAGTTTGGTGTGCTACGGTCTACTTTTTGAAAGACGAGGGCTAATGAGACCGGGACCTACAGCTTAAAGCCAATTCTGAACGGCTACGAACATCCATGTCACAGTGGGATTTGAACCCACGAACTCCGGTACCGAAGGCCAGCATGCTAACCAATTGGCCATCGTTCGGCCTAGGGTTCCGTAGAAGAAAATTTGAGAAATTTTACGTTAGGCTCTAGAGCTCCAAATGATACCGAACCAAAAATGTGATTCTATTACGCAATTAATTCATTTTGGACATTTTTTTCATTTTGTGTTGTGCAGCAACAATTCTGTGTAGATTGATATACGGTAACAACGAATGTTATTCTTATGCAAATGCAGAGGTGATGTGTGTAGACAATGGTGTGCGGAGATACTAAATTTTGCCATTCCGAAAAGCTTTTGTATTCAGAAAGTCCATACGCATAATTTCCAGTTCCTGGATTCAAACCCGCTACTCCAGTACTGCAAGGACGAGTTCTACACTTTTGGCCATAACCCAGCCCAAAAAAATATAGAAAAGGCCTAAGATTAGAACAACTCCGGTTCTTAGAAAGTTCTTTACGAAAAGGTTTTCTTTAGAAGACAATTTGTATAAATGGACAGTAGAGCAAAGACAGTATCAGATTCAAAAATTAAAATTCGCTTTAAGCAAAAGTATTTATTTAAGTATGGGAATTAAAAACTTTTTACAGGACTATCATCCGATCAAATTTTATTTTCGTTTTGTAAACTATCACTTGTGTGGTGTATATGTAATAACGACTTCTCCAATGAACTATTTTTAGTTCAGTTAACACGCGTGTAGTGTATAAGCTGGATGTCTTATCTATCCAACATTACAGTAATTTATATTATAACTCGTTTAAGCTTATGTTTCATACATTCTTTTAAAGTTCTGTATCTTAATCTTCAAATAGAAATATTCTATTATTCTTATTCTTTTAATTTTAGATATAATCTGCCATTAAAGAGCCAAACTAAATTAGTAGGATTTGAAAAAAAATTGGATATATTATTGTTTTTAAGAATTTTACTTGCAACTTGGGGGTTAAGCCTTTATATATAACAGGATATACTTTAACATCCTGTTTGTAATCATCTGATAAAAAATTCTTTCTGTTATTCATAATCTGTGGAAAGACATAGAATAGTGATTCAGGAAGTGATTATATTTACTATGCTATAATTTATTGCAATAAGTTACTTATGTTTTTTTATTAACCATGTTGTTTGTAATCTTAAGCTCTTTTAATTTATCTCTTTAAAGTAAATCGGATTCCGTGTTATTCATTATCGAATTAAAATGCGTTTTCAACACAATTTACTTTCATGAAACATCCAATAATTAATCCTTACTGACTATAATAAACGTCATGCATTTTATTTTTATTTTACAATTGTATAATTTGCCCATTATTTCTGTAGTGAAAAGTTAAATTATAGTCATTAGAAACCATTTTAAAAGTCTTATAATGAATTTTTGTCTTATTATTGTCTATTAATAAAAGGAAAATAATACTTTTTATTTTTAGCCCATAATGTATTTAAGTTTTGGTTCCACTCATGTGTAACACTGTTATATGGTCACTATCCTTATAAACTATCCAGGTAGACAACACTTTCTCTTGGTATTTTCGGACTTTGAACCATGACACCAGCACTGCCATTTAAGGTCTTTTATGTCACTTGCTCGAAATTCTTCTATAGTATTTCCAAAATTCAATTTCTAAAATCTTCTATTTCTAATTTAGAGAGGATATGGGTCACAAATTTTGAACCCTTTAAATTAGTGGTTCAGACTGCTCCACATTTTAAATATCTAAACTTTCAGAAACTGTATTTGAGAGCATTCTATATCTAATTTTCAGTTCAGGTTAATTAACATCTTACATTAGACGTTTTGAAGATAACTTCTAAAACTATTTTTAGCTGGAAAAATTCAAGATATAAATTTGAAGCACAAAAAAGAGAAAGTACTAAGAAAGAATAAATAGGGCAAAAAAACAGAGAACGTGTTCATTCTATATTCCACAAAAATAAACTATTTTTTCATTTCTCTTTATAATGCTATACTATTTAGAATTTTTGATTTTTTTTCTCTTTTATTTACCATTTTCTTTTCTCGGTATTCTTAAAATCAGATATTTCTATAATAACTACATTTATTTTACAGTATTTTCCCATTATTTCAATTTCATTTTAATGTAATAGTTCTAAAAGTATATTATCATTCTACTTAAAATAATTTATTTTCTGCTTATTTAAATTATAAAACGTTTACTGTATTGTAATAGATTTAATAAATGGCATAAGATATACATAATAATTTAAATATTGATGCAAAACATATCAAATATATAGTTATTTACAACTCAATTCCGGCCTATTTTTAATCAAGTTAAGTATTAAGCTTCAATTTATTATAATTGGTAAAAGAAATTCTGTGTTTAATATTAAAACTTGATAAATATATATTTATCTTTAAAAACAAATTTTTAAAAATATACTTTCGATTCCTTCCTTTAAAAATATACCAGTATTACAAGCATCTAACACTTTATTAAATGAGACTATTATCTGCGTTAATTATATGTTATGTTTCTTTAATGAATTAATTGCTGATATTAAATTCATTTTAAGTATCTAAGGACGTAAATTACACTTCTTCTTAAATTATGTTTGTAATTATATATACCTAATTATCAGTTAATTACGAAAGTTTTCATGAAAACTCATGAATTCTAAAAAATAACAAAACCAATAAGATAAGTAAACATTAAATTCTCATTACCTTAAATTAATTACAGGAAAAAAAAGTAATAAAAAGCAAAAAGCATGAAAATTTATTATATAATCTACTAAATAATCACCTATTAAAAATTAAACAATAATTCATATTTTCCTATATGTTAAAACTGGGAATATGTTTAAAAATGTGACTAGTTTTCAAAGTTAGTTTTATTTGAAAATTTGAATATGATTTTAAAATCTTTAATAAGTCCTATTCACAAATGATGCTTAATTATAAATATTTTTGTGTTGAATGATGGCCGACTGGTTAGGTCGCCAATACCATCTCGTGATGTAAAAAAGGAGACTGTAGCGCTACAAGTGAAACCAATTTTTATACTTTTAAATATGTAAATAATATCATTTCATTGTGATATTGATTTATTTAAATTTTTAAAAAATATAAAGGATATATATTGATATCGATCTTTTTTACTCTTAAAAATATAAATTATTTAACATCGGAAAATATTAATTGAATATAAAAACTAAAAATGTCTTTTTGATATATTTTACGGATGGAATAAAAATAGCACTTTAATAGAAAAAGTTTTACGCTTTCGAATTTTAACGCAGAGATCTATTTTAACTTTGAGTTTCAGTATAGCGTCTGTAGGTTCGAACGTATCGTGCATAGATCGAAAATGATAAGCCGTAGAATGTTTAATCTGTATATTTTGGGAAGTTTTAATATCTTACGGATTTCCACTTCTAACTGCACTTTATATAACGAAAATATCTTAATATGAGCGATATTAACGCTACCCATTTTTCCATTTGGTATTTCTTGAGCACTAGAAAGACACAATAAAAATATATCGATGTGTTCACATACAGTTAAAAATGCTCCATGTAAGCTGTATTTCCCGCAGAAATTAAATTAACTTTTTAAAATAAAAATATTTCAAAAATCTACTATTTGCAGAGGATAAGTTTGGATTTCTTTTTACCACGTTGGGACATACGTGTGCGAAATAAAGGAAAGATTTTAATCGCCAAAATTTTCGGTTTATGGTGAAATATGTATGTAACAAAAATTCTCGACTGATATTACCACTGTCGGTAGCAGAAAGAACAGAACACTTGGATTTATTATCATTATTAATTCTGTTGCTTCTTATAGTATTTGCCACTACTGAGCTCGCAAATAACTCTTGACCATTCAGTATGGATTGTCATATAGGCATCAAACATTATATCAGAAGACAACACAAACATAGTGCGTCCTGGTTATTTTAGAAGCATGCCCCCAGGTTCAGTCTACAAGTCCCGTTTGGAAACTTGTTGGGTATTGCGACCAGCAACCTATCTTACGTGTTCCACCCGCCATTAAAGTATACGGCGGATCTTTAACCTGCTCGAACTCTGAACTAGCAACCCTAAGGTTATGAGGTCTATACCTTTGCTGACTGAGCTACCGCTATCCTCTTTTCACACATAATTTAACATGCTGTTATTACTTTACATGTACTTTGTTATGAAATTACAATTGCGACTGAATGTAACCACAGTAAGTTGTTAAAATTTATGATAATATTTCAAATTTAAAGTAATGTTTTTCCCTCATAAAGTAATTAAAATACCTTAAAGTTTTTATCAAATTTACGCTAATACAAAAGGCATTTCAGTTATTTTTAGTGCATTACATTTTCCGTCAATACGTGACATTTAGTAAGAAAGAGTACATATAAATCTAAATGACGTTTTTATTATGTCATAAATGAAATTTTTGGAAAAATTTAAACGTAATATTCTTAGCAAGTAAAAAATATGAATTTCTTTCGTTGTAATGGTGTTTAACACAAGTGAACCCAAATGATTGATACTAGTTACAACACGAGTAATTTAATCGGAATCACCTTGAAAAACTTTACATAACAATATAACAAAATGTTCCTTCAAAATAGGATGCCTTTGTGGATTTGAGGGAAAATATTTGAAGTCGCATACAAACATTAAAACATAAAATATATCTTAAGTTTGACTGACTAATAAAAACAAATAACGGGAACAATATGTAAAATTTTAAATAGCATTATTATTATTATTATTATTATAGAAGAATAGATAATGACAATAAATAATAGTGATAAGTCGTTAGTGGACCCGAAATAGTTATAACAATCAATTACTATACAAATGAAAGAAGTAACCTGACTTCTTAAATTTGGAATTAAAGGTATATTTAGCTATTTAACTTTGTATCGAAAATTTTCTCTTCCGTTGTCAAATCCAGAACAGTATATTGTAAATTTTTTATTTATAATAATTATCGGTATAAAGATTTTTTTCAACTCATGGTTGTCTATGTGTTGTTTACAGAAACTGATAACAAAATATCTAAAACTTCAAATTCCTAATTAAATATCTCAATCTTATGTAATATATTAGGTCAAGGGAAAAAGATCATCAGACTTTACGTTACGTTAAATTGCCTAATATATTGTAGGTATATTTTCGTCCCAACTCCTATTACAACAGAATTTCCAACCCAGAAGCCTAGTCAGAAGTACCGGAAATGAATTGTTAATAGCTTTGAAACAGGGGACGGTGGTTACTCCGTGCAGATATTGTACTTACGACAAAAGGTGACTCACAAAATGCGTTTTCTGGTTCAGTATTTACAGTTATTAATGATTCCTGAATGCTGTAGCAGTCTTAACGAAATGGAAATTCATTATAGGATATTTAATATTTACTCTTTCCTTACTCATGCGTCCATAGTTTTAATATTTTAAGTGTGTTAATATTTATATGTTTTTAGGAATTATAGTTGATTCATCTGATGTTGAAACTGGTCATAACGTATTATTCCAGTATATCACGTTACCTTGTTAACCACTTCAGTGCATGCAACCCAATTCATGATAGTTCGAAAAATTGAGCAGCTCTTTTACTTGAATCATATGCTGCAGCTGTTAGTTTGATGTATGCATTTTTGAAGATGTTAGTTTGATGACAGTTAATTTTATGTTTAAAGAACTGTTTTATATATTTCATTACGCTTGTAAAAATAAGAGTTTTAAAATACAAATAAATTATTCGGACGTTTGTAGAAGGAATAGTTGATTTTTATAATACTTCAGACCAAATTGGTTAATTTAAATAATTTGAATTTGAATTGAAAAGTTCTGCAATATAAAACGTCATTTTTCAATTGCGTAACGGTAAGTAAGTATTCACCTCAGGTTTATAGAACTTACTAAATTAAACCGGGCTACCAGTTAGCCAATACTATTTTAAATGACTCATAGAACACTTTCAGGTTACAGGTCATATTAATTTAGATTACAGGGAATTTTTCTGTCAGTTAATGTTTTAAACGCTGCAGAAAATGTTTTTGTAACATCAATATAACAGAAAATTGTCTAATTTATTTCTGCATCCTCGAGAAACAGTAAATTATTTTACTTCAATTAAATTTTTCACCGGACACTTCTTGTTAGTTATTAAATATGTAATTTTTCTGTAACCTGGAATTAACTGATTCAATTTTAGGTTTAAAATGTTTTTCAATGATGGGTAGGGAGACACTGATTATCTGTTCTGCAACAGAAACCAGGGCTGTAGCCATACTTTCTACGTCACTCCAGATACATCACGGAAGTGAAGAGCCATTCGCACCTGTTCGGGGGATAGAGTTATTGAATGTCTTCCAAGGGTAAAAAGACTCCATTTATATATCTAATAAGGGAAACCAGGAAAGTCAGTTACAGCTTGATCGATCTATTCGGATGGAATGTGACTGACAGTCAGCCACTGACCAAACAAACTATTTTCTGTATTGAAAAGTAAATTACGGTCGGCTCCTAAAATTTAATAATTTCCTATCTAAATGTTTTAAAGCACTTTCTAAACACACTTAAATATTTTCCATTGTGAAAACAATATATTACCAATGAAATCTTTAAAAAAATGTATTTTCCTTTCTCTAAAATCTTCTACAACTCGAAAAAGGGTTTAAAAATAGAATTGCATACACAACTTATTTTATAAAAATATTCCATTGTCGTAAGAAATATTGTATTTAAATATAATACAATGAAATGTGAAAATATATTTTCTTCGAAAAAATATAATTTCCTTTGGTTAGAGCAGAAATTGCAGGAAAAATGACTTGTAAGATCTAAGTTCATTTCACAGGAATTCCAAACACATACATTAAATGAATTGCAAATTTACACTTTCTTCTCTTATTAGCATTTTTGTGTTTTTTTTTCATCTTCTTGTTGTTACCGTTACGTCATTCCATCTACACACCGGAGATTAAAAATGATATATGTAATTGCACGGAATTTTGATAGGAATATGACTATATGCGGTTTGAATTGTGTAACTGTTTTCGATATAAAGTCTAATACTAGAGAATACTGCAGTATTTACAGGGACTTGGTGAAATAAAATTCTCTCAACTTTCTCTTCCTGAATCTGGTTTGCCTCTACGGCTTTTAGAGTCATTAAGATTTTGCCTAGATTATATGTTGTTTTCTGGGTGGTATCTCAAATGGTCTAAGTGCTTATTAAATTTCAACTTTGGTTTAAAACCAGATTGTTCAAACCTCAATATTTGAGATTTTGATTGCGACATAATTCCAAACTATTTAGGACCTATTACTAATAAAAATTAGAAATCTCCTAACTACTTTTAAATGTGGAAAATTAATTTTTTATCCCATATTATACTATTTCAATTAGAATGTATTTATTCTCTTAGAATTTTTAGAATGCCTACTGTTTCTTGTTAAATATATCTTTATTCCATTGATTGAGTAACAGCAGCGCCGGAACTAGGACGTTGCAAAAGAAGAATTTTCCACGGGTGCATCGGTCATAGGGTTTCATCAGTCATAGGCACAAAATACTTTCTAAAACCTGTCTATGATGGAAATGGAATTCAAACAATAACAATTTGACCCCTTCATAGGTATAACAAAAAGTTGAAATATAATTTCCGGTATTGTAAAATTTTAGTTAAACGGTAGAATTAATAGAAATAAGTTAAAATTGGTTTTAAAAATAATTTGTGTGTAGAAATTGACATCTATATATATCAAAATATATTTAAAAAATCCTAAAACTCGGAACGTCTTTAAAGAAGTCTCTAAAAGTACAACTATTCATCAGCTAGAAGTTTTAAGTATCCATACTTAGTAACAGAGTTAAGATTCTTTCTATTACTTCTTGTAACGTATTTAAAAAAGTATGTATGGAAGTTTATGTTTCTGTATGTATAAAAAAAGATTTCAATAATCCTAAAACTCCGAAAGTCTATAAAGAAATCTGAGAATGCATTCATTAGCTATAACTATAGAACATAATTCAAATTTAGTGACTGCCTTGAAAATTTTTCCTTACCTTCTTGTAACGT
Organism: Pardosa pseudoannulata; assembly: GCA_032207245.1. Lineage (NCBI taxonomy): Eukaryota > Metazoa > Arthropoda > Arachnida > Araneae > Lycosidae > Pardosa > Pardosa pseudoannulata. Next base: position 23,627,333 of record CM063504.1, on the reverse strand, counting down.
ATTTAGAAAAAGTATGTGTAGAAATTTACGTTTATGTATATCAGAAAATATTTTACTAATACTAAAACTTGGAAAGTATCTAAAGAATTTTCAAAAAGTATTCATTTGCTAGAAATAGAGAATGTATAACAAAATTTAGTGACTGCGTTGAGTATTTTTCCTTGCTTTCTTGTAATGTATTTAGAAAAAGTATGTGTAGAAATTTACGTTTATGTATATCATGAAAGATTTCAATAGTCCTTAACATGGAAATTCTGTAAAGAAGTTTTCAAAGGTATTCATCATCTAAAACTAGAGAATATATATCCAAATTTAGTGACTGAGTTGAGAAATCTGTCAGTGCCTTTCTTGGTGGATGTTTTCTCCAAGATGAAAGTCATAAAAACATATATAAGCTCCTCGTTGGGACAGTAATGACTAGGGAATATGCCTATACTGTGTACTGAAAAAGAAAACGGAAGAAGCAATACGATGAAGTCATAGACGTAGATGGCTGATGCATATATAGCATCTGTACATGTCACGTAGAGGCAAAGTGAAGGTTGCACGCAATGAAGAGTCAAGATAACAAGTATAGCTTTCATTAAGTGCGAACCCATTTAGCTTGCAGTCGAACAACTGTCACTCGCCGTTTTAACACAAGCTTTTTTAGAGTAACAGAATATTCTAGAATTATTTAATAGTATAGAAAATTTGCATATTTTAGTAGTCTTCTGGACTTAAGGAAGATAACATGAAATGTAGGAAGTAAACTTCTTCTCAGGAATCACGCAAAAGACCTTGCGGTTCATAGCCCACGACAATAGAGCAATTTGTCGCAACGTCCCGAGCTACTATAATGCCCTTCCCATTCATTTTCATGTTTACAACAGCCAATAGACAATCAATAAACTGCTCTTCCGTTTGAAATTATAGCCACAATTGTCATAAGTTTAGATGCGCCCTGCTGCGTGAAATCGCCTTATAAGCATTTGCCATGGAGCTGGACGATTTCCATTTGAAAGGTGGTAACATCTACGATTGCTAAATCAAGGAGAGAAATGTAAAATCCATTTCTTTTTATGTGATACACTAGCATATAGCCCGTCATATAACGGGATCAGTGAAATTTTTAATGTTCCAGAATTGTAAAGTACCCTATGAGGCAGGTAAAAAAATGGTTTGTTTTTGGCTGAGAATTACCTTGCAACAAAAAATAACCAATGATTAAATTTAAAATTATCACATACGTACCTAATCTAGTATTTAAGCCAAATATAAAAGAAAATTATTGACGTAATATCAAAGTTCAGTGATAAAACGTATGAAAATAATGCAGAAATATTTAAATAATTTAAAATAAGAAGTGATTAATTGAGATGGTTAAAGGATAGCGTCATAATGCTAAAAAACTATTTTATTTTTACCTATTTATTATGTGATAAATTGATAAATTTAATCGCCTGCTCTTAACCGGGAAAAATAGGTCTTAAAATAAGGGCATTAAAAGCTCGAAAATAGGAGAAGGGGTGGATTTCGAAAGTTTTAAAGACTACAGTATTTTTCTCTGTGATATGAAGCATATTTATTACAATTTATTTTAGAATTGGATCAATAGTTTAGGTGAAGATTAACTTTACTTGCTTTGAATTTTGATAACCCTAACTCATCAAGAATCCAATATTGATGTTTTTATCCATTCCAGGTCCAACAGCTTCATAAATTCGAGGACAGACGGATAGATAACTTAGGCTATTATTATAAAGGGAATAATATATAGAGTTGTTATATAGAATCTATAGAATTGTGAGTTAATTATGAAATAATGATACAGAGAAAAAAAGACAGGTTATATATTTTCTACATTATACTTCATGGTAAGTGTACAAGTCAGTTTTTGGCTACAGTCATCAAAGAATCTAATTCTGGCCCTGGGCTACAGTTTAAAAGATTCCTCGCTATTACACTCTACTTCTGCTGTGAAAAACATACAATTCCAGTTTTAATTCTAAAAAAATACTCTTTAGAAATTGTTTACGTTCCGCATTAGTTTCTTTTAGATGTAAAATGCCGGCTACATAATTAGGAAGTGGAAAGTTCTTGATCTGGATTAAAACATTCCATTTACGATAAAAAATAACAAGTTTCATGACGGTGCAATTGACATTTATTTCTATGGCTAAAAAGATGTAGGAATGCTTACAGGATCTTAGACCTGTATTTACATCATAAATGTAATTCGAGCTATTTATCTGAAAATTAAATCGTAATTGGAATTTTAAAATTTTGAGATTTCTAAATTTTAATGACTTCCGCATAATATAAATTGTATGGTGAATTGTTAAACTCCAAATTTATTTATTTTAAACAAATATAAAGTGTTTTATAGGAATTCATACTATCATTTTCAAGGTATGCAAGCAATAAAGGAAGTATTAAGAGCGTGACTTTATATACAATTGTTTTCAGAATGAGCAATTTCAACTTGAGCAGTCTTCACTCGAACAGAGAAATATGTGTTCTCTTTTAAGAGAGAAGCGAATATAATGATGCAACAATAACATGCTGTATAATATAAGGTTTTCGTGAGAGTTATGAATTGTTTATATTAGCAACATTTTTTTGCATGAGTTAAAAGTGATTTCCTTAGTTTTATGGGCATTAAAATTATTTCAGATCACATTTTAATTATATAAAATACCAAAATTGAAGAGAAAACAGGATTTTGAGAAACCATTTCTTTTACCTTTTAACCATCACTATGACATTAATACTATATTATATATATATATATATATATATATATATATATATATATATATATATATATATATATATATATATATATATATATATATATATATATATGTCTGGTCTAAAAAAGGGGTTGTTGGAAGTTATAAACGATTTTAAAAAGGTAACTCTTTTATAATAATAAAATAAATGAAAAAGTCCCACGCTTGAGTAACCTTTTGGAGTAATGCGGTCGGGCGTAGAGATACTTCACAGGAAGTTGATGACTAATCAAGCGAGAAGTGCGTGGACAGGGAGCTGTCAACACCTTTCCACGTTTAGCTTCGCCACGAATAAATGAAAATGATTCAAGCCATGTCTGAAACGGATAATTCAAACTAAATAAAGAAGTGTTTTTACTACGAGGGACTAATTATTCCATTCGCCTTAACATTGGACGATATCATATATATATATATATATATATATATATATATATATATATATATATATATATATATATATATATATATATATATATATATATATATATATATATATATATATATATATATATATATATATATACATACATACATACATAGACATCTCAGTCAGATTCCGGACTATATAAGACAAACAATTGTTTTTAGAAAATAGATTTCTTTAATCAACAAAATCTCCTTCAAGAGTGATACATTTCTTCCAACTCTAATCTTTTTCTTAAAGACATTTTATTCGAGAACGATCTGACTTTGCTCTGAAAATGGGCTTCAGTTTCGGTAATCATTTATTCATTTCAGCCAAATTCCCTGAAACCTCTATTATGTCTGCGAAAAGCCAATAATCGCTACTGTCCAAGTATGGAGAGTAAGATGGGTGGAGAAGGAATTCGAAGAGTAATTCATTCAATTTAACCATCGTTTCCACTAACTTGTGACACGAGGCATTGTCTTGGTGAGACATTTTTTTTTTCGTTAGGATGTGAGTGTTTTTCCTTGATTTATATACTAAATCTATCCAATAATGTCATGCCATATTCGCTATTAAAAGATATATTTGGCTTAAGATTACCAATCAACAAAATACATGCGCGTCACAAAGAACTCATGCCATAATCTTGGCTGCTGATGTTTGACTTTTTAAGAGTTTAGGAGACTACGCCGGCTAATCTACCAATTCCTAACTTAACCCGCTGAGTTAACCCTTAATACACCAATTCCTAACTTAATCCACTTCAGTTAACCCTTAACCCGCTGAGTTAACCCATAATCTACCAATTTCTAATCTAACCCTCTGAGCTAACCATTAATTTACCAATTTATATATATATATATATATATATATATATATATATATATATATATATATATATATATATATATATATATATATATATATATATATATATATATATATATATATATATATATATATATATATATATATATATATATATATATATATATTTGCGTGTGTGTGTGTTTCTTTGTTAATAAGCATATGTTTAACGCGTAACAAGGAGAAAAAAGAGAAATATTCAATGCTTGAGGGTTTCTCCCTCTTTAATTCTTATCTCACATTTAATGCAGCAGTTCTTACTTATATATACATCTACCTTTATGGGGGTAAAAATCTCCACATTTCCCATTCACTATGCAACTGGCATATTACTACGCATGTATACATACGCACGCACATAGATGTATATATGTGTAAATATATATACAAATATTTGTGTGTGTTTGTCCATGGGTATATGCTTACACAAAAGCTCTTGCATGTGAGTGCACGTATTGAAGTTAGTCTAATGAGGAGATAATTGATGTATGCTAGAAAATGTATTTCTTTCATCAGATTTCTTCAAAGTACTATATTGATTGAAACCTTTCCAAAAACGTACCATAATGTATTCCAAATTATAATTTTGACGAGTTTATTTTGTATTAAATGCTTTTAATTAGGTTAGTGATTCATTTAAATTGTATGAAAAATGTATTGTAATATTAAATTACTGATTCTATCGCAACTCACTGATTACTAATTCCTTATTAAAAAAAAGAGTCGTCCTGGATTTAAATTGTAATGGATTTTATAAATAATAAATAGTAATTTGATGATTTATGAAGAAAAAAACATTAGAATTTTGAATAAAAATTACTTTTTAAGCTATAATTCTCGAAAGGCTATAGCGAATTTCTTTCTGATACGGTTAACTTGATGAAGTTGCAAAAACATCTTGAAAAATTAAAGTTGCTCATTCAGTTTTAGTTAGACTTTTCACTTTTACTCAAGTCTACAGACAATGTTATTTGATAAAGTTAATTCTATGAAAACGTAAACAATTTTTTTTTTACTTTTTAAATAAATAAATGTTAAAAATAAAATTTTAAATGTATGGAAAGCGTATGAAATATTTATGGAAACAAAGGTCTTAACTAAATTTTTAAATTTAATGAAAGCGTAAGAATTTTTTTAGGTTGATTAGAATTTTAATAAAAAAGCTTATAAGAAAAACATTTATGACTACCTGTATGCATTTAATTTTTCTCTATGTTAAGTAAATAGGAAAAGTGTCAATTAAAAATAAACTTGTCATAGTTTTTTTTTATTTATTCTTAAGAATTAAAACCGTTAGGTCTATTTAGACATTAAAAATAGTTAAATACTTTTTTCTCGAATAGCGGAAGCAAAAGAAAAAGAAATAATGAAGGACGTAGAGAAACACGTTGGCGAATAAAGATATTTAACATGGATATTAAGTTTTATGATCACGAGAAATCAGTGAGTCAGAAAAGTAGAAATGTAAGACTAAAATGGGAAAATAGAACAGCAAACGCTTAAGAAGAAAATTGTATTAAAAAGTAAAAAAATATATTTTAACAGATAAAAATGATATATCTTCATCTAAAATATAGGGATAGAATAAGTTGAAGAGAGTAAATAACTCAGTAAAGAGATTTGAAAAAGTTTGTAATTTATAACTAAGAATCATTTTCAGGCTTGAAGTGAATATTACCTAAGGCAGTAGCTGCACATTGTAAAATCCATAAGGAAGATTCGAGCTGATTGAATAAAATTTTTAATATTATGATAAAAGAAAATTGTACTTCTATTTAGAAAATATCTCGAATTAAAACTAGATTTTCTGAGCATTACCTAAGGCAGTACCTGCACATTGTAAAATCCAGAAGGAAGATTGACGCTGATTGAATTAGGTTTATAATATTATGATAAAAGAAAATTGTACTTTTGTATAGCAAAATATCTCGAATTAAAACTAGATTTTCTTCTAATTTTAGTAATCGCATTTTCTTATGCTCCAAAATAATTATTATTAGTATTTTTGGATGCTTTGATATTTTTTTTATCATTTCTGTTTTAAAGAGTTAATTAATATTCGAAGAAATAATTACATCACAAATAGAATTCCGTAGTTTCTCCTTTTTTTTAAAGAAAAATAAAATCTTTTATAAGCTATATGAGTCAAATTAGTGAATATGAGTAATTCCTTCCTATACAGTATGGAATATATCTTACAACTCCTATACAACAAACGAAAATGGTGCATGCTCTGTTGCTTTATGTACTACCAATTGCGGAAGTAAATTTTGTATAATAAAAACTTTCCCCGTCACGTGGGAATTCTTATTTTGTGTGATAATTCGGAAGCGTCCTGCTTAATACAGCAGATGGCAACTTTTACCAAATGCCATGTGCGTCCTTTGATAGCAAAACCCGTGTCATATTTCAAGAGAGTTCACTGAATATTCGTAATTGGAAGACACACAAGTGACCTTTTCCCAAATACATTTTGACAGCAGTATTTGCATACTGTTTTAAATTATAGTATCATGAGTAATAGATAGATTTTGTGTCCTTCTTGTCTCTTTCACTCTCTTTCACGCACACACACACATGTGTATGTTTATATATTTTATATATTATATATGTATATATATTTATATATATATGTATATATGTTTATATATTACTTATATATGTATATTATATTACATATATTATATATGTATATCGTGGTCCAATGTTAATGCGAATGGAAAACAGTCTTTCTTTATAATAATAAGTTTAATAAATCATAGTTCTACTGGAAAGTAACTTGTGCCATTTTCATTTTTCGTGGCGGAACTAAGCGTGGAAAAGGTGTTGACGGTTCCATGTCCACGCGCTAACTGATCTTATCTTTTTGCAAACTCATCAAATTTTTCAAAAATGCTTCCGCCTGACCGAATTATCCTAAAAGCTTACGTTTATAAATCGTTTATAAATCACGTAAAATCGTTTATAAATCACGTAATTTCCAACTAACCCTTTTTTAGACCTGACAGGTATATATGTTTATATATTATATATATTATACAAACAAACACATATACAGAAAGAAAAAGAGAGGGGAGGGATAATACAATGTTCCTAATTTTAGGTTTTATTGTACTTTTCTTCCATTTCGCAAAGTAAAATAATATAATCTTATGCTTAATATAGATTGTCAGTGAGTGCATGCAATTTTATTATAATTGCTGTGCTAAGTATTTAAAAATTAAAGATATGTTAAGATCAGGAAACAGCGTCATCATGTATCTTGAATATATTAAATCATTTTACAATTTTACTTTAGTTTAGGTTTCGATCTTTGTGGTTTGCTGTTTGGCTACACAAGAGATAGTGAGACAAGAATCTTATCCTGTACCTAAATCCGATCTCGAAAGGCTACAAACATCCATACCATCAGTGGAATTCGAAAACTTGAACTATAACTAAAAAGCCGCATCCTGCCCATGCGGCAATCGTTCGATTTGTAATTTTTAAGTGGTAAATACATAGGTACTGTGAAGTGTAACTCTCGTAACATTTATCAACAAGAAGCAAATTTATTGCATTATAAATAAAAGTTATAATATATAAAACAGTTTTACGTTTTAGGTGCTTCGAAGTATGTTATTTATTATATTAAGTTATTGAAAAATATATATTAGTTATAAGAATTTTAATGTTTGCCGGAATAACTGATTCATCGTATAAATCATTTTAATATAGATTCAGTTGTATCTCGGAATAACGTGTTAAAACGAAGAAGGTGAAACAAGTACTGAATTTGTTATTTACACTCAAGCAGAGGCTAATGTGTTACTTACCATCCTGGTGTAAGCCACATGACACACTCAAGTAAAGTTGATTTCACGGATGTAGGATTGATAAATATGTAAATCTCTTTTATAATAAATGAAAGTAAAGTAAATACTATGAGAGTAATACAACCACAAAAAAAATGTATTTGAACATGGCGTCACATAATTGTCGTTGTCATCTTCAGAAATTTTTGTAAAGTACTAAACTGAATGAAAAAACTGCATAATAGTTACTTTTTTAAAAATATCGTTAAAAAAAATTACAACTTATGCCATTGGGTCATTATGAATATTTTATTTGAAAATGTGTAAAGCCATTCGTATATAATTATTGCGAATATCCAATTTTTAAGTTGGACAATTTCACTCTCTTTGTAGTTTTTGAGTTTAGTTAACATTTTTAGAACATTTCTATTTTAAAAATTCAGGAATGGTAGAAAATCAATTTTGTGTAATTGACGAAAGTTAAGGTCCAATTAAATACGAGAAACGCACATAGTAATTTATCGACTGTTAACTATAAAAAACTATGGAGTACAGAATAGATACATAATACATAAAGAATGTTTCTAACAAAGTATTTTTTGAGTTTTTTGAGTCATCATGTTGTTAGACAAGAGCAAGGAAAAAAAAATAGTGCAGCTAAAACTTCACTTGTTAAATTGACTAGATTATTAAAAATTACTTAAAAATTTAAGTTATAATTTAGTTCTTTAATTAAACGTTATTTTTCAAATGCGTACTTGTAATTGATATGTCTAAAGCGTTTATTCCGAGTTATAAAAAATAAATTGTTAATTAATAACCCCAATATATGTTTATTAATGCTTCGTATTTTAGTAATTGAATAAATAGGAATTGGTGCTCTAACGATTTCATGTTTAGTAAATAAAGGGTAATAATACTTTTGTGCTGCAATAAAAAATGTTTGATTTTTTTAATATCAGTTAATTATTCAAACGAAATTTTCTTTTTTAATATTCATTAATGTTTCTCTTTATTAAATATTTTGCAAAACATAATTGTATGGGCATAATTGCGTAATATTGCATGGCCACAACAGTTTTTATTATACGAGACAGGAATTGTTAGATAAAATATAAAAAATACTTTTATAATAATCACATAAAAAGTTTTACCCCATTATATTCATACAGTATCATGTTCCACATATTTCAATATCCACAAGGTAAAATCTTTAGAACTTTATCTGAATACTTAAATATTTATTTTTATAGAACTTTTAAGAAACTTTTTTCTTTTAAAAGACTGAGAGTATGCAATTATTTTCATTTTATAAATAAGAAAAAAATCATATTAAATCTATGCCAAAACACCTTTACCTGGTCGAGATAAATCTTATTTAAATGGTTATTGAGACAAAAAAAAGTTTTGAATACATTTCATTACTTAAGTAATAATTAAGGTTAGCCGCCTCAATCAATCGGCTGTTGGAGAATTTTACTCCTTTTCAACATACCGAAACTCATTACTTATGGATTAACTCTGATGGAGTTCATTAATCCACTACAGAAGCTGTTAATGAAAAGATCCGATTACTTATTAATTTGTTGTTAACACCTCTTAAGGAAGAAATGCAAGAAGATAGACACTTTGCAAATAATCCTGAGACAGTTTCGTAGTTTACTGAATTCTCTCCTTTATTTTTTGAAGAATAATATTAATGAAATCGATAAATATAAAATAAAATATTAAATAATGATGCAATGTGTATCATATTTATATGAAATGTTGTATCTTTATTTCCATTTTTTATTTAATTATTTTGTTGTATATTAGGTGTACACAGAAAATATTGTAAGAAACAAAAAAACTGAACATGGAAATTTGGTTGAATATCAAAGTTATAAATATCTTAGAGAAAAAAGATAAGAAGACCAATACAATTTTGATTTATATAGATATGTGTAATACCATTTATAACAAAAAAGTATATAGCGTAAAAACATTCGCCACCAATTTGTAGATTTCTATTCGCATTTATATCCAATCAGAAGATATTTATCTGAAGAAGTTTACATAATCTTATGTGCTAGTTTTACAATGTATTTACCATCCACTCATATATTGGTGGTACAGGATGAAGTGGAGAGAGCAGGTTGGAAATTTATCGGTACTTTATTTAAGGATCTCGTATCTTTTCAAAATATTCGTGGTACCTGCTAAAAGTTTTTTGTTTGACCAAACACAAAACATTATATACTTTTCGCACATGCAATCGACGATTTTCTTTTCGTTTCTAATACTGAGTACTGTAGAAGTAATAAAATTCTATACCTAGAAATCGCAAACTTGCTTCATTAAGGCAGAAATATTAAAGTATTGAAATATCAAAGCTCGTCCTAAATATAACTATAACGAAAGTATGGGAATTGTGTATCTTTTTTTATTTCTATTTTCTCATGATAACACATACTTGTGGAAAAGTTGCCGTATTAACAAACAGAAACTGAGGACGTGAATTCATGCTAGCTATAACAAGAAATGTAAATTCTAAGGAAATTACATCATTGATCGTGAGAATGTTAAAATCATAGAAAAATTTGTGTGAAAATTAAAACCTCTTTCAATATCATAAAATAATCAAAAATTGTAAAATAATTCTTGTTAATTGATTTCAATAAAAATTATAGAAAAATTGATTATATTCTATAAAAAAACATGTTTTTTATTCTTTGTGTCTATAGTTGTATTATCTATGGAATTAACTAATATCATTCCTATAGGGGGATCTAACTAATACTTAATAATTAACATCATCCCAAATATGTATGTTCTAAACTGTTACTTTTCTTACTTGATTACTTTAAAATAACATTGTAAAAATTTGATAAAGTGTTCTTTCTAGTATTTAGCAATATTTTCATCTCTTTTCACATTAATTATAAATATAACTGATGTTTAAAACGCATTAATGCGCATATATGTACATGTGTGTCTATATATGTAGATGCATGCATATACAAATTTTCTAATTTACATACACATGTCTGGTTTTGCATTGACATCGACATGTACAGGCAGCCGAGTGTTCTAACAACGAGAGGGATATTATAAATATGTAGAATGCGGAATAAAACTGCAGAAAAATAATAATGCGTCCATAGGTTTCGAAGAAATAAGTTTGCCATACACTATGTGTGAGAATTGAAAACGACAAAATTAATATGAATGTCAGCTGTTTATAAACTAAAAAATATACGTATTACAATTGGATATGTAAATTTTCATTTGAAAAAACTAACATCTTTTCTTTTTTCTCATTTTAGATTCTCCGCAAAAGAAATATCTCCTCATCAAGAATAGAATATTATATAATGCTCAAACTTTAGCGCATGGCATAAGAAATCCCAAATTGGAATTCATTATAAAGATGTCTCGTAGAAGCGCAGTTTGTATGGCATTGCGTCAAATGCTGAAGTAATATTTATTTTTCTCTGATGAATTATTATTAATAATACATTATAGTTCACACATGACCTGTATTATAACTACTCCTGATATATTTAGTAGTTTGAAGAAAAGAGAAATCTATACATGTGTGTTGAAAATGCATTAGCAGAATGAATCAAAAGGAATTGATCCCCTTTGTTACCTGCGAGCAAGAGTATGGAGAATATTCATCACTCGGTCATTATCAAAGCAAAAATAGTGCACCACGCCCTAGAAACCTTGGCGAAGATTTAACACGGTCATCCATCTTTCCTAAAAGGAAAGGTGTTTTGACTGGCAATATTCGTCAAAGCACGGCCGAAGAAAACTCTCAGGGTAGAAAAAATCCGAGAGCTGGAAATTCATATATTTTACGGAAATATGTTTCTTTATCTTTCGGGCTCCGCACTGATCAATATCGTTTTAAAAAATCGTCTCCCAACTTTTATTACTTTCCTAAAAATATTGTAAGGTCTCATTTATTGCTTTTGGAAAACAAAAGGTATCCAACAAAAGGAAAAACGAGCCGTCTGCAGCGCCCGGAATCTTTCGTAATTGAACGTTATGAGAGATATAAAAGCCTTCTAATCAAATCTTCTGTTTCATCAACAAAGAGTGGTAGAAATACCCAGTTGAAAAGAAAAACTCCCCCTGTTTTATATCAGTGTCCCAGTGATATACTAAAAATACCTGCACCTCGGACAAGTGAACGTCAGCCTTTAGTTGTGAAAATTACGTTATCTTCTGCATCTACACAACGTGTAGATAAAAATGCTAGAAGTAACATTTGTCTCGATAGTGAAATCGTCATAAACGAGAGATCAGAAACATATAAAGAACCCACAAGTCCGGCGAGGAATTTTACTACTCTAATAAAAAATCCCAAAGTTTCTTATCTTAATCCCATACCATATACAAGAAAAAGATGCATTGAGACAATTATCAATTCTTTTATAACTTCACCTGCGACTGGATCTTCCAATTTCAGTGAAAAAGAAATACCTTGCATTTACGACTTGTCTAAAGAACTATGTATTAAAAAACACGTGCCTGCAGTAAGTAATGAAATATCGTCCATTAAACTATTTGCATATAGAGCGAACTTGGAAAGAAATATTCAAATTTTTCAAATGGATCTACTCCCAAAATCATGTCTTGTTTTTCAAAACGCTTCCGATAATTTTAATTTTAAGAGTTGTATTGCAAAAATTGATTGGTTAAGCTCGTTAAACTATAAATTACCAATTAAAGATACATTTTCAAAAGTACTTTTTCAAGGTTGCAGTAATTCAGTTAATTTTACACAAGAGAGTGGTGCATTTGTAGCATTTATCATTAATGGATTAACACATGTGTCATTAACGCATGCTTCCTCCAATGAGCGCCAGATTTTGCCGTTTAAAAATTCATCAAGTACATTTTATACACAAACAATTCCTAACAGATGCCTTAATTCTGATGCTGACTTTGATACATTATCTTTACTACAAGATTTATCGGATTTTGTAACCTCCAGAAGTGCCCTTACGCTGTTGCCGAACTCTAGCATAGCCTTGATTCTGTTTATAAAATCATTTTATGGAAACATTGATGCTTATATATTTAATATAGCAATGAAAGAGGATATAACTTTTAAAGAAGTAAACAACAACAGAAAATTATTAGGAAAGTCATGTGCTACTCTGGATATAACCAGTGCATCAGACTGTCTAGGAACCACTGCAATTTGGATACTTAGATATGAATCAGCTCAGAATCCTCAACTGCATGAGGTAAGAAATTCAAGAACTCTTTTGACAATTTGATATTTTTGATGTTTACAAAGCTTATACGCGTTCATTTATTTTACATTTGTATTGGTCGAAAACACATGGATAACTAATACCGACAGTAAATTACTTCCTTATTTTTATACTAGTGATTTTTTGTTATCCAATTAAAATTTACTTCGTGTCTTTACCATTAGATTCTATTAAAAGAAGGGAGATGATAAAATGATAAAATATCAGCAAAAAATCAATCTTGGGGAAGGTTCTATAATACATTTTGGCTTTTGAAAAAAATTGCTTCAATAGGAGTACCATGTTTAAGAACTGTTCTCCATGGATCTGTTTTGGAATTATATATTTTAAATATAGTAAAATCCAACATATATAAATAATATATATCGTCAATACCTAAATATGAATATAAATTGTTATTATAGAAAATGAATTTATGAAGTTTTATTAACATCATAAATTAATAACTTGTAAATGTTTTCATTAATATATTTATTTTGTCTTGGTAATAAGTAATAATCATAGATAATATAATGTTTGAGTTTCTGGATTAAAAAATATAAAATCAATTCAATTACACAATATTTATATTTTCTTTATTGAAATATAAGAAAATTTCAATATAGAAAATATAAATATTGTTCTTCTACAGTTAGAAAATAATTCTATTTTCACAGTTTAGTTAAAAATCTTTGCTGTGAATAAAGTACGCCATGTAATATTAATTACACTGGTCCACAAAAGTTTTTGCGACACCTGACATTATTATTCCTGTTGATTCTTATGCTAAATGACAAATGTTTCAGAATATGGGCTCAGCTCCCCCTCCTTCACCCACTATTTTTTGCGAACGCCATCTCCCGTATGTTTATAATTTTCGATAATTTTTTAACTATGAATTTGGTTTGTTAACCCTTTAAAGATCACCTACAGGAATTCTTTTGAATTTAATGAAATTAGTTTTTAAATATTATCTATGAACCTTATAAATGCAAAATGTATTAAAATTTTTCTTTGCAATCCTTAGAGGGGTTTTCCTTAGTGGATACCAGAGGAGGAATTGAGGGGGGTTAACTGACAAACCCATCCCCTTCTGCGGTGTTAACATAGTACTTTATAAAATTTTAATTATATAGGAAGAACAATAAATAAGTGTTCTTAAAAAAGTAAAATAAATAAATAGTTTAACAATTTATAAGTGTTGTTTGAATATATGCTTTTGTTTGGGGTCATAAATGAAAAACAATTGCATTACTAACTTTCCAGGTACAGCAAATATAAATACATATATTTCAAAATAAAAGTAATTAAATTTTGTACTGTCATTTATTGTAAGTAATATAAGTTTACATAAGTTACATAGTTATAGTTATATAGGTTATAGTTATATTGGTTACATAAGTTTTAAATGTCAAAAATATAGAAAAATCATATTCTCCAAAAATTAGAGAAAAAATGTGTAACAGGAGGTTTTGCTGCAAAACCACTGTCCAGGGTTAATGAAAAACGGATTATTTTAACCGTTATATTCATTTTTAGGTGCTCGAGAGGTGAAAATCTCTAAAACGTAATCATCTTTAGCAAGGAGAGATATTTAGCAAATGGGATTTTCCCTCTAAAATTGTAGTAAAAAATAAGTAAAAAAATAAATAATTTTAAACTATCACTTTTCAGAATGACTGTCGCATTAATTTGTTAGTAAAATTATTTCATTAAAGCACACATTTAATAAAATGACAAATTTGAACTTGGTAAAATATGTCGCTTAAAATATGATATCACTCACAGAGAAATTCGTTTTTGTGTAACCGCGATAAGTATATCTTTCTAATGTAGATTTGCTTCAGTTGAGATCTAAATGGAACTGAAATGGGTACCAGGCCAGTCTTGCCATTTACTTATTTATTTAATTCTAATCACCGTAATGGCCTTGATCTTTTTCACTTCTCCTTTCTCTATCTTGCCCTCGTCTGAACGTTAATTTCTTGGTCCACAAACAGTCGTTAAGAGTTTTAATGGCACAGCTGAGATTTTATTGGTACAGACAAGTTCTCTCTTGTGCCGTATCCCACGTGCATGATTCATCTGGGTGGTCTCGAGTCAGTTATCTATCCATAGGAGAGGAAATGACAACTAAATCTTGTCCAACATCTTTTTTAATTTATAGATGACTAGAATAAATATATGAAATTCATCATCAGGAGATAACTGTGAATGAGCTTTTTCATGAAAAAAAAATTGTTTATTACATGGCGGGGGTGTAAAGTTGACTTCGTAAAAGTTCAGTTATACATTTGGTTCAAATTCCAAATTTTTACCTCCCTAACTTGTAAAAGATAACGTAAAATGAAAGGCAGCACGATTGTTTTTCATATTTAACCCTCTCTAAGGAATATAATTAGTATTACAACATACAATAGAATAATTTCCCATAATAATTTAAAGCACATTTAATTTTTTTTAAATTTCATGAATGTTTGAAACATTTTAAACATTAGCTGTTTTGTCAAAATATCCCGTTGAATTCTTTTCATCATTTATCTTAAATCATATAAAAAAAGTTAAAAATAAACGTTAAAAATTAAAACGTAACGTTAAAATAAAGACGTTAAAAAAGTTAAAAATTTTACGAAACGAGAATTTTGTCAACTCTGTTCTTAAAAGAAATGTTATTGACATTTTATTGCAAATAAAATTTACATTTTATAGATGTCTCTATTATTTTTCTCTTAATATTTTAGAACTAAATTAGTTTGATATTATACTATGTTTAATTCCAGGTCAAAATGATATATTATATATATAAAAGTTATACTACATGCTACATGAATGCAACTGTAACGTTTCAATAAAGATACTTTAAAAAATTAATACTTATTAAGTAATAAAAAAATAATATTTTTTCACGTACTTTCAACCATTTTTGAAAAATATATTCCTAACAAAATATTAAATTATTTCCTCCTCAAAAATGTTTATTTAATAAAACATCAAAAATTAGTTTTGAAAATACGCTGTTACTTTAAAGGTTAATTTAATAAAGACATTTATTCGGGGTATAAATTTCAAGAAATTATAACAGCATTAACGTAATTTATATGAAATAAATTTTAGTTGCCTTTTAAAATTTTTATATTACGCATGTCAATATCGAATACACTTTCTCTTGCAGATGTTCATTTCCTACTTAGGAAAAGATTAAATGTGTTACTCTTTGTATCCTAAGACTACCGTATTTTTTTATTATGCGAAATTGGCCATAGAATATTAGAACAATATCTACTTAAAAATTACTCTGTTAGAAAGAATATCTAAATCACTTATTTCTTTTCACATCTTGTTTACCGAGGGGAAAAAAGTGAAATTTGTTCTTTAATGAACTATTTTATTTGTTTTAATATTAACTGTAAAGTGTAGATCTGTAATTAATTTTAACATTTGTTTTTGCTGGATTGTGATTGGGAATGCTTCTTTCTTACTGAAAATTTATGTTGAGGAACACATACAGAAATATCTAAGAATAAAATATTTATATTTAATCTGTCCAAGAACTACATAGCTAATAAGTTTTTTCTTACTTTAAATGCATACTTTATCTTGCGTATTATTAACATATTTCAATACTATTCTACACTGAAATAAATTTTTGTTACGTTAGAAATTCCATTTCTTTAAAATTTTATTGATATTTGACAAATTTTACCCTTTCTTCTGTAATATCGACACCAATTTTGTTTACTAAATCTTTAAAAAAATAGTGCATTTTCTTTTATTATTCTGAAATTATTTTAAGAAGAATATCATATACACATTACAGTCAAAAAGCGTGTTTAATATTAATATATATACAAAATAATATTTATTAATATAGATATAAAAAATGTTCCTTATAATAATATTATATTTTTTATTGTTTGAAAACAATATTTTTTCTTTAAAAGCATAATATCGTAGTATATATACGTAATATATCAAAATTATTACATTTCAATTTTTCGTAAAACTTCTCATCCCATTTTGATTCCCTCAAATCTATTTTCCCAGACACAATATGTCTTAGATAAATTCGTTTCCTCGACTTAAAATTCTTCCAACATATGTCTAAAGCTTTCTCTGCAATTCATGCAAATTTTCTGTCTACTCACCGCATTTTACAGCTGTCGTTGGGAAATGGCTCAGTTTTCGCCATCCCATCTAAGTTACTTTTATTCTTAAATTTGTAGACTAAGTTTTCGTCTCTCTGCTTCTCTTTCTGGGGTCCAACCATGTTCCAGCATGAGTTTTCATGATCTTTCCCTCATCTGTCTTTGACTGGTAAAGGTATCTATTTTAGAAGCTCGTAAATAAAATTTAAGTCGTTTCTTTCATGGTGCCAAGTTTGTAAGAATAATTAGGTTTCTCCTTGCCTAGTAGCCAGAGCAAGTAAAATCAATAGGGACTACAATTTCTATTGTGACCAATCGGTTTAATTTCTGCTGGTTTATACATGAAAATATTCTACAGTTTGTGACTGGGATTGCTTCACAAAGTATTATTTTCAATAGGTTATGTAGGAACGTATAACGTAAATGCCTAATAATAAGATATTTATATTTAACATGGCCAAGAGTTACGTAGTTCATAAAATTTTTACTAGTAGCTTGGTACAATCTACTTTATTTATCATGCATATATATATATATATATATATATATATATATGGATGTATATGTACATATATATTATATGTATATATATGTATGTATATATACATATATATTATGTATATATATATATATATATATATATATATATATATATATATATATATATATATATATATATATATATATATATATATATATAATATATATATATATATATATATATATATATATATATATATATATATATATATATATATATATATATATATATATATATATATATATATATATATATATATATATATATATATATATATATATATATATATATATATATATATAAATATATATATATATATATATCATATATATATGTATATATATATATATATATATATATATATATATATTATATATATATATATATATATATTATATATATATATATATATATATATATATATATATATGTATATATTACTAACTCCAATATGAATAAACACTGAAATAAATTTTCAAAACTTTAAAACTCCATAAATCTTTCCAAATTTCCTTATAAGACAGATTTTACTTTTTCTGCTGTAATATCTACATAATAGTGTTTTAGTAAATCGTGAAAAAAAAAATAAAGCATTACACTTATATGCACACACATATCATTTTATAGAAATTGTAGAGTCTAATAAGTGCAGCATACACAGAACTGTCGAAAGGTGTAACTAATATAGATATGGAACAATATATTCTTTATGAATTATAATAGATATAAAAGAAAATGTTTCTTATAACAATACTGTAATTTTTATTGTTTGAAAACTATATTTTACTCTGTCGTATTAACTATGAAAAATATATCTTTCATATACTTCAAATTAACTTGGATTAATATATTCGGATATTTTAAATGGCCTTTAAAACTATTTGCTTTCTTTCTCCGTAAAGTAATACCCAAACAGTAAACAGAAACAGAAACAAGATACGTTTTCCAAGTTTATGTCCTGCTACTTTTCTCGATTGCTTAGTATCTGTAGGCATAAGGTTAGAAATTACCTCGATTCAGGGCAAACACGTTTTCTTTAAACAAAATCGTGATGAAAAGCGTTCCACAAATAATGATTTATAATTTTTCTACAATTATATGCTACTAAACATGTGTCAAAATGGATGGAGTCATACCAAAATATGACATACATAGGAATTGGAGTGTAACCAGAATGGCTAATTATAAGGAAGAAGTAATTTATTCCATTCCGTTTTCGTTATTTTTAATAGTATCTAGCAACTTAACATTCCAGTGTAGAAGTAAACAAGTTCTGAGATTTTATCATAATGTTTTACAGAAATGAGATTGAAATTCTTACTCATGATATTCATTGGACTCCATTATGAAACATTATAGTATCCAGAAAAGGCATAGAAATTTAGATTTTAAAATTTTATTATGATTATTTTTCTTATTATATTTAACTAGCAAGTGTGCCCGTGCTTCGCTACGGTAAAGCAGAGGTTTTGACAGGAACAGTGCTAATTTTGTTGGTATTAATTAATGTTGTCCAAAATTAAGGACAAACCACATGGTTTTGTATGAAATAGAAACACGCACTCATATTGACAACCATATGAATATAAAGATAACTATATAAAATGATAGGTTTTTATTTGCCTATGAGAATCACTGAAATTTGTACTTTTTGTTGTTAGAATATAGTTGATAAACATTTCATTGTAACGTAAAAATGAACCAAGAATTAAATTTAAAATTAGTTCGTATATAAAAATGCTGTAATTTGCGTCACATAGAAATGAAAGTTGATCACTTTATATTTCAATTTTCAGGTCAAATCTAATAGATACTACGCAGACGATGTTTAAATAATATAAAATAAGAAATGAATAAATGAGATATTTAAAGGTATGACGTCATAATGATAGAAAAATATCATTGCTCTTAAAACAATTACATGGGATTAAAGGAATGACTTCACATTGCTAGAAATATTACTTCTTTCACTTAGTTATGATGCGATAAATTAAATATTTAATTTTATTAATTAAATATTAACGTTTGCTTTTAACCAGGGAAAAAAATGCTTGGAATTATGACATGAAATGCTCGAAAAAGGAGGAAGGAATGGATTTCGAACGTTAAAAATTTTCAAAAACCTTCCCTGAGATATACCTAAACATTTCCCAAATTTTCACGGAGATTCAATGCATGGTTTTTGAGTCTATTGAGTACAGACAGACAGACACAAATTCATTTATATATATATATATATATGAGAATTTTATATTTATTTATTTTATAAACATTCAGTTTAATTGAATGTTTAAATTTAAAAAATAGCATAAGAGAAATTCATGTCTTTCACGAAACCCTTTTGTAAGTATAAGTATATTCAATAGCCGATGGTTTCGGAGAAAAAAGTCCAGTTAAGGTCTGTAGAGGTGATGACTGACAGAGCTTTGAAGCCAGACGCACGTATAAGTGGAGTACTCCTGAGAAAATTCAAAATTGCAAAAATACGAATTCCTCCTGCCGAATTTTGTTTATTTTGAATAGGAATAAAGGTGTAAATAGGGAATAAAATGTTATTAAGACCATCATGCCAAAAGGACCACACTCGGTAGAAGACATGCCAAACATGGCGTCTTGGTGTAAAAAAGAAAAATGGTGTAAAAACTAGTTCAGAAGAAATTAAACTCCACACTCCTTCTCCCATGCCCTCTCTCTGAAGGGGCCCGCAGATCTCCCCAAAAAGCTCCCTGGACAGCGTTGCCTTGGCCGAAGATGGCTACTCCGCGATTAGCAACCCCTCTTGACCAATGGGGTCTAAGGAATGTCACTCACTTCGCTTTCGCCTCTAGGTCATTTTCGCGCTAGCGTTGTAGAACTGTAACTCTTTGTTACAAGGACTTAACTATGCAGCCAGTAAATTTCCCTTATATTTTTTACAACAGTGCTAATGGCACCAGTTATTAACAGTGAATGTTGAATTTAGAAGCACGGTTTCCGTTTTTTGGGACATATTACACTACATGCAACAAAAACTATGCGTTTTAAATGTCTTTCTTGACGTTGTCTCAAAATATTTTCTTGTAGAACAAAGGATGAAATGATAGGTTTTTATTTGCCTATGAGAATCACTGAAATTTGTACTTTTTGTTGTTAGAATATTGTTGATAAACATTTCATTGTAACGTAAAAATGAACCAAGAATTAAATTTAAAATTAGTTCTTATATAAAAATGCTGTAATTTGCGTCACATAGAAATGAAAGTTGATCACTTTATATTTCAATTTTCAGGTCAAATCGAATAGATACTACGCAGACGATGTTTAAATAATATAAAATAAGAAATGAATAAATGAGATATTTAAAGGAATGACGTCATAATGATAGAAAAATATCATTGCGCTTAAAACAATTACATGGGATTAAAGGAATGACGTCACATTGCTAGAAATATTGCTTCTTTCACTTAGTTATGATGCGATAAATTAAAAATTTAATCGTTTGCTTTTAACCGGGGAAAATAATGCTTGGAATAATGACATGAAATGCTCGAAAAAGGGGGAAGGAATGGATTTCGAACGTTA
>CM063504.1:23533490-23598490 GCA_032207245.1 Pardosa pseudoannulata | reverse complement strand
ACCAAATTTGGAAATAAAATTGTAGATTGATTGAAACAACCCTTCTTTGGCAAGGGGTGTTACGAGTGGGATGGAGCTAAGAAGTGAAACTAAGTAGAGGAGAAAAATAAGATTAGTTAGGCTAAGTAGAAATTAATTTGGTGTTCTAGTGGTCCAAATTATATCACAATTAGAAGCTAAACAAAGATGTCTCGCCAAAGATTGTCATTTTAGAGATAGAATCGCCAGACATTTATTTTAGAGTATAGTTACAATATATATATAATTTATCTGTCCGTGTGTTTGTAATAGAACTCCTCTTAACGGGCTGGACTATTTTCGATGAAATTATGTGTATGTAATTAAGTTGATTCTAGAATGGTTTAGATTCACAATTTGATCCGATAGAAATTTTTTTTTTTATTAAAAATCCAGAACTACGCTCTTATTGAGATAATTATAATGCCGTTCGAAACCCCTCACAGCCAACGTATCTGTGGCGCAGTCACGGGCTAGTAGGGGAAGTCCCAGGATCGAACCCCCGTACAAGCGTTGTGAGATTTTTAATTTAGTCTAATTAAGTTTGTGATGACTGTAAGCGTGGTGGAGTTAAGTATTTTTAAAATATTTTTTCCTTACTTTTCCATCAAAACGGTCCAGTTTATATTTTATTTAAAAAGATTTTACAATTTTTGGATTCACAGCGTTAAAACAGGACAACGTTTGTCGGGTAGTCTATGACATATATATATACGTAAAAGTATGTGTGCATGGGTAATGCATAGGAAGTAGAGTGACTAATTCTGTAATTCTAATTTCATTTTTTTAAATAATTATCTAAATATATATTCAGGCATAAAGATAGCGCAAGAGAATTCAAGAATTCTTTTACTTAACCCTTTAGCGGACAGTGGTTTCGCATGGAAACCTCCTGTTAAACATTTTTTCTCTATTTTTTTGAGAAATATGAATGGTTTTTTCGGGTTTTTTATGTTTTTGGCATTTAAAAATTACAATAAATGATAGTATTACACTTAATTAATTTATTTATTTTGAAATACATGTATTTAAACTTGATGTACCTGGAAAGATAGTAATTCGATTTTTTCACATGTGAACCCAAAAATATCTATTCAAACAACACTTATAAATTGTTAAGCTATTTATTTATTACACTTTTTAAGAACACTTATTTATTGTTCTTCCAATATAGTTAAAATTTTAAAACGTATTATGTTCACGCTGTACAAGAGGGTGGGTTTGTCACTTAACCCCTCTCAATTCCTCCTACGGTATTCTCTAATGCAAACCTAAGGATTATAAAGAAACATCTTAATCATTTTGCATTTATAAGATTCATAGGTAATACTTATGAACTAATTTAACTAATTTCATTAAATTCCAAAGAGTTTATATAGGTGACCTTTAAAGGGTTAACACACAGCTTGTGTGGTTTTTCAGTATATATTGGGACTGATATGAAATCACCGATTCAGTAATACTAGTCTACTGAAGCTCGGTGGTTGTAAAGAGACTAGTTTTCCGTCACAACTTCCTATGCCATGCTTCAGATTGCGCTGACAGCGTATATAAAAATGAAAAGATGCCGAACTATTACTTTTATTAATTAATTATATTAGAATGAAATTTTAAAAAAATTGGCTCTCACCACTAAGTGTATGTATTTGTGTGTGCATGTGTATGTTTGCGTGTGTACATATAGTAGACGTTGATGAGAAATAAAAACAAAGCAAAATATAGAAACAAAACAAAACTTTAATAATATTGTATTTCATCATCATCAGTTCATAAACATCGCCAAACTAAAAGGTTGTTTTGGAAAAAATGGGATGTATACGATAAATACACTTGATACTGTACAGTTATTAAAAGAAAGAGAAAAATAGAAAGATCGTATGATACAACTGTAAGTAAAGATGCGCTAGACAAGATAACAATAAGTTAAGCTAATATCCATCACTGCCAGTGGTGTGTAAATATGTGCTTAAGTCACTGAATTTACTTTTTATTTTGTATAACTCTTGTATAATTACTATATATAGAACCATGAAAATCTTAAGATCTTTTTGCTTTGGTAGTACTTGATTTCATCATAGTCCTTTAGCATTCTTGTATAATATGATATTATTATTGTACAGATATGGTTATTAATCTAGAACACAAATTTTCCCTGGAAAAATACTCCAATTAGCATTAATATTATTATGAGAAGAAGACACCCTAAAGTTTAAAATCTTAAAGGAAATCTTTATAGGAAAAAACTTCATCGTCGTAGTTTTGTTTCTTTTCTCTGACCTTTAAGAACGAACCGATTTTGAAGATGTCAAAAGTAAAAGACCCCACTTTTTGCTTTTTGACTCTGGTAAACATTTTAGGTCGTCCAGACAAACACATGATCCATCATTCCTGAAATAACTGAACTTATAAGTAACAGATTGGCAGGGGGTACATTCCACTTTCTGAAGTTTGGAAGTGGCAGCAAACTTCGTTGGTGAGCATAATTGCCTTTGTGATGTCAGATCAGGGAACATATTTTTAAAAGTGGTCATAAACAAGATGCTTGTAACTGATTTGTTCCGAAAGGTATGACATTAAAGACTGGATATCACGTGTCTTCCAAACTAAGAAGTATTCTATATATGAAGGGAAATTTTGTTTTCTTTAATAAAAAGGAAGTACAGCAAAATATCACTTAGCATTTGTTGACAGTATCAACTTATTGTATCATTTGACAGTTTCAATTGCATATAATTTTTTATGATTAACTGAATTTTACAATTTTTTTAAAATAAAATGTTATATTGAAATTAAATTGTATATGGTTATGTAATCATTATTATACATCAACAGGTACGTGTTAAAAAGTGCAACATATTTAGTTCAGAATTCATTTTTCCGTTGAAGGATACACGGAGATTTCATATGATAGTAAGAAATTTTCAACCGATTAAAGGCCTTATTACAAGTTAACCTGAGCAAGAAATTTTTTCTACCTAACACAAATATGTTCTTCATCAGCGAAAGGAATCATAAAGTAAAACGTTGACTTCTGATAAGGCATTAACACGATTAATTAGTGCCGAGTTGTATGGAAAACTGTTTCATGAAAACCTGCATAACTAAAATTAGGAAAACAGCTCCATAGAACTACGTTAAAAGAAATATATTAATGAGTTAAATCAGAATTTTAGGAGTTATATGTACATCATATCCGCGTAATATGGAAACAGTGTTGCATAAAAATAAAAATTAGTTCAAATCGAATAATGCGCTTTACGAAACTCCGTTGGGAGAACATAAAGTAATCATAAAGGATTAATAAAGTAACACGTTGACGTGTGATAAGGCATTAACACTATTAATTAGTGCAGCGTTAACTGTATGAAAAGTTGTTTTATGTAAACCTGAATAATTATAATCATGAAAAAAGCTTCATAGAACTACGTTAAAAGAAATATATAAATAATTTAAATCAGATTTATAGGAGTTATATGTAAACCACATCCGCGTTATATGGAAACAGTGTTACATAGAAATAAAAATTAGTTCAAAATGAATAATGCACTTTATGGAAGTCCGTTGGGAGAACATAAAGTAATCATAAAGGAATCATAAAGTAACACCTTGATGTGTGATAAGGCATTAACACTATTAATTAGTGCTGTGTTAAATGTATGGAAACTTGCTTTATGAAAACCTGCATAATTAAAATCAGGAAAAGAGCTTCATAGAACTACGTTAAAAGAAATATATAAATAAGTTAAATGAGATTTATAGGAATTATATGTAAACCATATCCAGGTTATATAAAAAACAGTGTTACATAAATTAATTCTTATCAAAAAATGCTCTTTTTGTAACTCCGTTGGGAGAAATATAGAAATAAGATAAATCAGATTAATTTATACGCGTTGTATGTAAACCGCAATAACGTTATATAGAGACCGCATTATGATAATATTATATGTTTAAAAATGCTTAAAATGGCTGAAGCAGAAGGGGAGTTCTGTTGTTGTTGTTGTTACTTATGATGCCACTTGGTCAAACCAAGCACGATTGAGTCATACGCTACACGTATTAAATCTTTAAAGGTCACCAAAATAAATAAATGGGAATTTAATGTAATTTGTTTATAAATGTTATCTATAAGCCTTGTATATGTAAAATATATAAAAAATTTTTACATTCCTTAGAAGGGTTTGCCTTAGAGGATACCAAATTAGGGTTTGAGAAGTGGTTTAACGAACTGACCCCTACCCTTGTACAGCTTGAACATTATGCCTTTTTAAAAGTTTAACTATACTGAAAGAACAATAAATGATAATCCTTAAACTGGTATAATAAATAAATAGCTTAACAACTTAATAGTGTTGTTTGTACAGATACTTTTATTTGAGGTCATAAGTAAGATAAATTGAATCTGACTTCTCAAGTACAGAAAGTTTAAATACATATATTTCAATAGAAAAAGAAATAAATAAGTTAAACGTAGAACTATCATCTGTTATATATTTAAAATATCAAAAATATAACATGTATAAAGTGTATAATATGTATATATAAAATATATACAATGTGTAAAATATATAAAATATATAATGTACTTTTAATATAAAAAATGTATAATATGTATATATAAATATATATAATACATATACATATATATATATATATATATATACATACATACATACATACATACATATATATATATATATATATATATAAATATATATAATACATATACATATATATATATATATATATATACATACATACATTCAAACCTGCCTATCTCGAATCTCTTGGGAGTAAAAATAAAATTCGAGATAAACAAGTTTTAAGAAAATAGACTAAGAAAATTTCTTTACACAATAGAAAAGGTTGAAAATTTGAAGTACATTTAGTTTTATTTACATATCTTACAGAAAGTAATCCATTAGGAGTTTTTGATGCAAAATTTATTAGACTGGACAGTTTTTTGTAGTTTTGACACAGTGGCGAAACTGATCAATATTTCCTTGGGATTCAAGAAAAATTCTTAGTGTTTCAATGGCTTTTTTTTTTCGTAACAATTCTTTCTACATCGATGTTGTCCTTTTTGTCATGACTCTCTTCATCCTCAGAAATTCCACGAACGTTTTCTAAAATTTTGGAATCAGTTAATTATGTTCCGCTTGTTACAACTGATTCATCTACTTTTATAAAATCTTTAAATGAAGTGTCAGTATTCAGTTTCTCTCTGATAATCATCCATTCCTTCGGGTTTTCATCAGTTTCCTGGGCCGGTTGCTCTTCGGTTTCTTTCTATTCCCCCCTCCTCAACCCCCATTCCTTATTATTCCAGAGCAGATAATCCGTTTTTAGGACAATTCCCACTTTGTCGCTGACCAAATAACCCCACGAGAAGAAAACTAGAAGTATATTTCCGGGAAATGGGAACTTGTGCGGTTGTCAACGAAATAAGGCTCTAAACTGAAATGTTGTGTTTCTTACGAAAATTCGAGATAGACAGGTTTGGGAAAAAATAATTTGAGATAGGTTTGGAAAATACGTTACATTTTTATTGAAAATGTAGGGAAATTGAAAATATTCGACATAGACAGGTTTTCGAGATAAGCAGGTTTCGAGATAGACAGGTTTGACTGTATATATAATCGAAAACTCATCCATGTCTCCAAAAAGTTTTTTTTTAATTGCAAAAGCTTTTGATTCTACATCATTGGCTTCCATATATCAGAGATGTATGAGATTGAAGCCGTAAATAATTATAAAAATATAAAGTAAAGTAATCCAAAAAGTAAAGTTTAAAAAAAATATGTTTAATAGGTGGTTTTGTTACGAAACTATTGTCCGTTAAAGGGTTAAGGCAAATATGTGTGCATTTCATTTTAACTAGCACCGTTAGGATGAAAGCACGACTTTATGCTCAAGAGGATCCTCGTAATTTAGAAGCAGGAACCCAGCAGAAAACCTGTAGGGTTGGCCTGCCACCCCCGGAAGTATGGATTGAGTTCTTAGAGAACATTGTGAACACGAACATATTTTACGTGCCCCAGTCACCATTAACGAACACGGAGAGGAGTTATTTGTTAGGCGAACGGAAAAGGAGGAAAAACGGAAAACATGGTGTAAGGATATTTTGAAATAAAACACTATTGATTTTCAGCTGTAAAAAAATTTTTTTTTATCTATGGATTGAAAATTCGAAATAAAATATCTCACCAAGAATGAGTTACAATTAGAAACTTTGTATGATTTTCATATCCCTATATATTTGTTATTAATTGTAGGTAAAGGTATATTAGGAAATAATTCTCAAGCAACGGCAAGTGATTGAGCTAGTTATAAAAAATTTAATTGCTTGGATACATCCTTCCAGAAAATTCTGGGGAAAATATATTTTTCCTTATTCCTACCTCGAAAAAGTTGAAAAAAGAACTTCCTTTGTATTCTTTTTGTGTAGGTAACATGCAAAATGCTGTCAAGCGCAGAATCTGAATCCCCCACGGAGCTCGATTTGCCTCCTCGTCTCAGGTATGATGGATGGCCGGCTTGTTAGATGTTTGGAAATGTTTACGATGGGTGAAAGAGAGGGGGAGGGGAAGAAGTCTGGTGCTTTATTGTTGTTCCTCAAAAATCCTTCGTTAGTCGAACGGGAAATTCAGAAAAGAGAAAAAAAATGAGTTTTTCAGGGTAAAAGGATTTTTACAGTTTTTATTTCAATATATTTGAATGATTATTTTTTTATACAAAATAATTTTTTTAATAAAAATCTAATGTTGAAACCACATTAATTCCTTGTACGTTTAATAAATTATATATTCTGATTATTTTGATTTTATACTGAGTTCTATCTTAATATTTATATGTATTATCATATAACATATTGCATTATTACATATTATATCTATGTGATTACACCAATATCTCTTTGTTTTATTGTTGTAAACTAATAATATTATTGGGCGTTATATTGACATTTTTCGTTACATAGAATGATGACTGAAATCAAAACAGAAGGTGCACAATTAGATGTTACAGGAGTCCAAAATAAAAAATAAAACTTTATGGCTAATCATTTTTAACCTATGCATGACAGCATTAGTATATATTATATTTAAATTTATCGTTACATAGATTCCAGATTGAGATCAAACGGAGAGGGGTAAAAGTAGATGTTATAACATTCCTAAATACAAAAATTTCAATCTCACATGGCTAATTGTTTCTACTTATTATAGATACCTACGATATATATATATATATATATATATATATATATATATATATATATATATATATATATATATATATATATATATATATATATATATATGACAAGTAAACTGGATAGGGAAACTAGTGTAGGCATTTTAAATATAACCCCTAAAACACCCAGAGAATATTCTCAGGGGTTTTCAAATTTTAAATCAATTACTAAAAATTCCTTTTGCTTTCCTCTTTTTAACACCTAATCTAAATTGGCCACTTGGGCTACAGTTTACGCCATCAGATAAGGGTCTAATCAATTATAACTCTACATAGCCCTAGCGGACAATTTAGGAACCAAACAAAAATTAGATGCAAGCTATCGGAGACAGATTTTTCTACAGATTTTCCCATAGATGTTGACCAGGTGTTAAGGGAATTTTCACTTATAACTTGATGCTAGTTGACCCCTCAGTTTGTCCTTTCCTATGATGAAGTGGGAACAAATCCTCCAAAATTATGTTAATAAAAGTCTTTAGCTAAAACGGTGTCATTTGTATGGGCCATGACTGCAACCACCCATAGTGAATTCCGTCTTATTACACACACACACACACACACACACACATATATATATATATATATATATATATATATATATATATATATATATATATATATATATATATATATATATATATATATATATATATATATATATATATATATATATATGTGTGTGTGTGTGTGTGTGTGTGTGAGGTTTAAATATTTAAAATTAATAACTTAGGTGTCTGAAGGAAAAAAAAAACGTAGCGCATTCCTTTAGTGAAGGAGCAGGAATCTTTAATAACTCATTATAAAAGAACTTAACGCGTAAGGATTGAGAGAAAATATCTTGAGAAAGGATTGCTGTATGATCCCTCGCTGATTGTGGCTTCTTTCTTAGAGTGTAGACTAGACGCCACTTTTGATGGTTGATCTTTAAAATGTGCAAATAAACATGAATAAATACATTATCATGATATCATTGGCTTTTGGACTTGTTATATGCTTGACATCTACATGTATTTAGTTATAATCAAATAAGTTTGTTTCGTTGCAAATTATCCTAATATGATAAATGTAAAAATTTACATTATTATAGATTAAAATTTATTGAATTCTAAAATGCTGAAAAACATTTCATGATATTCATCTGCACCATAAAAATAATTAAGCACTAGTCAATTATTGATAAAATGTATTTATTTGGATATTTTATAGGGCAAAATTTAACACATATAACTGCATTTGTTTTTATCCTTAATGTGTAAAGATTTAAACCGTTACTTACTGTAGATTTTAGGCATCCAAACTTTTAATATATGTTTCTTAGTATTGATGGCAAGATCTATTCTTTCAATAATTATCAAAAACAAAAAATTGGTGAATTAATCTTAAAATAAAAATAATAACTGTCTAGAAATGATTTATTCTAAGAATTTTTCGTATTTGTTATCAAAAACAAAACTATTGTATCTAAAGAAACAAAAACATTCCCTCTATTTTAAACTTAAAACTAAGTACTAAAAAGAAATAATTTTAAAACTGTTTTTAGGTAGCATTTTTGTCCTGGGAATTGTAAACGTAAAGAAACATAAAAGAATTCTTAAATAATACACTCTTCATACATTTTCTTTCTTTGTTGTGAGAAACTAAAATAAACAGGAATAAGAACATTTAATTTTTCTGCTTTTTCTTTGTTAATTCTAAAGGAGCTGAAGAAAATTGTGTTACCTTATACGAAATGCAAACTTGTATAATTAAAATCCTTGTTGCATTATATTTTTCTTACTTACCCATAGCTTTTTTGTAGAATGAAGCAACGCTTATATGTTTCCATTTATATGTTTCTTTTATACGTTAATTATTATTCAACTTTTTATAACAGTCCTTATGCATGTTGTACTGTTTGTTACCGAGACCGTAAGTTCGAATTACATAATTGGTAAGGACGTTAATACTGTTTGGACCCAGATTCAAACAGTAGGTCCTAGCCTCATTAACTCTCATGTAGCAAAAAGTTGGGTCATAGCATTCCAAACCAAATTAAACCTTATGCATTCGTAAACATCTAAGATAGTTACTGGTATACATGAAACAAAATTACGGTTATATGCCGTTTTCCTCTTTTCTAATCTAATTTTTTTTCTTTTAACGTTGACCTGTTATACGGATATCGTTATTTTGGAATTATGCTTGATGAAAGAACTAATATCATACAAATTGTCTGGTGGAAACATTACTCCACCTCCATTTACAGTCGTACTGACTCATTGAAATATTTCAAATTCTACTTGTTATGTCTAATCTCTACTAAAAATATTCACTGCACTTAATTATTACTGTACTTTAATACTAGTATATGTACTGTTAAACGGCTGAAGATTTTTTTTAACTAAACGTCTACATTCATGCACATGTATGGTATTGTTAGCACTTAAGATTTACAATAAAGGTATGGTTTTTCTCACTTTTTTATACATGATTCATTTTAAAATATAAATTGCGATACCATTTTTAAATACTATGCAATAATATAATAGTACCGATTGGTTTGGTTTGGAGTGCTGCGATCTCCTTTTTGCAACACGAGGGCTAATGAGACCGTGATCTACTGCTTAAAGCCGATTCCGAACGGTTACGAACATCCATGCCACTATGGGATTCGAATCCACGAACCCCGGCTCTGAAGGCCAGCGCCCTGACCATTCGGTCATCGTTCGGTCATACTAGTACTGATATCAGTACTGATATCTTTAAAAAACTTTAAAACTATATAATATTCATAAATTGATAATAGTGAAAGTTCTTTGTTAAAATATCGATTATAACTCTTCACTTATCAGCATTGAGATGTGGTAGCTCAGTAGCAAAGGCAAAGATTTTATGATTAAAAGGTTGCGGGTTCATTGCTGGAGTCAGCATATGATCTTCCGTGTTCGTTAAGGTGACTCTGGCACATAAAATATGTTTGTGGTTACAATGTCATCCAAGTCCTCAAACGATACCTCTGGAGTTCTACTTGGTCCCTACCTCTAAATTACGAATTACAAGCTGGGACAAATTTATTCGTGTCCGTGGTATGCCTTAACCTTTAAACTGTCATGCCCGAGATAATCTCGGGCACAGCATTGTTGTTCGAAAATGTCACGCCCGAGTATTACTCGGGGTAATTTTTTATTAATGCATCGTATTGTTATACCTGAATATATATCATGTACTTCAAAATAAAAAAAAATTGACAAATTGTGTACCCAAAACATCAAAATAACTTGACAGTTAAAGGGTTAATCCACACGTACTTCATGTGTTGTGCTAAACGAGTTACAGTTTCGCAGACGTGTTGGACAAAAATATATATGTCTGTATTACCAGATGCATTAGAAAAAGTAACTTATCCCCATTTTACTCAGTGAAAGTTCTTTGTTAAAATTTCGATTATAACTCTTCCCTTATCAGCGTTGAGATGTAGTAGCTCAGTAGCAAAGGCAAAGATCTTATCACTAAAATGTTGCGGGTTCATTGCTGGAGACGGCCTATGATTTTAAGTGTTCGTTAAGGTGACTGGGGCACATAAAATATGTTTGTGGTTACAATGTCATCCAAGTCCTCAAACGATACCTCTTAGGTTCTACTTGGTCCCTAACTCTAAATTACGGAGACCAAGCTGGGACAAATTTACTCGTGTCCGTGGTATGCCTTAACCTTTTAACTGTCATGCCCGAGATAATCTCGGGCACGGCATTGGTGTTCGAAAATGTCACGCCCGAGTATTACTCGGGGCAATTTTTTATTAATGCATCGTATTGCTATACCCGAATATATATCATGTACTTCAAAATATAAATTTTTAACTACTAAGTATAATTTATTTTGTAGTAAACATTTGAGTTTTGCAATAAAAAAATTTGACAAATTGTGTACCCAAATCATCAAAATAACTTGACAGTTAAAGGGTTAATCCACACGTACTTCATGTGTTGTGCTAAACGAGTTACAGTTTCGCAGACGTGTTGGACAAAAATATATGTCTGTATTACAAGATGAAGTAGAAAAAGTAACTTATCTCCATTTTACTCCGATCCCTTGAATGACATATAAACACTACTGTACTGTATCATGGCAGTATACCTTAATAGTAAACTTGAGAAAAAGCCTAAATATTTAAGAGTAGATAGCGTCTTTAGCTCAAAATCTTCACGAAAGAAGCTTATTTTTGATTTAATATTAAGTAAAAAACCCTAATTTGTTTATTATAAAAATATCCCTTAATCCTTAATAATGGTCAACCTTTTTAAAAATCATTTAGTTTTGTTTTATAAGGCAAAAATGTTTTTAAAATATGACTAAGTGAAACACATATTCACTAAGTAAAAATTAAGAATCTAGAAAAATAACTTTTGAAATTTGTAAATTAGAAATCTTTTTTATAGCTCGTAGGAGCTAATTATCGTCTTTGTTCTCTAAATTTTAATTACATTAATATGGAAAATACCTTTCACTTTATAGGAGGCTAAAGGATATTTTTTATTTTCATTTTCTTAAGAGGTAATTCTTTTTCCTTTAAAACAATAGATACCTTCTAATTTATGATTTAATAAAGCAAATTTTTTACTTAATTTAGATATAAAAATTTGGTTTCTAATATACATATATTAAAAATTATTTTGCGGGTTAGTTACTTTTCTTTCTTTCATTTTGTGCAAGTTTTTATGTTGTTATGAAAAGTAAACTATTTGAAATGACAAAATTAACTTAATTTTTTTACGCTAGAGTGTTATTAAAAAACTTGTAAAAAATTATTTTTAAATGAGCAGAAAATTTTACTTTATGATGGAAAAAAACTGTTAAAATGGAGATTTTATGCTTTGAAAAGATACCATATTCCTTTAAACCAAAAGCATCCAATATCTCAATTTAAATTAGATTTCCATAGAGGCATAATTAGTTACGAACTGAATATCTTAATAACTTATCTGAAGTATGTTAAATATGTCTTATAAATATCTCCATCTTTATATTGAATGCAAGATTCCTTTGACAATAAATATAAGAAAAAACCTTTTACTTTATAAATAAATTCATTCATTAACTCTAATAAAGACAGCCCTGTAATTTTCTTGTCAATAATACCAATAAGTACAATCTGACAACGATCTTTCAGATTACTACTTGTCTTTCTTAACAGAATGGCTGCCAGTTAGGTAGTTTAAAAATTAAGTAGTCTCATTCGAAAACTCCCTGCATGCATTAATAAAACCAAATTTGAAAACGTTGCTTTTATTTATTTTAATAGTCATTAACGATATGCATTTTATAAAAGCTATAGTTTGGTTAATTATTTTTATTTTGTATTTGCCTGTTTTTTTTTGTTAATAAAATGGTATTCAACAGAGCCTATAAAATGAACTACAGACAGTTGCCGTAAATTGTTAGTTGTAATTTGCCATACCAATCATCAATCTAACTACAAATTAACTTATTAAACCGTTCAAAAGGATAAACGTACTGCAGATAAATGCAAAGAAAAGTAGCCTGAAAGTATGCAATAAATATTCCTTATTTTGATAACGTTCGGAAAGATCGCCATGTAATAAAAAATTATATTAGCGTTGTTAGCTACTACATTATTTTTTGATTATACGTTTCTCACTAATTATAATGTTTATTGTAAGTTTTTATTGCAGTTTCGTAAGGAAATAAATATATTAAAACTGTTTTGGGGTTGAAAGGAAACAGCAATTATTTAGTTTGAGAAATGTAATTAAAAATTCCACAATTCTATTTCATAGAATTATAAATAATAAAAAGATTAAGCAGATGAAATGAGTTGATACAGCCTGCACCCTATTTCAGTTATATATTTAACATACTTATAAGTATATAAATATGTTAAATGTGCTTTTATGTTTTATGGAGAGAGTGGACTTTCAGAAAGGCGAAATTTTGATGAATATTCAATAGTTGAATTTCCCTGAATTGTAAAATTAGAAAGTAGCAATAACTTAACACATTCTGAATCTTACTGTAGTTTTATATAGAAATAAATAATTCAAAGTTGTGTTATAAGGCGGCAGTAAACTTTCAGTTGCGAGAAATTTGACTGAAAATTCTACTTCATTAAATTGTAAAATATAATTACGAATCATAAACAGAAATAATTTTGTACAGACTGTATCCTATCGCAATTTTTTCAAGCATTTTTAAAACAATATAATACAGGATTGGACGATAAAGAAATAACTGAGAAACCAGACATTATCTACAGGACTGTTTCATTATTTTATTTAAATATTTTTATAATCTCTAGTTCTTAACACATCATTATAATAATCTTCATAATATTTAAGAATATGAAATTAATTCTGAACCCTTATCATCTTATTGTAAGATAAAGAGTAATTTGAATTATATTAAATTTAACTTCGTTCATAAGTTCAAGGGGTTAAGTTTATTTCTCTACCTCTCTATATCTGTATTGATAGTCATGGCTTCATTAAAGAGGATTTTTTGTAAGAAGACCTGTTTTTTTGCGTCCCTCTCACTTCTATAGACACCCGAGTCCGTTTAGAATGGTGCATAGAGAATAGTTATTGGAGTATATATCAATAGGCTACCGTCCTCTTCATTGATGAGTACAGGTTCAGGCTTACCACCGAAGTTTCGCCTTAAGTTCATAGAGAACAGGGACCCGCTATCCACACTCCAATATCCTTCAAATCGACCATTATATGGCCGGAAGTTTAATGGTGTGGATAAGCATCGCGTTCCAATATTGCCGCATACCAATCCATGTCTTACAGCACTGTGACTGCTGTAAAGTATACGAATGAGGTTTTCGAGCACTATGTTCTCCGTTTCAGGGGTGTAGTTGGCTTTGAGGTCATTTTAATGAACTGTAACGCAAAGCCACATAAAACTATCTCTTCTTGTCAACGGATTTCTAAAAATTGAGGATATTCGCTGGATTATTTGTCCAAGCAGATCTCCAGACCTCAGCCTTATAGAGCATATTTGTAACATTCTGGGAAGAGCAATTTCAACTCACTACACCCCTCTGAGAACCATCCAGGAACCATCCAAATCTGAAATTTCTCTGTCTCTCTTTGTATATATATATATATATATATATATATATATATATATATATATATATATATATACATATATATATATATATATATATATATATATATATATATATATATAGTGTATGTGATTGGTGTCAGTGCACAGCGGCTGCTAAAGAAGCAAGCTCCACTGCACTCTCCAGAAGTTTTTCCATTTATACCGTGTAAAGATTCATTAAATTTGAAGCTCTACGGTCTACAATTTCACTACAGAAGGACTAATTAGACCGGAAACTACTGCTTAAAGCCGGTTTTTGAATAGTTTCCGACATTTCGATATTCATGCCAACAGTAGGTACTCCATGAACTCTAGTATTGTAGACAGTGCCGAATTTATTCGGTTATCATTCGGCATTCTGTATAGAAAAGAATGACTTTAATCGACTCTGTCATTTTAAATAAGGCTAGTAGTTAAGAGAAATGACACTGCACAGTTTCGTAATGTTAATTTCCCTAATGCACTTTATCTTAAAACAATCTAATCTTTAATATTTGAAATTTACAACATTTACAAAAGATATTTCAGCTATTTTAGTTTAAAGTGACTGTTCGGTTTTATGATAGAGTTCTTCGCTGTAATTACTTTAATTTCAATCTTTCTACGGAATGAAGTTATAATTACAAAATTAAAGAAAATATCTTGATTAAAAGCCTATTCTTTTGCATTATAAATTTAAATTGAAATTTAATAATCATTCCCATAACTTTCATGGAAACATGTTTCGTTTCGAGAACAAAAGAAAGAATACTGAACTCTCGTATCAAAATTGTTACTGTAAAGAAGTCAATTTTCTTAACAAGTTTACATAAAACGGATTAAGTATCTTTCTTTCAAAATTTAAGTCTCAATTCAAACAGATTTACTTTGTAAACATTTTACTGGATCTAGTTTGTAATATATGATCTGTAAAAGAGTAGAGTTACGAATATTAAATATTTAAAAGTTTTAAAAAAATCCTGGCACGTAATCATGGTATTATAAATATTTTATTTTCTAGGTTTCCAGGAAATATTTTCAAGATACGAATAAAAATTCACAAAATATTCATGAGAAAACATATTAAGGTATAAAATCTTGACGAAAAAAAGGTTAATATTTTTTACTTAGGGCTTGAGTTTTAACCAAAATGCACATGCTGATATGATTTTGTAGTAGAATACTTTATTCCTGTAATATGTCAAATTATTGCAATACTTTTATTTGCCATATCGTCAGAGAAAAAAAAAATCAAACATAAAGCCATTCTCATTTTTCTTTCCATATTTTTATTTTAGTATTTCGGCTGAATTTGCCTTTTTTTTTTTTGTTTATGTGAATGGATAAAATAAGGGAAAGGATTTCTCTGGAATGAAAGTTTTCGAAAGATAAGCGCATAAAAAATTTTATATATTCTAGGAAATAGAGAAAAGTAGAATAGTTAAAATATTATACGTAAA
This sequence comes from Pardosa pseudoannulata, assembly GCA_032207245.1. NCBI lineage: Eukaryota > Metazoa > Arthropoda > Arachnida > Araneae > Lycosidae > Pardosa > Pardosa pseudoannulata. The sequence goes on along the minus strand of CM063504.1, from coordinate 23,582,666 downwards.
AAATATATTGTAACCCAAAAGCGTAGAATTGAGATAAAAGCTAAAAATGTTTATAAATTAAGTTAAGCCCCCTCCAATATTACATTTAAGATTGTTTTTTTATATTTCCTGGAGGATTTGTAAACATTTTATAGTTTTTGCTTAATCTTCATTTCTAATTAGATCCCTTGTTACTATTATTCAAAGAGGAAAATTTTTCTTAATTAGAGCAAAATTAGGATAAATGTATTTAATAAGAAATATATCGTTTAAGTACAGTAAGATCTTGATATATCTTTTTTGCATTATTTATTTTTCAGTATCGATCGTTTAATTATGATTTTCGAATGATTTGTTCTCCATAGAGCCCATGCTATTTTCTTGCATTCATTGTTCCCACATTTTTAGTATTTGCGCATCCGGAAACAAACCTGAAGTTTTATATACATTTCCCACATTCGCTGTTTTCCATTTTCTTCCCCTTGAGAAATATTAATAGAGGTTACTTTGGAAATCATTTATGGTAGCTTATACAGTACTTATTGTAAAATGTATACTACATATTTTAAATTTATTATATTTGATGTATGGAAATTAAAAGTAAATGGAAACATCACCTATAATTGAAAATAATCGCCGAAATATAAACGTTTTCTTGAGAACTCTTACAGTTATCCTACCTTGAGATTTTTTTTATTATTAAAATATTGCTTTATTTGTGGTTCCAGTTAAAAACTTATATTATCTGATAATTTTGTGTTGATTCATGTGATCACTTCAACTTTATTAAGTTATGTTATTATTATTACACCTCGTTTTTTTTATTTACTTTTGCAAAATTTCTCAACGATTATGTAATAATACGCTGCGAAACCAGGTAGGGATCTTTTCCAAAAGTCGCCAAGGAATCAACTGGCTCCATAAACTTAAATTCTACCCTCAAGTTAGATACGTTATAAATGCATAAGATATTTAAAACGAAAGTTAAGTGTATAACTATACTAACATACTTAGGTTATGGTATAAATCTACTGTTGAAGTAATATATGGCTATTTAGATTTGCATTTCTGATATTGAATGACTCTTCTACCAAGGGCGCGGTGGCAAATATCAAGAAGAATTATAATATAGTCGGTATAATAGATGTATATTTTAGTAATATATATATAATATATATATATATATATAATAACTAAATATGAACTAATTAAACTAATGAATGCTATGTTCATAAAATATTATTCGTAATACGTTATACATATATATATATATATATATATATATATATATATATATATATATATATATATATATGTATATATATATATATATATGTATATATATATATATATATATATATATATATATATATATATATATATATATATATATACCGGGTGGCCATAATTAAACTGACAGTGCTCACAGTGTTCTGTAGCGCGATCTATTTTCGAGAATGACGCCACATTTTGTAGGAAGATTAAACAAGACGGGGGACGAAGGATTCCGCGAAAAAACAAATTAGTTCCAAAAGTCACTGCTAGGGGAATATTTGACGCTGTGTAATAGAAAATAGAGTGTTAACAAATGCAAATCAATACGGAAATTAATTTCTTAATTTTGCATGTAACGTGATGGATGTAACGTGAAATTTGAATAAAGAACTTCTATTGCTCAGCTTACGTGATATTCCAGATCACGAAACTTTATCAGTGTTTATGTAGATTTTATGCTTTTTTAAAAGTGTTGCCATATTGCACTTGAACTAAATTAGAAACACAGCGACAAATATTCCCCTAGCGGTGACTTTTGGAACTAATTTGTTTTTTCGCGGCATCCTTCGTTCCCCGTCTTGTTTAATCTTCCTACAAAATATGGCGTCATTCTTGCAAATAGATCGCGCTACAGAACACTGTAAAAACTGTCAGTTTAATTATGGCCACCCGGTATATATATATATATATATATATATATATATATATATATATATATATATATATATATATATATATATATATATATATATATATATATATATATATATATATATATATATATATATATATAATGAATGTAAATAATATTATAATAGCTAAATAGACTATTTTAAAATTATTTGTAATGAAAGTAAAGTATATTATTTTCTTAATTTATATTTGTTAGCAATATAAAGTGCCTGGCCGTATTTTTATTCTTGCCATCCAAATGTGCATTCGGATTAATTTTATTTGAAACGCAGCAGAATGAAATAGTGTTTACATAAATATGTTTAAATGCAAATTTTGAGTTTCACTGCGGAGTTTCACTGCTCTATATTGTGTGTTGAAGGCGGCTGATCGAATGTAAGCACAGTGATTGTTTGTTTGGTTAGCTGTAGCAAATGTTGCTTACAGCAGTGCTTTAATTTGTAAGTAACAGAAGTATGTTTTGTTTAAATAATAAATAAGCTTTTTAACGAAGTCTTTGGACATGTGTTTTATACTGCACCAGTCACATACATCGATTCCATTGCTATCATTTACATAAATGCACTTTGCGTTACCGGTAAAAAAGGTAACAATATTGTATATTATTATATTTAGCTTTTGATGTATATCTACAGATAAAGTAATATATATATATATATATATATATATATATATATATATATATATAATACATGCCAGCCAAGTGAAGGCAATTTGATCTTTAAAATTAAATTCTACCCTCTCGTAAGATAACATATGGCTGTAGAGATGCAAAAGCCTAATCTGGAATAGGCTGACTATGAAAGTCGTCGTGTTTTGCACATTTTTTCACTTGGCAATAATTTCTATGAACGTATAGTAGCCTGTGTATTGTTGCTTTTTGACTCTGAATAGCTACGATCGCTTTGATTTCAAACATGTGTTTAATGTATTTTGACTGTTGATGATTTGTAGCATGTCATTCATTATGATAAGTGCATTCTTCAGTCAGCAGTGAAAATAAAAAATTATTTTTAAAGAAATCAACAATAGCCTAGCACATAAAATGTTTTGTCTTGCATTTATTTTTTTATTTAAAAAGAAAAGTGAACAAAGTTGTGTAAGAAAACAGAATTACTAATTATAGCATGAAACTTATTTTTTTATTTATTTTTTGTAATACTGTGTATAATATATTTATCAAAGATTATGGTTTAACTGCATTAAATTATGCTTTTTACATTTTATATATCGAACAATTAAAATATTATTACGTATATAAATTACACGACAAAAAAACAAAGTATAAATAAATCCTATGTCTGATTGGTATTAGGGAGTCTATCCTACATTATAAGTTTTCGTCGCATCCCAAGGATATTGAGAGCCAATTCTACATACTTATTTCAATTGGCGATTATTTCCAGGAGTAGCCAAAATAGCGATAAACTACTAAATGTAGTAACCCTAATAACACATATGAGTATACGCATACGGGAACCTATTCTGTACTGAGAAGCCAGTCTGTATAGATCTTTCGAAAGTTCCAATAATGACCGTAACTTATTTTTTTACTTTCATTATATTTAACGTATGAAGTATGCCTATTAATGAAGTAATCTATGGCGATCTAGACTGACGGTTCTCAAACTGAGTGACGTGGTACTCAGGGTTGCTGTGGTAAAAATTAAGAACATTTCTAATAAAAATATGTTAAAGAAAACGTGAAAATTCAAGTTTAACTTTTGTCTTTCCTCGCCGTTACTCGATTGCTGAAAGTTGCTAAGAATTGTCCTTTGTGTCGATATGCATATTATCCTCTACCTATTTGGTTCCTAAACCGATGTTACTGTCGTATGCCAGGTATGCCGAGAAGAAAAAAAGTTTTAGAAGAAATGATCTAGATTATATAAACTCTAATTTGGATTAAAATACCTTATACTAAATATATTTAATGTAAAATATATCTTAAGTTAAAATCAATTTCACCAAAAATTATTAATATTGAAGATAATTTATGCTAAGAAAATCTAATAAAAGAAAATTTTACATCTTGATATAAAATTATGATGATAGTCTAGAAATAATTCTAGACATGTGCTAGAACAATTGTTGTATAATGTAGGAAAAAATATCTTAATGGGGAATATCGACAGTTTTTAATTAGGGAAAACAATTTGTGGGCGAACGCAGAGAGAAGAATGAAACTAATTTTAGAACTTTGGTTAAGCAAACCAATACTAAGAGTAAATTAGTCCTAAATTAAATGTAAGGGATTAACTGTAAGTACCTTAATTAATCAAGATATTCGGTAAAACTTACGCATAAAAAGAATTCAATGCATGGTAATTATTTTGGTCTGTTACTTTATTTGCATCGACTGAGAAAATTTAAGTTCCTTAATTCTGTTTCGAATACTGAATTTTTCAAGAAGCGAATGGCATTAGTTTCGAGAAAATCAATTAAATTTTGTAATTGTTTATTTCAGACTGTTTAACTCGCTGGTGTTAAAAATGCACTTGTTTTCGGAAATTGATTAACTACTTGTTACCTGATGTGTTAGAGACGGATATGTTTTCTTTGTTTAATTCAACTGTTTAAAACCTAAAGCTGTTAATAACCTATTTGATGGACGTGACTTAAAAATACGCATAACATAAATATATACTTTTACAAATTATTTATCATTTCTTTATTTTTTATTTTAAATGGACACATTAGTAAAAACTTTCGAAGTATTTGCAGTACTCAGTTCATTTGCAAGACTTCAACACTTGAGTTCATATTAGCAGATTTAGTATTTCTTATCTATCTATGAAGATATGAATTATTCTGTTTTGTAATAATTTTGAGTTGCTTATAACGAGGTAACATTTATCATTTGTAGTTTGAGAAGAACGAAGTAAAAATAATATGACTTACTCTGTAGGTTTTATCATGGAGTTTCCACATAAGCCTGTACCGATGGATAGCTTTATACAGAGTATTCACGCAGTTTAGTAACGATTTTGCAATTATATATTTAAATTAAACCAGCAAAATATATACCACATATAACTCCCTATAGCCCCTATTATTGTCTGGGCTTGCTGGGCAATAAGAACTCTGAATCGCAGTGCAGTCATGACGTCACCAGAAAAGAAAGTCCAGCGTTGTAAACATTTATTGGGATTTAAGTCGCACAAGTCACCAGACTGAATAGTACAACAGCTATAAGAATGAATGATATAAGAATAAAACATTTCTCTCGATTTTGAACCTAAGAGGGAGAATCATGTGATTTTATTCCCATGAGACAAAAGATTTTTCAGTGATTTTGGGGAGGCAAGAGTGCCTCTTGATCATTTAAGCTAACTCGAAAACCACTCCGGCAGCAATTTAGTTACTGGAGAAGCGAAAGCCATCTTAATGAGACAACTGAAAAATGTGGCCAGGGGATAAAAAATTAGCAGTTATTCCAGCGTTATTTTTGAGAGACGGGTAAGGAGTGTTTTTGACGGGTTCAAAAATACTAATTTAATTGTCAATTTAAGGTTGGGAAATTAGGTATTAAAAATAAGAAGAAAAAAATGGAGAATTATAGGTAGATATTTTAGGGCTAATAGTTTTGATGTATCACACATATTAAATATATAAACAAAAATAAGGATTTTATTTCTTAATCCGTTTAGTCTGATATCATTTTTGTTGAACTGTCATATTACACCTTCTTTTCCAAGATAAAAGAGCATTTATTAAAACAGCAAGATTGGTTTTATTTCTATTCTCTTTCATTATCTTCCATAATCCATCCAATGTTTTAGAATTCCGCTTAAAATGTGGTTGTTTTATAAGTCCAAATGCACATTATCCATAGAAGACACGTCAGAGGAACTGAATTGTATTTAAATGGACTATAGTTTCAATTCTAGTTGAATTACTTTTTGTTCAAACACAGCAGTAGCCTTCGAAGTATGCGTTATAGCCTTATCTTGATGGGATTCAACGCAGTGAAGATTGATTGGGTAAGGGATAAAATAACTTCTTTGAAAACTTATATTAATACATATTTGCGATAATACAAGATTCAAAAATGTTTAATGTCTCAAATTTTTCGAGGAAGTTAATGCAGACATAAAGCAATCTGTTTGGGTTCTATTTTTGTCTCTTTAATACCAGTAATGTTTTGAAATACCATTATTAAATATTTAAAACGGTAATATGCAATTTATTTTCCAATACTTAGTTTTTAATATTTAATTTTTCTAACTGCACGTGCATTTAAAGCCCTCCCCTCAGCTATTCTAACCAGTCTGGAAACTCATTTAATTTTACGTAATTGGATCATGCTGAACAAATTACCAAATCCAGGAAACCATTTTAAGTATTACAATTCCCTAAATGACTTTTTGATTTTTATCTAATACGCAAGACTGTTAATTAGCATTTTATAGATTGTGTAAAAATCGTTTATTTAACCAAGTATGTGAGAAAGAAGCCGGATTCATGTTTCAGTCCTTACAATGGATAATAAATGTATATCATTATTTTAGAGAATATAGGTATTATTTTCATTACATAGTGATGTATAAGGTAGGCTCTCGATTAGTAAATTTATCACTCCTAATTTTTTTTCATTGCTTTAACATTCCGACAAAATGTGTACACTTTTGTGCCTTAATGGCTGTGGTCAATACCTAGAATAGCAATATTTTTTTAAAAACCATTGATGTAATACTCTGACTGCTCATCCCGCGATTTCCACGGGCAATTAAAATGTAGCAAAATTTTCGCGGGCATGTGGTTTTCTTCCTTTATCATGAAGAACATTCCACCTTTTCACCGTTTAACCAGTGAAATAAATTATATACAGTATTAGACATTTAATGAGGTAATAAATAGAATTATATGACAAGAACTATAGTTATATTAGATAATAGAATTATAGATAGTATGTTATAAATAGGAATTAACTGTATTTCAATTGAAATTTATAAAAAAATAAATTTTTTATGTGGTAACATCTGAAATTAGTTTTTATGAAAGCTTAGTTTCTCATGATAAAAGTCAATATAAAAAATCTTTTCTAGAAAAAAATTAGTATTTCAATTCTCCAATTTATATATATACTTAAACTATGCAACAAAAAAAAACGCAATTTTTAAAGAAATCTCGGTTTACAAATTGAGCAATCAGATAGTTAATCAGATGTATAAGATAGACCAGACTCAAAGGTTCAATCTTGCACTTAAGACAAAATATTATTTTCCTTTATATAGATAAATTTAATATTGGCTTTCGATTAGTATTTATCCCAATAGTTTTAAAATTTTTCTGCTATTCTATTCACACAAGAACTGTATACATCTGTGCATGGAAGGTCATGTACAATGCCTGAAATATCATAAGAATCTTTTTTTATAACTTTCTTTTAAGATAAGATGTCACTGAGCTAAAAATATCTTTTAAAGGATCAAGAAACTCGTATGTTTCGGTTGCAAAAACAGAAAGCCGCGTTCTGAAAAGTGTTTTTAAAAGAAGAGATTTTTTTTCTCAGTGACAGTTACCTTTTATTGTCAGTGCTTTTATTTATAAACTCTTGTTTTCTTTTTCTTCATCGAACAAAATTCTTCAGGTAAAATGTTACATTTTTATAGGTTTGGAAATATTTCTAATATCATATTTGTTTACATGAAGTCAAAACAGCTTTTTAAGTATATTGAATGTTTCAAAATATTAAATGAAAGGAAGATCTTTTAGAAACTCCATTTTGTAGCATTGTATTTATTTTATTATAAAGTATCATAGTTTTATGTTCTATCAGTATTGGTTTTACACGAAGAGACATTGCCGTATAACTGTAACTCACATGAAATACTTTTTATTCTGCATTGCACCATAATGTATATTTTTGTGTTTAGGGTAAAAACACAATACTAGATTAAAATATATCTTAATATTTAAAGATTCTCTTTGTGATCACTGAGTGAAGTTAAAGAAATTGTAAAGTATACCTATTGTTCATCACACGTCATATTTATAACTTCTATTTTATTTCTATATGAGTATTACAATAACAGCAATGATTTAAAATCACCGAGTATTTTAAAACTTAATTTGCTGAACAAGTACTGCAATAAAAATGCTATTTTCCTTTATATATAGAAATTTAATGTTGGCTCTTGATTAGTATTTTTCTGAATAGTTTTTAAATTTCTATACCACTCTATTCTCACAAGAACTATATACATATATGCATTGAAGGTCATATACAGTCTCTTACTATTATTCTACATTTTCGGCTTTTTTCGTACGGATGACACTGGCCACAAAAATATTTTATGTTTTTCTATCCCTAAACTCTCTACTCTTTAGTTTTGTGTTATGAACTCACGAATCCACCCTTCTATCTCTTTGCTCTTTTATGTGTTTATTTTTCGCTCGTTGTCATTTTTGTGCTTACTGACAGAAGCCTCTGGATTGAAGGGCTCGGCCCATATGGTCCAGTTGCCACATCACCTTTGAAGCCTTTGAATATACAGTCCCTTCCATATGAGCGTGTCGCTCATAACTTCGTCAATAGATAGCAAGCTTAATTGCACATGTTCTTCAAACATTAGAAAAGAATGCTTTATAATTATATTCTTTATTCAGTTTGTTTCGTTGTGATTAAATGAACAATTCCAAAATGAGTGCCGCGTATGCGAGCCGTTTTGAGGCAGTGTTTCTGTGTAATCATCCAAAAAGACCAAAAATGTCTTGTGCAGGTGCAGCCCGGTACATGAGAAAATCGGAGTCGTTCGTCAGGAAGTGGGTAGTACGTTATAAAGCGGTACAAAATGTTGACGACCAACCGGGAAGGGGTAAAAGCCGCTCAACGTCAAAATCGAATGATAAAGTGATTCTTGCATAATAGATAATAATGGGGACTGGACGACTTATTAGGTGAAATGCATTTCAGTTTAATATGTATATTACACGGTACAAATGTATTTTTAACTAATTCGTTTGTATTTTCAGAGAAATAGACGACACGCTCTTATGGAACAGACTGTACAATGCCTGAAATATCATAAGAATCTTTCTTATAAAACAGTATAACTTTTAAATTCACATTAAACTTTCTAAAATTCAAATGAATAACTTAAATTTTTATTATTAAATACCATCGATTTACAAACTCATTGCTTGCAAGTGAAGGGTTATTAACTAATAATTAAGTAATAACTTTTATTAACTAATTAAGGAGTTTAAAATGACTCATAATTGAGTGTAGCAATAGTGAGTGCAATATTTTTTGATGTCCTAATCACATAAACACGTTTTATCAGAACTCGTACGAGCTTTCCTTTCAAGGACAAGATATACTTTTATGACAACATAAAGTGTTTATTGTATCCATTAAATGGTCAGAATGTCTGCGTGAATGCATATTCGTTCAAGGATATGTCTGTGGATTATTTTTATATTTAATAATGCTAAAATAAGTATTATTATATTTTTATCTTCAATTTAGAATAAAGAAAAGCAGGTATTGATTTGAAAGAAAATTAAAATAGTTTTATTGGTTTATTCACGCTTATTAGTAAAATGCGTACCACACCTTTAATGTTACAGTAATGAATCTATAGAATTTACTTTTATTTTGCGTTTCAATAATAGTCAAATTATAATATTTTTTAAATATTTAAATTCGATAAGATACAATTTAGAGCGCATTTTATTATTATTTTAAAAAATTCTATTAATATTTACTCTGGTATCGACATTAAATTACTTTCTGTATTTGATTTACGGTCAAAAATATCAACAGAAATTTGAAAATAAATATATTTATGAAAAGCAGGTAAATAATTTCCTGCAAATTTCTTATACGCGAAGAGCAAAAGTCATTTTAAGCAATCTGGCTGGGCGACCATCAGATGCAGAGTGGAGAACACTTGAACATACAAAAGTTTATTACAGCTGGGCGAAGGTGAGAGGGATGACAAGGGTGTCTTGTATCTCTCATTAAATTTTAGGTATTTAACTATGATCAAATTGATAGTGGTTATTATTTTGTTAGTCAAAGACTAAATTTTATTTGTCATGCGTTGTGTAGATTATTTTAAATATTAAGTGAATTATTTTAAATAATAAATGATAAGTTTTAAATATTAAGTTTTAAACCACAGGCTCTGACAGACTACAGACTTATTTTTTTATTAATAAGCTAAATTAAGAGTTACTAAAAATCAAATATTACATACTTACAACAAACACACACAATATTGATTGATTAGAATAAAAAACAAGCAACTTTATTATTATGCTATTTACATGCCTATGTACAAAAAATTTGATTATTTTCCAAACTTTCTACTAAGTGTCACATTATTCAAGATTTAACATTAATAATATCCTAACATTTAGGTAAAAAAAAAAAGAAAAAAGAGGACCTATTTTCAAATTCAAATATTTATAAGTACCTTTGTGGATCCATTGAGTGTGCCAGGGAGGTACTCAGTTTGGGAACTCTTGGTGAAAGGATATAGAAACTGCTGACTTCAGTCTCACCACTGGTCTGGGGCCTTCTAAATGATTGTGGGGATTCTGATAGGCGGATGCACTGGAACACTTCTGGTCGTTACGAGATGTTTTCTTCATGGTTTTTCGGAGTCTCTCTTGGACCAAATCTTCCTTTGGTTTCCGACTTTCGAACTCTGCTCTCCCTCCTTAACTTTTCTTTTTTTATATTATTTAATAATAGCCGAATTTTAATTTTTTTCAACATTTTTATTTGATAAAATACAATTTAGAACGTCTTTTATTATTATTTATAAAAATTATATTAATATTCACTCTGGAATCGACATTAAATTACTCTCTATAATTGATTTAAGGTCAAAATTAACAACAGAAATTTGAAAATAAATATATTTCTGAAAAGCAGGTAAATAATTTCCTGCAAATTTCCTCAATTTCTGTCCTTTCTTACTTCTCTTCGTCCAATCAGCAGAACTGTATATATCCGTTGTCAACCTTTCTCCGCCATCAAACCGCAAATATAGAGAAAAGTTTAACCCTTCAAATTGGGCACTGCCCCTTAGAGATTTATAAATAACTCCACAAAGGTACATTCTTATTTAGTGTTATGAACGGAGACACGATTCTAATCTGGGACTGGAAAATATCAACCAGCCCGAGAATCCCGCACATGACGAATCTGTTCAATTAATTTTTATAGGTTCTCTCTTCTTTACAAAAGAAGTGATGAGGTCAGATTAAGATCCCAAGCATTTCACTTCTCGTTTTATTTATAGCAATTATATGAATTAATCAATTACATTAATTATATCAGTATATTAATTATCAATTATATTAATGATCTAAATCGACTCACCACAAACGGCATGCAGAGTGGAACAGAGTTAATTTCAGTGCGATGTGTAAACAATGTGTTCTAATAGGTGTTAGTGAAGTTCTAATGTGTTCTAATAGGTGTTAGTTATTTCTTTTTGTACAAATCCCACTGGTTTGTCTCTTACTTTCCATAGTTTGAAGAGAAATTCTTTAATAATGTGTAAAAATACCATATTAAGAGGTTTTAGAGATTTGGATTCTAAATAAATGATATAAATTATAAGATTTTTTTTTCTAAAACTATTTCCCAAAATATTGAAATAATTCATATGAAAATATTTCGTATAAGATGCAGTAGGTTTTGATGAGCTATTTTCTCAAAATTACAATTTTCTCCATTATCCTTAAGATTTTTAAAAAATCTAATAAATAAATTTGTGTGAAAATTCCCATATTTCTAATTATGGGTGTTCTTATAGATTTTATTAACTACCCCGCCTTCAAACAGCAGACACGGAGAAAACCTTACCCCTTCAAAATGGGCACTGCCCCTTAAGGACTAATAAATAACTCCACAAAGGTACATTCTTATTTAGTGTCATGAACGGAGACACGATTCTAATCTGGGACTGGGAACAGCAACCCGCCCGAGAATCCCGCACATGACGGATCCGTTCAATTATTTTTTACAGGTCCTCTCTTCTTTACAAAAGAAGTGATGAGGTCAGATTAAGATCCCAAGCATTTCACTTCTCGAATTATTTATATCAATTATATTAATTAATCAATTACATTAATTATATCAATTTATTAATTATCAATTATATTAATGATCCAAATCGACTCACCACAAACGGCATGCAAAGTGGAACAGAGTCAATTTCACTGCGATGTTTGAACAATGTGTTCTAATAGGTGATAGTGAATAAAATGAAAAAAAAACAGAGGTGAAGGAGAAATGGAGCCATCACTCAAGACTAGTATAAACAGGAATGTGGAGCCTTACGACGCCGCTTCATATGAATCAGCTCTACTTCGTATCCTGTGGACGTACCTCGACTGGAAAACATAGTTTTCAAATCACAAGCGTAGTCCACTCTACTGAAATTCCTTCTGTTCCGTATCATGCTACCTAAATCGTCAATGCATATCATTGTGTACTTGCTTCAATTTTAACACGTTTTTTAATACACTGCACGTACGTAATAACCGACCGCAAATAAGGATGATAAACTACCCTCAATGACATATTCAAAGGACAGTGAGCGTTCAAAACGAAACCTTTCGTTTTAACGACATCATTTTTTCTCTTCATATACAGTTATTAACTTTTTCGACGTTCCCTGTTCTGACATTTTAATGATCTCCAGCTTGCTTAAGTGTACCACTGTGGAAATAACATCCCACAGTATCTTCTGCATGGAAGGCTCCTGATGTGTTTTTTTCTTTTCTTTTGGAGAAAGATGAAGCATTGAGATCAGTCTGGATTCTTACCAGAACCGTGTCACATGACTCACTGATCTTTACGAAACACGAGGAACTTTTTTAATGAAGAGTAAACATTAAGATATTATTTTAGATGTTTTTTTATACAAAAAGTATTTTTAATAATTTTCAGACGTATAAAGTAGAAATACGGCTTTGAAATGATAAAACTGACAAATAATGAAACCAATCTCAATATTTTATTTATACAATCGCATGTTTATATGTATATATTTCTTATTATACAAAACCCTCTGGTTTGTCTCTTACTTTCCATGTTTGAAAAGCAATTTTTTGATACTGTGAAAAATTCCATATTAAGAGGTTTCAGAGATTTGAATGTTAAATAAATGATATAAATTATATGATTTTTTTTCTAAAACAATTTCCCAAAATATTGAAATAATTCACATGAAAATATTTCATATGAATGCAGTAGGTTTTGATGGGATATTTTCTCAAAATTACATTTTTCTCTATTATCCTTAAGATTTTTAAAAAATCTAATAAATAAATTTGTGTGAAATTTTCCCATATTTGTAATTATGGGTGTTTTTATAGATTTTATTAACTACACAATAAATTTGATATTAACAAGCATGTAAAAACCAAACAAAACTATAAAAATCATTAAAATTTCATTTAATTTTGATTTTAAAAATCATGTAAAAATATTAGATTATCATCATTATAGTGCTTCATTCCAAAGTTACCAAGCGTCAACTTAAATATAGAATTTTCATATAATAAAATATTTAATAATCATTTTATAAAAGTATTCGAGTAAAATATTTATAAAAAGAATTCAACATATAAAATATAAGCAAGTTAAGAATAGCTGAATAACAGACGTTTATATAACTTAACATTTTTTTAATGTTCAAAACATAGATATTCAAAGATAAATGCATCCAAACTGTTATAACCTAATAAGGATCTAATTTAGCTTCAAAAAATGCAGCTGCTTAAATTAATCATTCGGGTTCCTCATTCGTTGTTCATATGGAAATAAAATAATCAAAACCTATTTGATCGTACTTCCCTCTTCTCTTCTCTAAATCAAATTAATTAGATTTTATTAACTCTTTGGTCTCCTTGATTTTATTTCCTTTCATAGCTAATATTTCATGACCTTACAAAACATATGATTACACAATACGATTCGAATATTGTATATAAAAATTCGAACATATTTTCTATTTCAAAATTGTTTGTAAACACTTTGAGAGTATATTAAGTAAGTTACCAGCAGGCTAGTCAACAGGTTTACCAGTTTTATAAACTTTTGTTGCTACACACTATACGTTATCAACAATAACCCTCATGGAGAAATAACAGCCCATGTAAGGCATCTCCAGGAATCAAACTCTAGTTACGACGTTGAAACGCAAATAATTCAGTTCTAAAAGAAAGATGGGTATATATGAGATCAAGTAAAACTGTAAACCATAGTTACAAAAAATAAAACACACTAATTCAACATTAACTTAAATGAACTAATGTTATTGCTTATTTTCAGATTCTCTAAGGGCTATGTAAAGCAGTTTCCACTCCAAAGATATTTTGGTCCATTTTGTACATTTATTTCAATCAAGAGGGCTGCATTATATATAAAAACATGTATAAGGCTGCCCTCCAGAATGAATATATATATATATATATATATATATATATATATATAATATATATATATATATATATATATATATAATATATATATATATATATATATATATATATAATATATTAAAATTATTTAACTTTAACATTTCCTTAATGTCTTAACCAAAGGAGTGACTTCGACTTAAAATTCTTTTGATTCATTTCCCAAAGCTTTCTATCCTATAGATGTAAATTTTTTTGTCTATTCGACACGTTTGCAGCTGTCGCTGGCAAATGGCTCCGCGTTTTTCCGCATCTTACACTTAAATTCGCTGAGTAAGTGGGAAAATTCTTTGAAGTAACCACTTAGCTATGCCTGTGCTTTGCTCTTGGTTGCACCTCTGTTCGAGCAGAGTGATTTTTGTGTCTTTCCTTTCCCTGTTGTTGACTAGTAAAGATGTCCGTTTTAGCAGTTCTAAAATAAGGTTTTAAATAAACTTGTGACGGTCTCTTTCAATCTCCCGACTGCATCGTTATTACTGTTAGCTTTTTAGGCTTCTCCTTGCCCATTACCCCGGGAAAGTAAAAATAATACAGGTTACATAATTGTTGGAACCATAGGAAACAATTTTTTATAGTTATATATATATATATATATATATATATATATATATATATATATATATATATATATATTCATATATATATATATATAGATATATACATATGTGTGTGTATTTATTCCAGATGTATACATACATATATATATATATATATATATATATATACATATATATATATATATATATATATATATATATATATATATATATATATATATTTATATATATATATATTATTGTTGTTGGTCTCTCGTAAAATTATTCATAGTCATATTACTCTTTACTTTTAATGTACAGATATATGCTACAGATAGTAAACAACAAAGTATATTTTTAAACTTTAACAATAACTAGTTATTATAAAAAATATTTTTTAGATGATATGTGTCACTTTTTTTGCAGAGTTGAATTTTCTGTAGTCTCTCTTAAAATATAAATGACGGTGTGATCTTGCTACACTTAGCAAAATACTCTCTGGGACAAGTCAGTATTTTAGCAATATTACTTTTGAGTATATATAGATGTCTTTTATTTTTACATAATAAAGGGAATATTGCAACCGTGAAAGCTTCTATTGTTCAGATTTCAATAGAATAATTATTTTGATACAGTCTGAATCAATAATGACACATTTCAGTGTTACGTTTGTACGAAGAAATTATATAATATTGAAACTTTATATATCCATTTTAAACATCGCTTAATGCATTTTGACTAGTTTCATCATGATATGTCAATCCACCATTTTTATAACGAAAAATATCAATATAATGAAATTAAAAATTTTTGGTCTAAAACAACACGTAAGATATCGATACATTTCCATATAGTTGAAACAATACATTTTGATAAAATAGTTTTGTATATTCATTTTCATATTACTTCTTCACATGAAGAAAATGAATTATTGTAATTAAAAAATATTGATTCATAACGAAATATATATAAAATGAAAAATTCTCATTATGTCGGATATTAACACTGTCGTTCGCCGTCATGTGTCAGTACTCAAGATTTTCTCAGACAACACCATAAGAAACGAAACTAATTTTGAATCTGTGGTAGCACAGACTCAATAATATATTTTTACTTTAAAAATCGTTTGCAGTTTTTTTTTAGTTTTGGTTTTGCTACAAAGTTTTTATAAAATATATATATAAATAAAAGTTGTTGTTTTAAGAAGACTGAAAAATGTTTCGCTTCTTTTAATTGGATTATTTGCCTGATGAAGGGATAAGAATATAAATATAGCTCAAACTAAGTGTATAATTAATTCAATATCGTAGTAATACACGATATTTTTGTTGACCCGGACGTGATTAACCAAGAATAGTAAGAACTAATGCGTACGCACCAAATTTTGTCCATAAAGATCTGAAAACTTGCTCTCACATTTTTATACGCTGATAGGGTTTTGATATTTATTTTTTGATACGTATATTTTGATAGGGTTAAAAAGCCCCTAGAACCACCATATGAAAGACCATTTCCTGTAATTACTCGAAATGAAAATTATGTCACGATTGAAGTAAAAGGCAAAAATGTCAATGTGTCATTAGATCGATTAAAACCTGCTTACTTATTACGAGTCGATGAAAATACCTATTCAACACATCCAACCGAAAATGTTCAACAATTTGCAGAGACTCCTCCGGTGACATCGCAGACACAAAATTTGCAAAAACAAGCTTCATCGCTTAAGCATTTACGGTCCAACCTTTCTCGTTCAGGAGTTCAGTACGGTTCAACCTTTCTCGTAGAGAAATAAAACCACCTTCTCTTCATAAAGACTATATTTAGAACTATATTTAAGGAACTATATTTTATAAATTTTAGTTTGTATAAATAGTAGTATTTAATTTATATTTATTAATTTTATTTGTCTTTTAATATATTTAATTAGTATCGTAACTTTGTTACTGGGGAGGGAATGATGTGGTAGCACAGACTCAATGATTTATTTTTAGTTTAAAAATCGTTTGCATTTTTTTTTATTTTGGTTTTGCTATAAAGTTTTTATAAAATATATATAAAAATAAAAGTTGTTGTTTTAAGAAGACTGGAAAATGTTTCGCTTCTTTTAATTGGATTATATGCCTGATTAAGGGATAAGAATATAAATATAGCTCAAACTAAGTGTATAATTAATTTAATATCGTAGTAATACACGATATTTGTGGTGACCTGGACGTGATTTACCAAGAGTAGTAAGAGCCAATGCGTATACACCAATTTTTGTCCATAAATATCTGAAAAGTTGCTCTCACATTTTTATACGCATTGATAGGGTTAAAAAGCTCCCAGAACTACCCTATGAAGGACCATTTCCTGTAATTGCTCGAAATGAAAAATATTTCACGATTGAAGTAAAAGGCAAAAATGTCAATATGTCAATAGATCGATTAAAACCTGCTTACATATTACAAGTCGATGAAAATACCTATTCAACACAACGAACCGAGAATGTTCAACAATTTGCAGAGACTCCTCCAGTGACATCGCAGACAAAAAATTTGCAAAAACAAGCTTCATCGCCTAAGCATTTACGGTTCAACCATTCTCGTTCAGGTAGAGAAATAAAACAGCCTTATCGTTATAAAGACTATATTTAGAACTATATTTACGGAACTATATTTTGTAAATTTTAGTTTGTACAAATAGTAGTATTTAATTTACATTTTTTAATTTTATTTGTCTTTTAATATATTTAATTAGTATCGTAACTTTGTTACTGGGGAAGGAATGATGTGGTAGCACAGACTCAATGATTTATTTTTAGTTTAAAATCGTTTGAAGTTTTTTTTTTTTTAAGTTCTGATTTTTGCTATAAAGTTTTTATTAAATATATAAATATAAATAAAAGTTGTTGCTTTAAGAAGACTGGAAAATGTTTCGCTTCTTTTAATTGGATTATATGCCTGATTAAGGGATAAGAATATAAATATAGCTCAAACTCAGTGCATAATTAATTTAAAATCGTAGTAATACACGATAAATCTTTAAAAAATTGCAAATGATAATTCCAATGACGCAGTATATAAATAAAATAAAATTTAACATAATTTAATGGGTGAACAACAAATTACAGGTATTTTTAAATTTTATTAAAATAGGTTACATGTGTGTCTTTATATTATTTTATAAATGCTTCTTTAAACTTTAAATAAACCACTAAAAAGTTATTACACAAGCAAGATTAAACTTGTCACTAATTTAATCTAAGGTCGTTTCTTTAACGATTACAGTCCAAACTAAAATTACTTCACAGTGCAGAAACAATTATTTTAGTCGCATAGTTTAAAGTTCGAGATCAATAGTTAAGCGGTTACATTTGGCATTTCCAAACATAACCACTCTTGTCACGTGGCCCATTTACTAGATTATTTGAACTCTGGTCTGGAATACAGGATTTAGTTTGGATTATTTTTAGAGACATTAAAGTGAAAGTTAAATACCGATTTGCAGAATGTCGTTAAAAGTAAAATAGCAATTTCCAGATTGAAATCCGCGACTGGAAATAATCTAAAGGGATTTCAAAATTGTTAAAATGAACGAAGTAAAGGAACTAGACGTGTAGATATTTATGTATTTAAATAAATACGTAACAAAATTTGATTATATCTAATAGTTGTTTAAAAATCAGTAATTCTTGTATTGCAAATTAAAAATTATCTCACTGTTTTAATTTAATTATATATATATATATATATATATATATATATATATATATATATATATATATATATATATATATATATATATATATATATATATATATCTGTAAAAAGACCGACTTCACGATGGGTGGTTACAGTCATGACCCATAAAAATGACACCGTTTTACCTAAAGAACTTTATTAAGATAACGTTGGAGGACGGGTTCCCTCTTCATCATAGGGTCAGACCAAATTGAGGGGTCAGCTAGCATGAAGTTATATGTAAAAAGGCCCTTAACACCTGGTCAACATCTGTGGGAAAGTCTCTAGAAAAATCTACCTCCGACAGCGTAAAACTCTTTTTTGTTTGGAAATACTCTAAATTGTCCGCTAGGGCAATGTTGAGTTATAATTGGACAGACTCCTTCTCTGAGGGCGTAATCTGTAGCCCTACTGGTCAATTTAGGTTAGGGGTTAAAAAGAGGAAAGTAAAAGGACGAAGGAATTGTCAGCCCATGACTTCAGATTTGAAAACCCCTGACAATTTTTCTTTTATATATATATATATATATATATATATATATATATATATATATATATATATATATATATATATATATATATATATATATATATATATATATATATATATATATATATATATATATATATATATATATATATATATATATATATATATATATATATATATATTATATATATAATACCTACAGGTTGTTGTCAAAATAATGAAAACAATTGGGAATACAAGAGACATTTACGAATGCGCTTCGCCTACATTAAAATATAATCCTGGCTACCAGTTTAAATTTAAAGAACTATGAATATGAAGGCATTGGAAAGTAGCTTTAGAAAATTGTATTCGTCTTGGTATTTTGTCAAAAGCGTAAAATATCAGACCACTCAAACTTTTAATGATGCCAACCAGCTTGAACAACTGTGACCTAAACTTTTAGATGCTAAAAGAGGTATGAGATGTTTAATATAACACCATACTCATAGTGGAGCAAGGCATGCTAAACAATGCAAAATTGTGGGTTGAAAGAGAAGATAAAGAACCGACGGGTTTGAAAGCACATTGTAATGTCTAAAAGTAAAGCAACTGCAGTAAAAGTGACCGTAAATCTAAATCAACATCTTGATTCTCCAGTGTCAGAAATTACAGTTAGGAGACACCTTCATAAACATAACATTGACGGCACATCAGCCATTCCCCAATCTCAGATGTCAATGTCAAATGTTGTCTACAGTGGTGCTATAACCAGAATATTTGGTAAATTGATAAGTAGAAGACAGTTGTATGGTCAGACGAATTATCTTTCACACTTTTCACAACAACAGGTCATGTGCACGTTCGGAGGACATCTGTATAAGCATATAATCGTGATGTCTGTCAACCATGGAGCTGGAACTGTCAGACCGTTGACAGCCGTGTCAGGATTTTCTGATGATGAGATCATAATCATGAAAAGTTTTATTGAGAAAGTTTTACCTGACGAGTTTCATCCTACGGTGCAAAATTTGTTTCCTGCGGGAGATGGAATTTTTCAGGATGATAATGTTCCTATTCATGAAGCAGAACTTTTCCACTAATGGTTTTAAGAACGAGGAGGAAGTGAAACACTTACATTAACCCGCAAAGTCGATGACAACCGTTGTAGTATATTTTAGACCGTTTAATCTGGAATGATAACCTACGTTGGCATCTCTTCTGAATTTTTCACAATATCTCCTCAAAGATAGGTACAATATCACTCTTAAAACTGTTCAGAACTTGTAGAATTCGATATGTACGACAGGAATCCAAGCTATATTATATGCCAAAGAACGAAGAGCGTAATTTTAGTAAAGGATTCCTATATATACATATATATATATATATATATACACACACAACATATATATACATATATATACATATATATATAAATATATATATATATATATATATATATATATATATATATAATATATATATATATATATATACATATATATGTACACATACATATATATATACATATCTATATAGTGTGTTACATTTAATTTATTTTAATTTCCATTTATTTATTTTTTCTTTGAGATATTACTTACTTACGTAAACCTCATTTTATACTTTGCGGAACATAAGAAGCTTGTTTCTTTCAAATTAAAAAAAAACGGTTGTGGGAATCAATCCCCTGAATTTTGGCAACAAAAGGCAGAGCCTTAAAATTTCACTCTCGGTTTAGTTGAAACAGGATATCTATTTTCTTAGTTTAAATTTTTATATCTTTGTTGTTTCAAAAGTTTTTATGATTATTGTTCTCCGTGTAGTTCTTATGAAATTTCATTTCTTAACAATTTATGCATATAACCTATTTAACTTTTTTACAAACTTATACAATCATGATTTGTATTACAATTTGTAAATAATAAAAAATGACAAAGTTCTAAAGTATTTTATTTTTAGGCTTTGTAATGATGTAATAATCTCCAATACATAGTTTGTTTATACATATAAAATATGTGTGAAATTAAAATATTTGAGCATGATATGCTGAAGAACCTTTTCCAAAATTTCTTCATAATCTTTTATGCCCAAATTATAATTTATGAAAACATTTATTTTTGAAATGTAAACAAGATTAATTTAATACATAATGCATATTCTAGAACTTTATGCTAAGATTAAACTGAAAAGAATGTGAAAAATTATATTAAAGTTTCCTGTCGCTTTTGAAAGATTTTAATGCGTTATAATATTTAACCAGTAAAAAACAACATGCTGTAAACCGAATATTATGCCAATCATTTAACGGTAGAATTGAAATACACAATTTCAAAATTTTGATTATTGCCATAAATTTAAGATAAGATTTATAAAATCTTTTGCTGGTGTACCTGACATAATTTTGTAAAAATTTATCTCAATATTTTTAAAATTATTGTTGCTACCAATTTTTGGAATTTTTATTCCTCTATGTGTTAATGTTTTCATTTGCAGCTAATATGTTTATAGTTATTGCATTGATCTAACATTAATTATTTTTCCAATAAATTATATTTTATTAATGATAGCCTAGTGTTTAGAAAATAAAAATTCATTGATCATTTTTATCTTCACTATATTTTTTTAATCCGATACTGTATAAAGTCCTTGCTAAATAACGAAAGCGTTCCAGTGAAATAACCTTCAACACAATTCCGTATTTCCGCTAATACAGAAACAAGCAGATGTGTATTTCTAGTGGGAGGTTTAATCCACGCATGAAAATTTCCAACGCCAGCCAGACTTGCAGGTGTTATTAAATTTATTCCAAACAACCATACATCGTGAATAGCTGTGCGTTCTTAGCGTAAATAAAGCCAGCTTTAAAGCGAGAGGTAAGCCTGGATAGATTACGTTTAACGTACACAATAGATTTATTTTATCTCTCTGGTATAATAAATAGTATTGTAACGAAGCACGTATATTGGAATATCTTTGATTTTAACAAATGATATTTCATTATACTTACTGGCTTTAACTTTGAATTTGTCTTTTCAGTTTTAATATCAGTAATATGCACTACCTCAGAAATATTTTTGACACGATTACAAACGTTAAGTGAGAACAATGGTAAACCTAAATATCAAATGGATATGACGTTCGATGCACACAATGGATTTATAGCAATTCTCTGGAACAATTATTATTATTCGAATAAAGCACGTATCTTGTAATACATTTTCTTCAAAGAGTTATATTTCCAAGTAAAAAAGTACTACCGATATATTTCCTAACACAATAGCAGAAAAAATATTAAAATACTAAATCTCCTGGGCGCAACAGCCCCTAGAGGACCAGAGCCTACGGTGCCAATCTCCGTTTCCTTACCAAGGGCCCTAGGGTGCGAAGCATATATTCCGGTTAGGTGGTAAACCTTAAGCGGAACAAGCGTTTAGTTCTCAAGCATGCTTAATCCTCCGTTTGTCTACCCACTGAAGGGATGAAAGGCTTAGTCAACCTTGCCCAGTCTGAGGATCGAACCTCGGAATTGAGTCGTTCAACGCCACTGGGAATTAAAATACTAATAGCCAACTTAAAATTTGATTATGACTTAACTATCTAATTTATTTTCCTTAATTTAGGGTAAAAAATTATTTATTTCCTTTCAGTTATTATGCATTAAATGAGGGTGACGTCAGTAACGTTATCTTTAAAATCCCCGACCTAACAAAACAAAATTTCAATTCCATTCTGGATTATGTTTTAATTACTTAGTTTTATCAATAATATGTAGTTAGATTTTAAAACTTTAATATAATTATCTGAACACATAATATTTACATACAATCTTAAAATCAAATGCATGACATTTATACATTGCTCTATTATTATTCCACACAATCTAACAACTATTTATTCTTAGAAATATATCATGACCTATATCAGATAGTATATAATTTTAAAATACTTATCTTGGTTTCAATATATTTTTTTTCAAAACAAAAGAGTAAAGTATCTTTATAAAAACATGGTGTGATACATTGTTTTCTACAAACATGAATTATTGGTCAGGGAGTTTTTCATTATATGATTTACTATAAACTTACTTAAATTTATAAAAGTAAATAGAATATTTTTTTTTACATTTTAAACAAATATAAATATTTCCATATAAATTATTTATTAATTAAGCATACTATATAGTAGCAAAAATCCTTTTCAGACATTCTCATACTCATTATTATTTCCACCACGACGAACACTTGCTTTTAAAGCATTCGCCTCTTTCAAGCCGCAGATACTTCTTGGCCATTTCATCATGAGAGCACCATATAAGTAGTTAACATTCCTCTCTAATTCCGGACAGCCCAAACAAAATGGGTCCTTTTCATAAGCAGCAGGTACTAAGTAGATGACCCCCAGGCTGATGACCTGTCATATCCAGAGGTATTGTTTGGGCACTTGAAGGACATTGCGCCCCCAAACTTCATTTTCGTCCCAAACACCATTAATGAAGTCGACGGGCTTTGGCGGGTTCAAGCTTCAAACTCACAACACTCCGGTTAAAATATCGATACTTTTGCCAACTAAGTTATCGAAGCTTATTAAACTTCTCATATTTTACACTAATTAAAAATTTTAAATAAATTATATTAAAAACGCAAACCAGTGAATATCAATTTAACTTCATAGGTAAAAATATTTATTGCAATATATATATGTATATATATATATATATATATATATATATATATATATATATATATATATATTCACATGTATTAATATTACTCGTTTATGTGTAAATGCGAGTATATATACATACATTTAATATATCAAAATCATTGTACTTAAAATATTTCTATAATTCTCATAATTCTCATTTTCCCCTTATCAATTCATTCATATCTATTTTTATAGCCCCAAAATATCTTATCTAAGGGAGTGTCTACGACTCGAATCCTTCCAACGCATTTCTCAATGCTAACTCTAAATTAAATACAAATTTTCTGTTCAGTCACCACTTTCCAGCTATTCCACGCTGGCTGTTCCAGGAATGGTAGACTTTTTCCACTTATCTAAGTTCCTCCCTGACTATTAAATTCTCTGAATAAGCTGGCAGTTACTTGGGATTATTCTCTACCTCATCGTGCTGTGAGGTTCAACTACTGTTTTCATTTATCTTTCTCTTCTCTGTTCTTGCAGAGTAACATGTCGTTTTCTTAAGTGTTAAATAAAAGTTAAGTTCCACGGGAGACTTGCTGCGTCTTGTCATGGAATGACCCGACTTCATCTTTAAACTTAGGATTATTAACTAAACTACTCATTCACCAATAATAATGAAAAATTAATCAGGGCTTCATAATTTCGTGTAATCGGCGGAATAACTTTCACCATGATTACACACACACACACATATACATATATATGTAAGTGTGTGTGTGTAACGAAAAGTAAACTAGGTCGAGAAGCTAATGTAAGTATTTCGTATCAAACCGCAAAGGCGGCCCCAGAAAATTCTCAGGGGATTTCAAATCTTAAGTCAAGAGCAAAAACCCCCCGAACCCCTTTGCTTTCCTCTTTTTAACACCTAACCGAAATTGACCACTGGGGATACAGTTCACGCCCTCAGAGAAGGGGTTTGACCAATTATAACTCTAAATTGTCCTACTGGCCAATTAAGGAAAATCCCAAAAAAAGGATATGCACGCTATCGGATCAGATTTTAATAGAGATTTTCTCACAGAGATTTTGACTGAGATGTTGACCCAGGTGTTAAGGGGCCTTTCACTTATAACTTCATGTTAGCTGACCCTTAGTTTGTCCTGTTCCTATAATGAAGTGGGAACATGTCCTTCAACGTTCTGCTAATAAAGGTCTTGACTAAACTGGTGTCATTTTTATGAACCTTGATTAACCACCCATCGTGAAGTTACACACACACACACACACACACCAAATATATATATATATATATATATATATATAATAGATATATTGGGTTGTTCGGAAAGTAATTTCGTTTTTTCCCTCAGAGGATTTAATTGTATTTTTTTTCACCCAACTTCACATTTAAGCCGTATAATTTTTATATGCTTTGATAGCTCATATAGCAAGGCTTGTGTGTGAAAAATTCCAATTAATTCTACGCAGTAGTTTTTGGTTGGTACCCTCTTAAATATGGAGAGCGATAAGCAGAATTTTCGACATATTTTACTGTTTTACTAAAGAAAGGGTAAAAATGCTGTTCAAGCCAGAAAAAAAATTGACCGATGTGTATGGAGAAGGTGTGTTGACAGTACGCCAGTGCCAGAACTGGTTCGCTAAATTTCGATCCGGCAATTTTGATGTCGAAGCTGCACCATGTTCGGGAAGTCCGGTGGAAGCTGATAAAGACGCGATAAAGGCATTAGTTGATGCGAACCGGCGAATAACAACACGTGAGATCAGATTGAGGTTAAATTTATCAAATTCAACAGTTTATGACCACTTGAAAGGCCTGGTATTATCCTCGAAGCTCGATGTATGGGTTCCCTATATTCTCACAGAGAGAAATCTGTGTCGCCGCATTGACGTCTGCGATTCGCTTCTCAAACGTCACGAAAATGATCCGTTTTTGAAGCACATCATCACTGGGGACAAAAAATGGGTTATATACAACAACGTCAAACGCAAGAGGTCATGGAGTAAAAAAGATGGACCGGCTCAAACCATTTCCAAAGTCGATATTCACCAAAAAAAGGTGATGCTGTCTGTTTGGTGGGATTTTAAAGGAATCGTTGTTTTTAAGCTTTTACCGGATAACACAACGATTAATTCGGAAGTCTACTGTCATCAGCTGGACAAAATGAATGATGAACTTCAACAGAAAAGGTCAGAACTAATCAACAGGAAAGGTGTACTGTTTCACCAAGACAACGCGAAACCTCACACAAGTTTGGTCACTCACCAAAAGCTTTTACAGCTTAAATGGGATACAATACCACACCCACCAAATTCTCCAGACCAGGCACCATCGGATTATTATTTGTTTCGGTCATTCCAAAAATTTTTAGACGGTAAAAACCTGCACCTCAAATGAGGAGGTCAAAAACCACCTCGATCAGTTTTTTGCCAGCAAAGACCAAAAATTTTATGAGCGTGGAATTATGCTACTACCAGAAAGATGGCAAAAGGTGTTGGACCAGAATGGCCAATATATAATTTAATAAAATATTTATTCATTATACGAAAACTGTCTTTCATGTTCCCCAAAAAAAACGAAATGACTTTCCGAACAACCCAATATATATATATATATATATATATATATATATATATATATATATATATATATATATATATATATATAAATGTATGTATGTATATGCATGCTTGTATATCATCCTGATTAAAAGCCTTGCATAAACTTCTATTCCTCTTTTAATTAAATGCTATTCTGCCTAACGTATTTTTCTCGTTTTAAAACCAAAAAGGGCAACGCATTCATAAGGATTCAAGCACCATTTTCGTGCATATTAAGTACGCCAGAAGCAATGTTTAATTCTTCCCCAATGGATACTAAATTTTCCCCGTTTGTTGCATAAGAATCTACATATTACGAGTAAAACCAAACGCGATACCTACAAAACAGTACACGTAAATAAAATGAAGTTTCCATTACTTGATCTTCCAGGTCAAAACTTTCATATCATCTACTTGATTTACAAGAATGGCGTGTAGATTTACAGTATCCCTCTTCCCCTCCTCCTCCTCATATCCTATGACCTTTCATCACCGTAACCTATTGTGAACGCACTGTAAATATCAATAACAATAAAAATTTATGACAGCGTGTACGGAGGCATCTGCTTTAGTGTAATAAGAACTTTTACCCACATTCTCGGCGGTTCAAAGTTCTGACCAGAAAAACCGAGGGATATATATTTACTTACATTTCCATGAATCCTCCTGCCTGCGAGTATTCCCTCACCACTTATTCTGGTGGATGGTAACCTATACATCTTCATTTTAGAATCACCAATAAAACGCTTGCCAGAAGTCTCGTGTATCAGAGTTTATTGTGCTTCTGAGGTTATATTTTCGGTCTGATAATGTTTCGAGGATTCAGCTTTTCTCGGTTATTTACATGAGACAAATAGCAGTATTTGTATCTGGAATTCTAGAAGACGGGTTGAATTTTCAATACGATTAGAGAAGTACAATTGTCCCTCGTTATATGACTTGTATCGATAACTTATTTATGGCAGAGGGGAAGGTCTGTAGTCTCTACGAAATATTCTCAATGTATGCATTACTAGATTCCTCAAAATTATTAAAATTTGTGTGCATCATTAGTATCCATAGAAAGCATTGAAAAATATTTTTCAATCATGAAAATAGTAAAAACATTTCTTGGCATTAGAATCGGTCACATGAGGGTGAAAAGTTTAACATTACATTAAGTGCATAGTTATAAATGCGGATGAAGGTTTGAACAATCTGGATTTAAAAGTTAAAATAATTAATTTAAAGAATAAAAGAATTAATTGCTGACTATGTTTGTATGATAAAATTCGACGTAGACTAGTAAATTTAATAAAAAATATCATAATACCCCCCAAAAAACTTACACGGGTTTTAATAGAAAATAGTAGTTTATAAATTACTGACTGCGCCATATTGCTTTCGATTTTTGCTGTTATTCAAGTGCTAGTTTTCTAAAAGAAAAATAAAAGAATATGTCATAACTACTTTCTCAATACTTTTTAATTTTCTTACTCTCTATAAAATTAGTTAAGTTTAAATTCGTCTAGTAAGTACTATAACTTAAATTAAATATGTTCCAGTATTAACCAGTGGAATTTAAACTTTATAAGAACTTGGAGATTAAATTAAAAGACACATTGTGGCTGCAAATATATTTTTCAAAATACAATGAACGTACTTACAGCGTTGATTATTCGTTTCACTACGTATTTCTGTATGTATGAAAAATTGTGGAAGTATATATAATAAAGTTGTATATAGTATAGTAGTATGGAAGTATAATTAAGTAGTATATAGTACAGTAGTGTAAGTATGTGTAATAAAGTAATATATAGTATAGTAGTGTGGAAGTATATATAATGAAATAGCATATAGCATAGTAGTTTGTATATATATATATAATAAAGTAGTATATAGTATAGTAGTGGGGAAGTATATATAATAAAATAGTATATAATATAGTTGTGTGGAGGTATATAAAGTAGTGCATAATACAGTAGTGTAGAAGTATATATATGTGTGTATGTATATATGTATGTTTGTACTTTGTATGTGTGTGTATGTGATGAACTTTTATGATATTGAAAGCTCAGTACTTTGGTTTTAGAGTTTGGACTTTCCCCGAAAAAATGATTCTGTCTATGTTTCTATGATAAAATTCGAAGTAGACCTGTAAATTTAAAAAAATGATTATCATAATACCCAAATAAAAAATAAGTTTTAATGTACAATATGAAATAGTAGATTATAAATTACTGATTGCGCCATATTTCGATTTTTGCTGTTATTCAAGTGCTAGTTTTCTAAAAGAAAAATAAAAGAATATGTCATAACTACTTTCTCAATACTTTTTAATTTTCTTACTCTCTATAAAATTAGTTAAGTTTAAATTCGTCTAGTAAGTACTATAACTTAAATTAAATATGTTCCAGTATTAACCAGTGGAATTTAAACTTTATAAGAACTTGGAGATTAAATTAAAAGACACATTGTGGGTGCAAATGTATTTTTCAAAATACAATGAACGTACTTACAGCGTTGATTATTCTTTTCACTACGTATTTCTGTATGTATGAAAAATTGTGGAAGTATATATAATAAAGTTGTATATAGTATAGTTGTGTGGAAGTATAATTAAGTAGTATGTAGTGCAGTAGTGTAAGTATGTGTAATAAAGTAATATATAGTATAGTAGTGTGGAAGTATATATAATGAAATAGCATATAGCATAGTAGTTTGTATATATATATATAATAAAGTAGTATATAGTATAGTAGTGGGGAAGTATATATAATAAAATAGTATATAATATAGTTGTGTGGAGGTATATAAAGTAGTGCATAATACAGTAGTGTAGAAGTATATATATGTGTGTATGTATATATGTATGTTTGTACTTTGTATGTGTGTGTATGTGATGAACTTTTATGATATTGAAAGCTCAGTACTTTGGTTTTAGAGTTTGGACTTTCCCAGAAAAAATGATTCTGTCTATTTTTCTATGATAAAATTCGAAGTAGACCTGTAAATTAAAAAAAAAATAATTATCATAATACCCAAATAAAAAATCTGTACAAGTTTTAATGTACAATATGAAATAGTAGATTATAAATTACTGATTGCGCCATACGGCTTTCGATTTTTGATGTTATCCAAGTACTAGTTTTCTAAAAGAAAAATAAAAGAATATGTCATAACTAGTTTCTCGATATTTTTTTTTATTTTCTTACTTTTCCATACAATTACTTAAGTTTAAATTCGTCTAGTAAGTACTACAGCTTAAATTAAATATGTTCCAGTATTAACCAGTGGAATTTAAACTTTATAAGAACTTGGAGATTAAATTAAAAGACACATTGTGGGTGCAAATGTATTTTTCAAAATACAATGAACGTACGTACAGCGTTGATTATTCGTTTCACTACGTATTTCTGTATGTATGAAAAATTGTGTATATATAATAAAGTTGTATTTAGTATGGTAGTGTGGAAGTATATATAATAAAGTAGTATATAGTATAGTAGTGTGAAAGTATATATAATAAGTATATAGTATAGTTGTGTGGAAGTAAATAAAGTAGTATATAGTACAGTAGTGCAGAAGTATATATATATATATATATATATATATATATATATATATGTGTGTGTGTGTGTGTGTGTGTGTGTGTGTGTGTGTGTGTGTATGTATATATATATATTTGTACTTTGATTGTGTGTGTATGGGATGAAAGTTCAAAGTACTTTCGCTTTATATTTATAGCTCGGCCTGTTTCTTTTTTATCGTAATATATCCCTATAAATATATTACGCTAAAAATTATATTTTCCGTATAAATATAGTCATCTTTTCCAATAAATATGTTTCCAAGGACATATTTATAGGGAAAGGGCAGGTGATCTAAATTTTCCCGGAAAACTTTTCATTGTGTGTATCACAAGATTTTTTTTAACTTGGGCATTACAAGTATCCACTGCCAGTGTAGAAAAATGGTTTTCATCGATGAAAAGTGTAAAAACATTTCTTCACATTAAATCTAATCACAGGAGGTTAACAAATTTAGCATTAATTTCTGTTCATATTGTCATGACTAAAACCGTGAATGAAGATTTAAATTATAAAAACTAGAAGAATTAATTTGCTACTACAAAACGGTAGCTTATAAATTATCGACTACAACATACTGTATTCCAATTTTGTCGTTATACATGGTTTGAATTTAGTAAAATAATTATAAAAGAATATATCATAGTTCCTTTCTCAATATTTACTCATTTTCCTAATTATTTATAAAATGAATTGGGTTTAAATTGGTATGATAAGAACTGGAGCGTAAATTTAATATTTACTAGGAAAACTTAAACCTTGTTTCAGAATTTGGAGGGTAAAATAAAAATCATTTGGGTGTTCAAATATAATTTTACAGACACAATGTCATTACGTACCGCACGGCTGACATGTTTCATGATATATTTATATAATTATTCGAAACTATGGATGGATAAGACTTATGTAATATGTATGTATGTATGTACTTTGTATGTATGAGTGTGTGTGTAATAAAAATTTACAATGAGTCTAAAAGAGTTCAGTACCTTGGATGAAGACTTTGCATTCTCCCCGAAAAAAATTCTTTTTTTATATATATAAATAATAAAAATTTTTTATTTCCATGTCAATTTTTAACTTTATGAAATATTAAATATAGAAAATCTGAATATGAAAAGCTCATTAAAATTTATTCTATATAGCAAATATTTAATCTATACCCTCATTTCTTAAAACAAAAATATCTTCTATTGCTTGTCGTGAATTTCAAAACTTTTAATATTTTTTTTCTAGTATTTTTTGTGGGTTTCTCCTAGTTTTTCAATATTTGCAAACTGCTCCGATGTTTGAATTTAGTCCTTCATATCCCCCAATCATATGTGGATTGAGAAAGAAGGTGGTAAAAATAAGTATTTCATGCATGAATCATTTTAATCAACTGTTTCCCTTGCGCTACAATAGATGGCAGCACAAGTATTATATTCGTATGTAGAAATGGTAACAATCGGAAAGGACAAATATCTATGTAAACACGTTTCATTTGTTAAAATGATCGACACTTGTGTTGCAAATTTGTCAATGCTAAGAATGTTGCTATGACTTGAATATCACATTAATATGTCCATAAATTTATCCGGAGGATATACTTTTATAAATAATATAGTGTTAGATCCGACTGTAAAAGACAGATATTTCTGGATTTAAAAATTAGACCTTCTATCGTATATGCTAGCTCAAAAGCTTTTATGTAGAAATTATGTTTTATTTAACGGTCTTCTTCAAAAAAATCTTTCAATTTAATTTAATATATTTTTAATTTACGTAAAACATTCTTTTGGAGAATTTCTTTTCTTTCAATTTTATTTAAAATAATCTTTAATCCATTACTTAAACATTATTTATTATTGAGCTTATAATAATCCTTTTCAGAATAAAATTTCTTTTATTTATATATTAAAAATATGAGACTTTAATGGAATTTGTTTGCTTTTCTCTTTCCCTATTTAGCCCTTGATAATACTTTAACACTAATTTAAATAAGCCGATGAATGAAGAAAAATTTAATTCTAAATCGGAGATTATAGAAAGTAAAATGTCAAAGGTTAATGTGAAATTTTACTTCAACTTTTATTTTCCATTTTTAAAAATGTTAAATTAACGAATGCTAATGGTTTGCTTTTTCTTTTAACCATTAGAACTACCTTATTAAGCTTTTTTAATGGGATTTATGTTACCAGTAAAATTTTCATCTTTTACTTTCGCTTGCTTGTGGAGACAAAAGATTTTAAATTTCAATATTTAAAACATTCAACTTGTAATTAGCTGGACAGTGGCCCAATGTGCTTCGGTACCGGAGTTCCTGGTTTTGAATCCCAGAGATGGGATAAATGTTCATAGCCATTCGGAATCGGCTTTGAATAGCAGGTCTCAGTAGCCCTGGAGTTGCAAAACAGTACACCGTAACGCTTTAAACCAGCCAGTCAACCAAATACTAGTATAAGCATA
This sequence comes from Pardosa pseudoannulata, assembly GCA_032207245.1. NCBI lineage: Eukaryota > Metazoa > Arthropoda > Arachnida > Araneae > Lycosidae > Pardosa > Pardosa pseudoannulata. The sequence continues at coordinate 23,550,259 of CM063504.1, read as the reverse complement.
AATTACATAGTTAGATGAAGGTAGCTTATGTTTTAGTACTGTCTAAATCGCACTATAGCCGACATTTTAATTAAAGTGATAAATAAAGCACATTTGGTGATTGTGAGATATTCTACCAATTCAGCCATATTTTTAACTGGCCATAAACAAAAACTGCAGTTTTCTATGCATACCACCAAAAAGTAAGTTTTTGCTACTTTCTCTAGTATAATTTACGTATATTACCTTAATATATATGATTTATTCGTGCATATATTTTGGTATGCTCATGGTTTTCTGTGCTAATACAGAAGCTATTTGATTAAAACAACGCTTTGACGAGCTATTGCTCAGTTCTGAATGTAAATTATGGATAAAATGGATTAATGTGGTGCAGCTTAAGATGCAAATTGGATGTCATTACTAGAATGATTTCTTAATAAAGCAATAAATTCTTCATATTTAATAACAATGTTTAGCAGAACGATGGCACTGCTTTCAAGGAACACTGTTAGTGGGTGCGAACCCCAACAATGGTAAACATGCTCACAGTTGTGCGAAATCTGCTTTAAGCAGTAGGTCCTGCGGTAGGTATGCGTTTACGTATCCAAAGATATATATTTCAAATAACCTGATCGTTTTACTGCATTGAAAACTTTTTTTCTGTCATTTTTCAGTTTGAAAACTTTTGTACTGGATTAAGTAACTTCAGTTTTATGCATTTCTTATTTGAAATTATGGATATTGACTATCAATGCGTCTGTCGAATCACTGGGTATCCTGTAAAATTGCAAAGTATTTTCGCCAGTTGCAGAGGATTTAATACCGTCAAACGGCAAACATGTTTGCTAAAAAATTATATAATTGTATTAAATAAATAGTTTTAACTTAACTTTTTTTGTTATATAAATAATAAAGATGAGAGGAAAAAATAAAAGCTAATTGGTTAGTATATTATACACTAGGGGTATTTTAAGGAATATTGTTGTAGGAATACTGTGTCTCGCATTTGTATCAAAAATTTATTTTCTAATACTTTAAGTATCTTATATGTTTCAAGTTACAAGATTATATATTCTTATTATAAAAATATAGTTAAAATTTAAAAATTTAAAAATTTGAAATTCAACGTTCTTTTTTCCTTTAAAATGCAATATTTTTTAAAAATTGAGTGAAGCAAAACAATCTTTGAAAATATTTCCAGTATATTTTTAAATTAGCGAATTGCTTCATTTCTACTTCTTTTTTTGCTATTATATAAAAAGAAATAAGGCGTGTTGAATTCCACTTACACTAAATATAATTTACAAAATATTTTTCTGTTGTTTCACAGTATTATGCACTCTAACTCTAGAAATATTACTTAAAGAAAAAAAATTTCCATTTTTATTAAAAACGCTTTAATCGATAATGAAAACACAAAATAATACAGCTAGAAAATGCATAACACAAGATTGTGAAATGATAATTTTTAATTCGTAAAACAAGAATTTACAAATATTTCAAAATGTAATAAAATATTTATTCGATTGCAAAAAAATTGATTTGAAAAAACTTGTAACTGACTTAAAAAATGACATCATTACAGAAATATTTTAATGTTCGGTTTTTAAAATGAGTTTTATTCCAAAGAATTTTACAAGTCCCTTAAGGCTATTATGGCCTTCCATTTCGATCACATAGTAAAAAAAATTCATTTCTTTACATAAAATGATATTAATTTATATTTTTGAATAAATGAGAAACAGAAAAATATTTAAGAATTTACATCATTCTACTACGAATTTAATAAATACCAATTATACATTAAAACTACATCGAATTATGACTTGAAATGAGTTTCCTACTCTATAAATGTTTAAAGCGTTTCGAAATTATTTCTTCCCTTCTAATTGAAAGATGGCAGAATTAATTAGTTTTACATTCTACTTGTATAAAAAATTATATATTTAAAATGTTTATATTTTATTATTTTTATTTTAAATGATATTTAAACATGTAGTTTATTAAAAATAGTTAAAGACACATTTAAATAAGTTATTACTCTTCTGTGAATATAAGAAAGCTTTAAGTTACAAGTTTTTTTGTGCAATAATTTATAAAAGGTACTATGTGTTTTGTGTATTACTTATATATTATACCATAAATTTATAAAAATATACTTAAACTATAAAAAAAATTACTAATCGACTAGTCGATGGCCATATTATATGGCACTGTCCTTCTGTAACGGAAATCGTAATGGAGTTCGAGTCCCACTGCGGGCATGGAATATCATAGCTGTTTTTATTCAGCTTTGAGAAGTAAGTCCTGATCTGTCTAACCTCATGTAGCAAAACAGTATATTATAGCCCTATAAACTTACCAATCCTCTTATAATTTAGAAATTCATGTACTACGTCGTGCAATTAATAAACATTGGTTTAAATAAGTAAATGATTTGAAGACTATAATCTATAATTTTTGATAAAAGTAATTTTCAGATAATCTATAAAACAGAAATGAATAGTTAAAAATCTACTATAGCTTCATTTTTACATGTTCCGAATTTAAAGAAGTTCTATTCTAAATTTTATAAAATATCCTAAAAATAAAGTTTACCCCATTCTATGTAAAAGGAATACCTCTGAAGTATTTAAAAATCAAGAAATATTATAGCAATCGATAGTTAAAAATATCCGAAATAATATTTTACTTTCAGTATCTTACTTTACATTTCAGTATTTTAATTCAATTTTTATTTCAATATTTTATTATACTATTCAATATTTTAATTCATATTTCAGATAATCTATAAAACAGAAAGGAATAGTTAAAAATCTACTTATAGCTTCCTTTTTACATGTTCCGAATTCAAAGAAGTTCTATTCTAAATTTTATAAAGTATCCTAAAAATAAAATTTACCCCACTCTATGTAAAAGGAATACCTCTGAAGTATTTAAAAATCAAGAAATTTTTTAGCAATCGATAGTGAAAAATATCCTAAACGATATTTTACTTTCAGTATTTTACTTTACATTTCAATATTTTAATTCAATTTTAATTTCAATATTTTAATTCAATTTTTATTTCAATATTTTATTATATTATTTAATATTTTAATTCAATTTTCAGATAATCTATAAAACAGAAATGAATAGTTAAAAATCTACTGTAGCTTCCTTTTAACATGTTCCGAATTTAAAGAAGTTCTATTCTAAATTTTATAAAATATCCCGAAAATAAAGTTTACTCCACTCTTTGTAAAAGGAATACCTCTGAAGTATTTAAAATTAAAGAAATATTCTAGCAATCGATAGTTAAAATTATCCAAAACAATATTTTATTTTCAATATTTTACTTTAAATTTCAATATTTTAATTCAATTTTAATTTCAATATTTTAATTTAATTTTAATTTCAATATTTTATTTTAATATTGAATATTTTAATTCAATTTTAATTTCAATATTTTATCATACTATTCAGTATTTTAATTTAATATTAGTTTCAATATTTTATTTTTAATATTTTAATTTCAATATTTTACATCAAATAATATGAGATTAAAATTTTATGTATATTGCGTTTTCATGCAAATCGATCAAAAAAATTAAAATTTAGTTTTAAAACTGCACAGTGAACTTAAGGATTAACGAAGCAAAATATTTAATTTTAATTTCAATTTTCATTTTATGATATTAAATTTAATTTAACAATAATTTCAATATAAAAATTTCAATAGATTTTAATATTAATATTTAAAATTTAAAATTTTTATCAATAATATAAAAAATATCTATTTATTGCGTTTTTTATTCTCCTAAAATTTTTTTATTTATACACACTTTAAATTTTAATTTAAAAATGTTAGATTTTCTGATTTAAAATGACATTTCAAAATAATATTTTTTACGACAATCTCAATGAAATTTAAAATATAACAAAATATAGTCCCTAAAATTTCTGTTTTCGACATTTTCGTTTATAAAAATTTTTCTAGAATGTTTTTCTAAAAAATTCTTATAATATTGCCAAATATGTTTTTTTATTTTTATAAAATTTTTTTCTGAACATCTGATAAATATTAAATCAATAGATTTTTTTTATATGTAACTAGCTGAAATTTACTGTCAAACATTTCATTTTTTAAAAGTAACCGATTAATTGACTGAATTGGTAGATTTGGCTTTAAATATTTTTTAAATATTTTTACTAGTACAGAAGAGAATTATTAAAAAATTCATATACAGTAGAACTTCGATTATCCGAACCTCGATTAACCAAACCTCTCCGTTAACCGAAGTCGGTTTCGTTATATTTTCATTTTCTACTATCATACAAATTTTCTGTTTAGAAACATGCATCTTTAAAGTTTTTTTTTCTACATTCCTTTTGTATGAAACTCTCCGTTAACCGAAGTCGGTTTCCTCTTCACTTTCTTTTTCACTTTCTACTATCATCCAACATTTTCTCTTTACAAATATGCATTTTTAAAGTTTTCTTTTTTCCCACATTCCTTTTGTATGCAAGCCGTCCTTTCCAAATTACGGGTGCAGATAAATATTTTGAAATTCCCTTTTTTTTTTAGAATTTTTTTCTCGCAAGCACAATTCTCGGTATTAATGTACTCTTCCCCAATTTCAAATATCCCTGATCTAAACAAAATCACACCCCATTTCGAAATTTGGAAGATCATAATGCAGACTCCCAGAACAATCGAATGTTATTGCACCAAAGATGATACTACATAATAAACTGGATGATTATTGATGAATTGTCGATTATCCGAAAATTTCGATTATCCGAAGTAGGTTCGGTCCCAGTTCGATCAAAATTCTACGTATTATGATTTAAAATAGGATTTTCCTCTTATTTATTCTTTATCTACGTATAATATTTAATAATTATATATAATTTATGTGTAATAATTACCAATTTCTAAAAACGGATAGTCAGCCCTTGTACTCTTTTAACGTGCCTCGGTTGCTCAGTCGGCAAAAATAGCTATTTAGTAGCCGGAGGATTACGAATTCGGGACTCGATTCGGACAAAAACTCACTGTGCTCATTGTTTATGATTAAGGCATATCAAATACCGTGGTTTCAATGTCTTTTAAGTTCCCAAACATTAAGTCTGGAGGTTGTAGGATAAGCTTAGGGGTAATCTGGTTCTAAATTACGAGGACCTACTTCGAGCGTCCATCTTTTAAACTAACGGTGATCTTTCAAATGAGAGGTGCATCCTTTGGTCTTAATCCGAGCAGCCTCTGGCACACACGGTATTGGCTTGTAGGAATGGCATCAGCAACAATAACAACAAATCTTATAGCGGTTTCCAAATGGAGAGCTTTCCATATTTTATTTGTTTCAAATGTCAAGTTCCCCCACTTCATATGCTTACGGAAGTAAGCATAGAAGAGAAGAAAACAGAGGGTCCGTTCAAGCAGACATCAAAGATAACATAATACAATGATAATAGATGAATGTTATAGAATTAAAGTAGTGGTAATTACAAATTCGAACCCATATTAGTAATTTCACATCTCCATTCTATATCTTGGGGTTGAAGATTTACACGTATCTTTTAATTGCTGCAAAAGTATTTCGGACATAACATGTACATTAGTTCGTGAATTGTTAGGAAGAAAGATTCTTAGGAAATAGTTTTTTTTCAGTAGAAAAAATTTACAATGTTTTAAACATTGTAAATCTAGAAAAATCCGAAATTCTGGATCGACGAGGCTTCTGGCGACGAGAATTCTGGATTTCGGATTTGACTCTCTCCTCTCTATATAAATACTTCGGTTTTATTTCTATTCCAGAATAGAAAAGAGCAATATTTCTCAAGTCTGCGAACATTTCGATTAATTCTCCCAAATAGCATATTGACAGTCAATCATACAACTTGAAACCAGACATCAACGTAAAAAGTTCGCCATTTATATACACAGGTCCAGACTTAAGCGATAGGCAAGTAGGCGACTGTCTACAGAGGAAAAATGTTTGTACGAAAACGCTGTTCGAACTAGAACCAAAAATCTGCATTAACATTATTAACTTTCATTTTCATATTCAATTTTATGTCCTTTTCTTTTGAACATGACACTTTTATTATGCGTTGCTTTTTTTAATTCTGAAGTTTTTTCGAGCTTCGGGTGGTATTTTTGGGCCTTTATACCCTTTTTGGTGGAACTCTCTCTCTTCCTACCCTTTTTGGTGGAACTGCGTGAATGGGCAGCAGCAAAAACTCTAGCAGCTGCCCATACACGCTACAATTTTATAAAGCTCTATAATTTTCAACGAATATCATTAACTTTTGTAATATGATTTGTGAGTGTATGTTATTTTATATTTACTCTGCAGTAAGAAATTGTTTAGTTAAAACAAATCCTTGATAATCTATTCCAATATTATGGATTTATATTCTGAAATTATTTATTGATTGATGCAATAGAAGATACATTTAAGATTCACATTCTCATAGTCGTACTTTATTTACTTTTTAGTTTTGTGGCTTTCATCGGAAGTATTTACATGTCTGTACTTATTCTAGAATATAAAAACTATTACTAAAATGTTTTAGCAAAATTTAGATGATAAATATATATTTTTATATTTTTTATAGATTAGTCATTAAATCCTAATTTTTTAAAGGATTATAATTTCATGAAACTTCCAATTTTTCAGAAAAGATTTCTTAAATGATGTTCATTTTTCTTGTTGATATCCAGTACACTCTTGATACCGGTATAAATATCAATTAAATAATTTATGTATAGTTCTGTTTATATATTTTTGAGTTTTACTCTTTCATTCCTTCAAACAGCATTTCTACCAATATATAGTTACTTGATTCCTTCTACTCGAATTTCATTAACTACATCATAAAAAATAAACTATCGAATGCTTTTATCAGCAATTCTTTATCTTTTAAATACTCTGAGGGACAATCCTATTTCAAATGACAATGCCTTCATTCTCCTATTCTTTTTTTTTTCTCTTTTGTAAAACGAATCCCTCTTTATCCCTCGATGCGCTTTGTCATTTTCCCTCCTTTGAGATCCATTTCTTTAAACATGGAATCTTCCACTAGTCAGTACCGTCATTTCATTCGATTTATATATCAGTACATTCGATGATAAATTTATTGCAGCTCACTATTATCACCACGGCTAGAAAAATATTTAATATAGAGAAAAATACTAGATTTATTTTTAATAAGCAATGAAAGATATATTTCGTGATTTATTGTCGTGGACTATTATCACCACAGCTAGAAAAGCATTTAATATAGAAAAAAGAACCAGATTTATTCAATATATATTTCATGATTTATTGTCACGCACTATTATCACCACGGATAGAAAAACATTTAATATAGAAAAAAGAACTAGATTTATTCAATACATATTTCATGATTTATTGTCGTGCACTATTATCACCACATCTAGAAAAACATTTAATATAGAAAAAAGAACTAGATTTATTCAATACATATTTCATGATTTATTGTCGTGCACTATTATCATCACAGCTAGAAAAACATTTAATATAGAAAAAAGAACTAGATTTATTCAATATGTTTCATGGTTTATTGTCGTGCACTATTATCACCACAGCTAGAAAAACATTCATTATAGAAAAAAGAACTAGATTTATTCAATACATATTTCATGATTTATTGTCGTTCACTATTATCACCACAGCTAGAAAAAAATTCATTATAGAAAAAGGAACTAGATTTATTCAATACATATATCATGGTTTATTGTCGTGCACTATTATCACCACAGCTAGAAAAACATTCATTATAGAAAAAAGAACTAGATTTATTCAATACATATTTCATGATTTATTGTCGTGCACTATTATCACCACAGCTAGAAAAATATTCATTATAGAAAACAGAACTAGATTTATTCACTATATATTTCATGATTTATTGTCATGCACTATTATCACCACGGATAGAAAAACATTTAATATAGAAAAAAGAACTAGATTTATTCAATATGTTTCATGATTTATTGTCGTGCACTATTATCACCACGGCTAGAAAAACATCTCATACAGAGAAAAGAACTAGATTAATTTTTAATAAGCAATGAAAGATATATTTCACGATTTATTGTCGTGCACTATTGTCACCACAGCTAGAAAAATATTGAATATAGAAAATAAACTAGATTTATTCAAGATATATTTCATGATTTATTGTCGGGCAGTATTATCACCACGGCTAGAAAAACATTTAATAGAAAAAATAACTAGATTTATTCAAGATATATTTCATGATTTATTGTCGGGCAGTATTATCACCACGGCTAGAAAAACATTTAATATAGAAAAAAGAACTAGATGTAATCAATTTATATTTCATGATTTATTGTCGTGCACTATTATCACCACAGCTAGAAAAACTATTTATAATAGAAAAAATAACTAGATTTATTCAAGATATATTTCATGATTTATTGTCGGGCAGTATTTCACCACAGCTAGAACATTTATATAGAGAACTAGATTATCAATAAATATTAGATTTATTGTCGTGCAGTATTATCTAGAAAAATATAATATAGAAAAAAAACTAATTATATTTAAAACAAAAAAAATTTCTAATATTAATTGAAGAGTATCAGGTCTATTTTTTAAGCTATGCATTTAATATTGAACAAATTTATTATACATTTTGAGATTGCTTCCATGATCGGATAAAAGTTTACCGTTAGACTGACTGCCTTTAGACACCACTCATGTATAGAATGAATTAATACAGTGATTTTCAATCTATAGGTCCCTTATGATGGTGATCGTACTAAACGTGGAACGTGAGAATAACAAAAATAAAATATTAAGAAAGACTGATTGAGTGATTGAAAAACAAAACAAAATACATTCTGAAAAATTAAGGAAAAAACTATAGATGTACGCTGATATTACACTCTTATAACTAGAATTTTTTAATGCTGCACAATATATTGGATTATAAATTTATGTCTACTAAATCAAAAACCAGTTTATTAGTGTCTTAGTGGGTGTCAGACAAACAGAAATACAGAAACATCGAATATGAATTCCTCAGCACAGCTGGTGTATGTTGTCGAAGATCAATAAATTTGTTTATTCGTGGTAATCGATAAGATTTCCAACTAAGGCCTGTTGTAGATTTAATGTGAGATTATTCAAAATATAGTATAGTCATGAGAGAGGTTGAGAGGTATAATGAAAATTTTTATTGAAAATTGAGTAAAAAATACTTAAAGCTTGAGATGCGCTGAATGTTATTCATATCACAGATTATATTTCGATAAAATACATTGCTGCATTAGCAACTTATACAAAATACATTGTTGTATTAGAAACGTGTGAAGAGTAAATTTATTCATATTTCATATTTTAATGAGATTTTTAACTAAGGTTTTGTACAGATTTAGTGTCAAGTTATTCAAAATATATTATTATTATTAGAAGAGGTCACGGGACTTAATGAAAATTATGACCAACATACTAAAAGGATGCATTTAATATTATTTAGATTAGACAATAATATTAAATTAAATATATTGCTATATTAGCAGCTTAAACTAAGTTCTTCCTCGGGAATTTTACAAATAATCGAAATTTTAAACCATGACAATAGCTTAACCATGCGAGAATATGGATATATAGCTTAAGTAGAGTGGTATCGCAGATGTGATGCTTCTAGAATAGTCTGTGTGGTTCCTGTAGAAACGTGGACAACTCTCAGACATTTTTGGTTTTACGTGAGAATTTTGCTTGATTACGCTTAGTATCGGTCTTTAGAGAATGGCGTTTAAATTAACTTCCCCTCCTGAGAACGGAATACTTCGAAAAATGCTCCAAGAAAGGTTTCCAGGAATTTATATTTAACATCAAAGGGAAATTGTTTGTGAAAATTTGAAATAATGCAAATTATTAAATGTGCTATAAAATTTTATTTTAAAAAGCAAATTTTATCATCTTAGAATAATCAATACTTGAAAGAAATATAATCTAATAAAGATTTCCTTAGATGTTGCTATTTCAAAATTAGATTTATGCTTCTGCTAATTTTTCGGTATTTTAAGCAAATTTATATATACTTTCATTCATCTTACCTACTGTTAATATCTGTCTTTTATTGAAGTACAACTCAAAATTAAATAAAATAATTTCTATAGTAATAAAGTTTTTATATATTTTTGAAATAACAGTTAATACTGTTGCTATGAATATTTGGAACCACCTTCAAATGAATTTGAGTAGGGTTTTCAGGAATAGTTGGACTTCAAACATATCAAATTTGACAGTAATGATCCCAAACTACTGATCTTTCTTCTTTATTACGAGTGCCGGAAGATAGCCGAACGGTTAAGACACTGGTCTTTAGTTCCAGAGTCCAGGAGTTCGAATCCCACTTCTCATATGGGATGTCCATAGCCGTACAGAATCGACTTTTGGCAGTAGGTCCCAGTCTCTAGCCCTCATGGAGCAATACAATAGACCGTCACACTCCAAACCTGATCATGGGAACAACTGGCGTAATCAATAATTCAAGATCATAGGTTTGTAGAACCATATTTAATCTTTTGCCAACGGGTGGTTGATATTTCAACCTAGCTATGTAAGTCTCAAAAGTACAAACTTAGTTGAAATGTGAACCAGGCAAATTATTTCCCCGCTGTTCACTTATTCTCTCGTACGGGACAAACACTTCTTTTATCTGTCATGTTTTCTTAAGGTTATTTTAATACACCATTCTGAAAATGACATTTATTTCTTCTCTCCTCCTTATTGTCATAGTAAGTGGTAACATCAAAGAGTTTGCTTATAAGGGAAAGCACTGAACCTAAGACTCCAGTCTGTATCTTTACAAACATGAAGAAACATCCCGTCACGGAAAGGTTAAATGAACTAATGTTTTATTTCAGCCGAATTTGTAAACATACCCACAGATATAAAATAAGTATGCATGTCTGTATGTACTTACTACCAATTTGTTCATGCCATTATTACACTTATAGAATTAGCGGAAAAGCCTAAAGTAACTTTCATAAAAACAAAACATTTTTTACTTGTGTGCTATTATCTTAATCCTTTTGAACTTTCTAGAAAGTATTGAACTCTATAAATGCTGATAAAACTAAGTTCTAATTTTCAAAAACAGGTAACAAAACAAAATCTGTTTTCTTTCATCACGAGATCAAATAAAAGATTTAGAGACCTGTTTACATGCTTGTAACTCGTATGGATTTCATGTTATTCTTCAATATAAGCTAGAATTACAAACTTTACTGATTAATGTTATTACGATCAAATAATTGATTTTTAATGATTTCGTCTCCAAACAGAGATGAAATGATTAAATTCCCAACGAATGATGGATTGATGAACAATGATTATCAGAAAATCTCCGGTAGCATGCGTCAATACCTTAAAAACTTATGATTAATTTATAAAAAATAAAAGAGTGATGACTGCTGTTTATACAACCGATATATTGATTAATGTATACATGATTTAAATAGAATGGATAAATAATGATGTTCTATCTTTGAAAGTCAAGTGTTTTGTTTGGAAAGACCTAAACTAAAGTAAAATTTCTTTAGTTGAAAATTTCTTCGTTTTACTAGGATGTTCCGTTAAATGAAGGAGTCATCAATTTAAACAATAAAAAAGCGATTTTAATATTCTTATATTTTTAGAATGTTTAAAAAATTATTACTGTTTCAAACAAACTATATAAAATCACCTAATGGCATGTATAAAGCCATAAATAAAATTTTAATTAAAATAAAAGCAAAATACCTTAAATTTTACCCTTAAAGGAGTTATACTCAAAGGTGTTAAAAATTTTAACACACTCGAAATAATAATAAAAAAAACTATTAGACATGTTGACTTCAAGTCATTAAATTGCTTAATAAGCAGTTATCACTTTAACATATTATCTCACTATATACACTCACTTTATTATAGTATTAGAATTAAAGTTGTTGAAAATTAGCGAAACATACTAAATAATAATAAAAAAACTATTCTATATATTGATTTCAAGTTCACAAAACTCCAATTACTTATTTCTTTGTTTTTTATATTTTTGCATGAAGCAAAGGAAATGTTGTAACCATGAAACATTTCCGTTTTTATCATTTCAAATGAAATATCTATTTAGGCCAAAAAATTGTATTAAAAAAAACTGGGAATTTATAAAAATGTAACAGTAATAACAAGGCTATTTCTCACATAAATATTAGAATTTTTGCACTTTTCATACCGTCGGATAAGTTTTGTAATACAAATCTGCAGCCTAAGATATGAGCCAGCATTTCAAAATTGTCTGTAGGCCTGTAGTGATATAAAATATTTTTTCAGTTGCGAGAGCAAGGGAAAATCGCTGTGAGATAGATCGGGACTGTGGGGTTAAATGACGTCATCGATGACATATGACTGGGCCCAACAATAGATATTTTGCCTAACTTTTGAAAAATACCAGAAAACAATGATAAATCATCTACTTGTTTATTATATCTGGTCCATATACTACATATAATTGACAGGGGATTTCAATAGAAGCTACCTATTTTGCATTCAAATTTGTGCAAATGTCAGCGTGTGGAGAAATGAGATTCATCATTTCAAATGCATTCCATTGACTTTAATTTCAGCGATTAGACATTTACAATTCTCTTGCGATATCTATTCAAGCAGTCTCTTGTCCTCTCCTCTATATTTTACTCTGTATAATTCTTAAGAGAAAATAAAATCAATTTTAAGGTATCCGTCTACGTTAAAAACGTCATTTTTTGCCAAAAATCATAATTTTTTTTTATTTCTGTATTGTAAAATTTCAACTTTTAGGCTTCTAAATCTGTTTTTGTTTTGTCTCTACGGCATTTTAAAGAAAAGTTACAGCTTTTTAAACATCAGTGACAGCTGTCAAAACAAAACGGAAGTAGCGACTTCGGAACCGGAAGTTGTGAATTTAAAGCCTTTTAAAGAGCATTTTTTGGACAAAACTTTTTAAATTTTCAAGAAGATTAATTTAAACATTTTTCTAGTATTTTTAATAATTAGCAACTTGGCAATTAGAAAGTTTTGAATCAAGAAAGTGTGGGGAATTTTAAACATGTATTTTAATTTTTTAATAGTTAAAGTTGCTTTCATAAACTTCAAATGCATTTTTCTCAGAATGGTATTTTTAATAAAATGTTGAAACTTGAAATGTGATTTCTCAAAAAGTTCTTAAAATATTTTGTTGAAAATTATTATGAATGCTTTTGATAGTATTTACTAGTAAATAACCTAAAAACTTTAAATTTGGATAATTTTTAATGGTGTTACACTTATAGAAATAAAAATTCATTAAAAATTCATTGTGTATGATTTTGAAGAACCAAAAAGTTTTACCAAATATAAATTAAGCAAAGATATTAGGTGAATCACTAGTCCAGTGTATAAGAAAGGTGTTGCGTTAAAAAATATTGGAATAATTTAATTTATTAAAAAATTAGACTTTTTGAAAAAACCTAATTTTTTTACTAAATTTTCTTCATTTATTAGAAATTTTATAAAAACTTCTCCAGGAATAAATTTTTTAAGTCCAATTCTTTATGATAACATAAAAAAATAAATCTAAAAATGTAAAAACATGAACTAGTTTCTATGTTTAAAGAGAAAAGTTCTCCGAACGCAGACGGATACCTTAAAGCTTTCAAAATAATAATGATCGAAAAACTATTTTGTAGTACATAAAATTTTTGTTTTTTGTTAGAAAAATATCTTTTTATACTTCCATATTTTTCTTTTTTTTTTTACAAGTTTATGTTGCTAATGTGATGGGTATGTTCTAATTTATATTTAGGGTAACCGTTCTATGCTAACACCCACAAAATTATTGAATTATTCCTAGCTCAAATGTTTAATTATGGCTTTCCCTTCCTTAAGAGCTGTTATGACATAACAACGTTTAAAGAAGTGACTTCCAAGTATTCCCTTCAATAAAGTGACACACAACCAGAATATAAATTATATGTTACATATAATGTATTTGCACCTCATGTTTGTGAGATTAAATAATGTTACTTCTCTTTCAATAAAAATAGAGTTAAGCCTATAGTTATTAAAAAAGTAAGTAACCTACCCCTACTGAAACTTTTAAGGAGATTATTCTGCAGGGATAAAATACTTTCAAATAAAACCCCCTAGTCAGACACAAATTAATCGAGCGTTTAAAATGAAATCCCCCTTGCCATTTACGTGATCTCACGCTTCCCCCTCGAACTCCAGACTCCGTGCACATTACCTCACTCGTGCAGACCCATTGCACGTGTTCGAAATCTCCCATTTCCTATCGTCTCAAACACCAGACCCCACACTTAGCTCTTCTCTTCCCTCCCAACCCCTCTTCCACCCCGGTTATATAAAAAACCCCACAAGCCGGCCACTGCCGTAGGAAGAGGACCACGGGCTTTTAAAAAGCCCTCCCCCGGCTTTCCAGGAAATCAATTACCTGCAGTAAGGATATTTTTTCATTTCTTTCGTTTATTTTATTTACTACCACCCGGTAAACTGCCGCACCTGCGTGTTGTTGTTGGTAGTTTTCAAGGACATCACTGTCACATCCCAAGATGAAGAGTCAGTCATGTGCGGGTGATTTACCCTGTTCTTTCGGCTCGATGAAAGTGCAGACACTTTTTTTCGGTTGTGTTTTAATCTCCTCGGAACACGACGATAACGTGGATATGTAAATGGTATGATAACACACCCGGAGCAGTTTGCTTGGGAGGGAAGTGAATGAAATATGATAACTGTAGACTGCTGTAAAGTCCGAATATCCCAATGCCGTGTAAGGCACAGTCGAACTTGGTTAATTTATATTTCAAAAATGTAAAATATTTGCGAATCATCGAAATTTGAGTTATGGTATTTTGCGAAATATATATAACAGCCAACTAGAGGATATATAACAGCTTTGTGTAATAGGTTCGTGTAAAAGAATTAAAAATTAAGAAAAAATTCAAATACCATAATTTTTTATTTAACCCTCTAAGCGGTTCGCACGTACAATTCCACCAAACCGATGATGTCTTCAAAGCGGTTGTCACGTACAACTTTCGACCTCCAAAACGTTCCGAAAATGGATGTAATGTACATTTCTGTCAGTGTTTTCTGTCAGGTCGATTGTTTAGGAATTGCACACCTAATCTATGAGGCACAAAGACGCTGATGCCTTTTCATTGCTTTGTAAATCTCTATTTCAAAGTATTTCGTTTGCGGTAACAGATGTATCTCTAATTGCACCACTTAAATAGCTTGGATGACTTTCGTAAAAAAGATAGAAATCATCTCTATAAGAATATTTTTATTTGTACTTTTAAAACCCATTATTTCTTATGGGATGATCTTCGAGACTTGACGAGCTTTATGTGTATTAAAAATTAACAATCTATAATGTCTATTTATATATCTATTTATAACCGGAAGTAAAGGGACAGTAACGAGGGTGGGTTTCCCGTATACCAATCTAATCGACAAAGGGTGAAGTAAAAAATCATAGAAAACTTTGGTCACTGACACAATAAAACTTTAGCCTATTTTTGTAGACTTTTTTTCCTCGGTGTGTACCTCTCGGAGGGTTAAAAATAATTTTCATTTTCTTTTGCTCTGTTTTATGCAGTATATGAAATCTTCAATAGAAGAAAGTACATTTAATTTTTATTTTGTTCTTCAAAAATTTGTTTTATTTTTTGTAACATGACCACAATCTCCAATGTACTTGGTACTGGATGTCCAGGGTTACTTAACTGCATAAGTTCTCTCAGGTTTGTGTATTAACTCCTCCAGACTGTAATAACCATAGGTTATCACTAGCATGACATCTGTCTTTCTAACCATGTCACTTGGCTGGTATCTGGAAATGAATTTTTTGTTCGCCTATGCCTTAAAGTTAATTACGTATAATTTGCTAATATGTTATGTCGTCACCACAAAATTAACTACTGGATGGATTAATTTCAATTTCGATATATATATATATATATATATATATATATATATGTATATATATATATATATATATATATATATATATATATATTTTAATATTCGTCCATATTTTCTAAACTTATGTGAAAACTTTCAGAAAAGTATCGAACAAAACACAACAGGAAAATTTGAAACAACCATTTTTATCGTATTGAATGCTCACAATACAAATACACCAACTAACCGAAAGTTCTATTCATTGGGCTTTAAATTTTAATAATTTGCACACCTTCTGCAATAATTGGACAGGGTTAGAATATTCTTAAGAGTTGCTTTAATTTCTTTGCAATGAAGTGTAGCTGACACTAGACGCTTAATCTGCTGCAAATTTAAAGACAATCTGTTAAATGACCATAGTTATTCAGTGAAAAAGAATTTGAAATAGAAGCTATATCTGACATTCCTTTTGTTTCCTTTCTTGGGTATACATCCTTTTACAAATTCTGTCCGTAACATTGGGTAATTTCAACAAGCTAGGTACTTTGTGTCACGGAAAACCCCTGATGCGCTCCTTACAAACAAACAAGGCATCCTGACCCAAAAAAGCTAAAATGTTCTTTCACGGATGCATAAAATAAATAAGTGCAGCAGTCTAGGGCAGCTATAACAGTAGCTGAGTAAACACTATATCTGGATGGATCCCTTTAGTATTAGGAAGGAAATTCTTGTAGTGCATTTTTCTTCATTTCCGCTCATTTGTTCCTCTTATTTTCTGGAAGTGGAGCTGTTATGTTATGATCAACTGCTTTGTAATGAAAT
>CM063504.1:23525990-23528490 GCA_032207245.1 Pardosa pseudoannulata | reverse complement strand
ATACGGACACATTATTTCGTAACATTCTTCCCTGTAACTCGACGTAACAATCTTTGTTTTGGTGTTGGTCGAAAAGAAGTCTTCGAATAATTACCATACATTTTACAGGCCATTACCTGCAAGAAATTCCAGTGACCTGATGACTGACTCCAATGATGTATTAAAACAAATTTTTATCGTTGTTTATATGAAGTCGCTTCATGAAGTAAGTTAAGGGAGAGTCATGAAAGACATCAGTCAAAAATTCGTGAATCGTGACGAATATAAACGTATCGTTCGTGACATGTAAAAGTTTTTGCCTTTCTCCTTCGGAATCAAGCAACCTGAGTGTTCTTTATTTTATTACCCAGGCTCTTCGATTTCCTCTGTCAACTCAGTCTTTTTCAAAAGTTGATAAATCTTTGGGAGTATTTTATTGAACGAAATATCAAACCAAGATAACTCTAGCGGGTAAGAAAATATAAGGACATTATCATGTTAAGATTGTTATCTTCCAACTTTGATCAATTTCGCTTCATGAAGTACATTAATGTCATGAAACGTAAAATTTAAGTTTACATTAGGACTTTCTATAATATGGGCTATAGATTAACATTTTTCGTTAGTGACAGTAATTTTTTTTTTATTTTGGTGCATTAGGTTTTATTCGTATTTTCTTTAAGCAATACATGTATTTTCATATGTGTGTGATTTTTAGTATTTATGTGTGAATGTATATATGTTCTTTGAAAAAATAAAAAAAGAATATTATAAGAAGAAAAATATAAAATAAATTTTAAGTCTTTTTTAGTTTTTGAATTTTATTTTTTTTGAAATTTACATTTTAGTTATTTAACATTATTTTATTTTTTTTTTTATATATATTTTATTTATATTAATTTTTTTTTTTTTTTTTTTATATTTTTTAGTTTTATTATTTTTTTATATATAAATGTATATATATATGTGTGTGTGTGTGTGTCTAGTATGTATATATGTAATGTGTATATATGTATATGTATATGTATATATATATATATATATATATATATATATATATATATATATATATATATATATATATATATATATGTGTGTGTGTGTGTGTGTGTGTGTGTGTGTGTGTGTGTGTGTGTGTGTGTGTGTGTGTTGTGTGTGTGTGTAAACAACAATAACAAAAATAATAACAGATAAATTTGAAAATAAAAACACAGAAACATTTAAACATAAATAAAGAAAATCAAAAAATAACATAAGAAATAAAAATAAAAAAACAAAAAAAAAAAGTCTAAAATAAAAAAAAAAAAAATTAAAAAATATAAGTTTTCATTTTTTTTTTTTTTATATTTTTTACTGTTTTTATAAAAATTTATATATAAATTTGTTATAAATAGATATATTTTAATAGACATTATAATTAATTTTTAATACATAAATCGTCAAGTCATATAAAAAATAATTTTTAAAAAGTAAAATAAAAATATTTTTTAAGAGAATGATTTCTATCTTTTTTACGAAAGTCATCCAAGCTATTTAAATTATAATTAGAGAGATCTGTTACCGCAAAAAAAAAAATAGAGATTTACAAAGTCATGAAAAGATATCAGCGTCTTTGTGCCTCAGAGAGAGTAGGTGTGCAGTTCGGTGTCTAGGAATCGTACCAAATTCGATGACAGACTAAATTAACAATAACAAACATTTAATGACGTAAGAACACAGAAAACATTTTAACACAAAGGCGAATAGTTAAATCACAGTGACGACGCGGTAAAGACAAGACTTCTTACTCGAAGCTTAACATAAGCAAGACACCCTACTCGGTGTTTAATAAATTGAGGGAGATCAAGTGCTACGGGTCCTCCCTCGACCTGGTCACTCTTTCTCCTCGACTCCGACTCGAATGTCCCTCTGTCATTCCTTACTTACCCCACTCAGTGATGAGGGCGCGACCCTGCGAGGATGCGCTGCACTAAATTCCCATATATATATATATATATATATATATATATATATATATATGTATAGATGATATATATGTAATGAGACTGACTTCTCGATGGGGGGTTGCAGTCATGGCCATAAAAATGATACCGTTTCATCTAAAGACCTTTATAAAGACAACTTTGAAGGACGGGTTCCCACTTCATCATAGGGACAGGACAAACTGAAGGGTCAGCTAGCATGAAGTTCTATGTACAAGACACGTAACACCTAGGTCGACATCTGGGGGAAAATATCTAGAAAAATCTGTCTCCGACAGCGTGTATCTCCCTTTTATTTGGAAATTTCCTAAATTGTTCGCTAGGGCCATGAAGGATTATAATTGGTCAGGCCCCTTCTCCGAGGACGTAAATTGTAACCCCAGTGGTCAATTTAGATTAGGGGTTAAAAAGGGGAATGGAAAATGATGCCGGAATTTTTACCCTTAATTTAAGTTTTGAAAACCCCTGAAAATTTTCCTTACACACACACACACACACACACACACACACACACACACACACACACACACACACACACA
>CM063504.1:23500990-23518490 GCA_032207245.1 Pardosa pseudoannulata | reverse complement strand
AGAAGTTAAAAAAGTGCATAGTAATAGAATAATAGGCTTTTTACATTTACATATATTATGTATAGTGTAGAAAACTGTTTCTCAAATGTATTTTTCAAATAACTTATAATTTTAATATACGTTTAAAATTTATCCTTTAAATGCACTAAGTATTTTCTTTTATTTTATGAAACAAACTTGCATCTGGACTTCCACCCCAACCATTCTTTCTAGTCTATATGTTTGTAGGTACTCTTGAATTTCACTCAATTTAATTGCAAATTGTGTTTTCTACACAATCTAGAAAACTATTTTTAATATTATAATTAACCATAATATTTTTATCTTTGATTTTCATATCATAAGAGAAAAAAAATGTTTAATTCAAATTCTGCCCTTTTTGCAGGCCTCTTATTTCCTTCAAAACTAGTAAGAATTATTAAGAAATTAGTAAGAAATAAATGAGTCTATGTGTTTGTAGGTCCTCTTGAATTTTACTCATTATAATTGTGATCAACAAATTGTATTTTCTACATAATCTAGAAAACTATTTTTAATATAATAATTCACAATAATATTTTTATCTTTGATTTTTATATTAGAAGAGAAAAAATGTTTAATTCAAATTCTGGCCTTTTTTCATGCCTCTTGTTCCCTTAAAAACTAGTAAGTTTTTAAAGACTGGTAAGAACTAGTAAGAAATTTGTAAGAAATAAATGAGTCAATGTGTTTGTTGGTCCTCTTGAACTTCACTCATTATAATTGTGATCAACAAATTGTGTTTTCTACATAATCTAGAAAACTAATTTTAATATAATAATTCACAATAATATTTTTATCTTTGATTTTCCTATCATAAGAGAAAAAATGTTTAATACAAATTCTGCCCTTTTTGCAGGCCTCTTGTTCCCTTAAAAACTAGTAAGTATTTAAAGACTAGTAAGAAATAAATGAGTGCATGTAAAAGTTCGCAAGAAGGGTATGTGTGGAATTTCCAGTGATTCAAAAGGAAAAAGAAGGGTAAAAAACAAAATAATATCTAGAGCTTTGTTTGCGATGCTACTATTCTCTTAGGACACAATTAACAGCTTTCCATCCTCTACGCATTCTACCAAATGTTGAAATAAAGAAAACTGTCGCAATCGCAGAGTACAATTACCGCTGAATGTCACCAACCGACAACTTTCGCTTGCCGCCTCCCATAACGCTTGACAAGACTACGCCTATAACGAACGCCTAGCCAACTTAATAAAAAAAGGGAAATAAAAGCAAAAAACATATTAAAAAAAACGCCAAGTTGAAAGAACGGCATCTGGACTATTAGTACAAACATCAAAGCGCTCGAATTTCCGTGAAATTTCGAGTCGCGTTAAAGGAGAAAAAAAAACAATAGGCAACGCCAAGGTTACGCAAGTGTGTGTTCCCTGTAAAAAGAAGGTGACGCGACTTTCATTGAACATCTGTTTTGTCGTTGTATTGATGATGACTTATAAAAAGCACAAAAACATTTGTAAGTTACTGTAGATTAGGTGGAAAACAGTCCAGGAAGCTGAGGTAAGATGGATGGATGCGATTTATAGACGCGTGTAATATGCACGCGTCTCGTTTGTGGAACAAAATTCGGGATATATATTTATCAGAATTTTATTCTTGTGCTGTTTTCAGTGAAAATCTTTCTTGAATACCTCAAGTATAGTCCGAAAATTTTAAGGATACATTACTTAATACGTTTTAATGATACATTACTTAGTGTACAATATACACTAAAACTATATTTATTGAGAAAACATATTACGATTAATCATTATTATTTACATGATACTTTTAAATAACTACAGTGAGATTCAATGCTTTTATCTGAACTTTCTGTTTTATTTCTTAAAGATTTGTAAAAGATTTTTGAGAGTTTCTCAAACCTGCTTTCTTACCTTTCATACAATTTTTTTTTCAATTCCTGGGCTGACTTTCAGAGGTTCCTTGAGCTGAGGAAATATCTAGGAACTGCATACTGTTGAGTGATTGAAGTGTTGTATTTGTTGTGAATTTCGAAATGTTTTGATTATGTACAAGGGATTTTTTTTTGTTGTTTTGGAGGAGGTAGCGTATGTGATGAGGCGATTTAGATCTGTTATATAATTGATTCATTTACACAAGTAGTAAAATGTTCGGGATCTAAATCTGATCTCATCACATCTTTGTAAACAGATGGAGGATCATAAATTTCTATTCAACGGATATGTTTGTCTTGTACGGTGGTCTCGGGCGGGGTTCTGATTCCAGTCCCAGATTAAAATCCCGTCTCCGTACTTGACATTAAATAAGAATGTACCTTCTCCTCTGGACTAACGAATCTCTTCCGTCGGACCCGACTGGACTCCCGACTTTCGAACACCTTCTTTTGGGGACTCCCGAATCTCTTCTCTGGGACCTCCGTATAAACTCTCATCTTTTTAGATTTTTGATATTTTATTATTTCAACCTTGTCCCCTCCTCCTTCTTGTCTTCCAATCGGGATAGTTGTAAGGATTTCATTGGCCCGCTCCAACCCCGCCCCGAGACCGCCAACGTGTCAAACCTTATCCCTTCCAATTGGGCACTGTCCCTTAGAGACTCATAAATAGCTCCACAAAGGTACATTCTTATTTGATGTCAAGTACGGAGACGGGATTCTAATCTGGGACTGGGATCAGAACCCCTCCCGAGACCACCGTACAAGACAAACATATCCGTTGAATAGAAATTTACGATCCTCCATCTCTTTACAAAGATGTGATGAGGTCATATTTAGATCCCGAACATTTTACTACTTGTATGAATGAATCAATTATATAACAGATCTAAATCGCCTCATCACATTGAGTTTATTCATTTATGAATTTTTTGCAGCGTAAATGAAATGGTATTATTACTTAATGCTAGTTTTGTTCCAGGTCCAATGACCAAAGAGAAAAGAACAATTTTAAAAATAAGCATTAGAAAAAGGTGTCAATACCTTCCACTTTTGAGATTTTTATGTATAATCGATTCATTCAATCTCATTCGTTTCACATTCACAGAAAGAAGACACGGCCAGCAGCTTTAATATCCGTTGTATTAAGTTATTTTTTTATAAACCAAAGCTTTCCATGGTTAGTATGCTTCTTTTACATCTTATCAAAATGCAAAAGCAATTAAATTATAAAAACGTATATTATAAAAACATAAATTATAAATACAATTTTATAATAAAATTATAAAATTATAAAATAATTTTATTATTGTTTGTTTGAAAATGGATTTGAATATCATTGTTGCAACGGTAATAAATTATTATATTTCAGTGCGTTTTAATAAGCCGATAACATTCTGCTAAAAATAATTGTTGTTGTCTTATGACACTTGGTCAACCCAAGCATGATTGAGCTATACACTACTTGTATTAAGACAAAGGGGTGCACCTTTTGTTTTAACGAGTACCTCAAGAGTGAGAGTGCGACTTCTTACTCAAGTTGGTCCTCGTAATTTAGAAGCAGGGAAACCCATAGGCCTGGCCTGCAACCACCAGAAATATTGATGGAGAACTTGGAGGACATTGTGAGCACGAACATATTTTACGTGCCCCTGTCACCTTTAAGGAATATGGTGGACCTTTGTCCGGCTCACACTCAGAACCCACAACCTTCCAGTTACAAGTGCATTCCGGTAGACTACTGAACTAGGAACTACCGCGGCTCGCTTAACCCTCTAAGCGGTTCTCACGTACAATTCCGCCAAACCGATGATATCTTCAAAGACGTTGTCACGTACAATTTTCGACCTCTAAAAACGCTCCGAAAATGGATATAATGTACATTTCTGCTAGTGCTTTCCATCATGCAATTTTGAGGTAGGAGGTCAGGTCGATTGTGTAAGAACTGCACCCCTCTTTGACTAACATTTATTGAGGGATGTACCCCTACCTCTGTTGTTAAAGACGTTGAGAGCTTTTCATAACTTTGTAAATCTCTATTTCGAAGTATTTCATTTGCGGGAACAGATGTATGTCTAATTGCACCTCTTAAATATCTTGGATGACTTTCGTAATAAAAATATAAATAAGTCTCTCAAAGAATATTTTTATTTGTATTTTTAGAATCCATTATTTATTATGGAATGATCTTCGAGACTTAAAGAGCTTTATGTGTATTGAAAATCAATAACCTATAATATTTATTTATATATCTATTTACAACCGGAAGTAAAGTGACAATAACGAGGGTGGGTTTCCCTTATTCCATTCTAGTCGACTAAGGGTGAAGTAAAAAATCATAGAACGCTTTGGCCACTGACACAGTAAACCTTTAGAGTATTTTTGGAGACTTTCTTTCCTCGATGTTTTCCACTAAGAGGGTTAAAATGATGTATACTTGTATCATTTATTTATGTTATTGTGAGATTTTAAGAATTAGTGGACTGTATAATAAATTAGAATAATGTGAATGAGGGGGATACCAAAATATTTAAACTCAATGAAATAGAATTGAATGAATATGAATTGGATCAGCGTTGGGAAAATGACAACCCAATAAGATTTATGATTAAAAAGAATAAAGCATTTACTTACAATGACTTTGACTATTCTCACTCCCAACGTCGTCCAAACCATTCAATTTTAAGAAAACCAAGACAAAAAAGAATATATGGCCGATTTAATCTCTCGCTCTCAGCGAACACTATTGTATTACATATATTTACAGATGGCGCTACGCCTCACGATTACAAAATAAATACAGTTTACAAAAAATATTAAGCAATTGCCGTCGCATCATGGATGTTGGACGGAACAGTTTTATTGATATTTTTCGTTATATATAGGCCAAATTACAATCAAAAGTAAAGGTGTGCAACAATATGTCACAAGAGTTTTAAATAAAAAATTTCAACACTTTACGCCTAATAATTGTGTTATGTCCAGAAGCGTTAATAAACAGTATATTGAAATTTATCGTTATGTGGAGTACAGATTCCAGTCATAAAAGAAGGTTCATATTATGTTCCTACCTTCAGCGGTTGATCCTTTTTGAGTTTGTGAAATAAATTTATACTTACAAACGTACAGACTTTGAAGCAAAACCAGTCCAAATTCGCCCATGGATATTTAAAATAAATATTCAATGTTTCACAATTAAACTCCTCTCGTTAGGAGACCATCTAATCTATTGGTAGTAGTATTAGTACCGGATCTTAGAAAAGGTCAGGTATTTTAGATCCTGGATGGCATTGTTCTTAGCTGGAAAAAATGAATTGTTGGTGCATCATAATCAACATTCACTGGACACCATCGAATTTATGTTTTTTTTTATTAATTCCTTTGAAGAACCTAATAAAGAAAGAGTACAGATAAAAATTTAATTTTACAATAGCAGTTATTTGTTTCCACTTTTTGAAGAAATGATCAAAAAAGGGGTGATTGATAAATACATAATCTCAAATATCGAAAGGATTATCAGAAATCAGAAATATTCCAAGGCAAGCACAAGTTTAAAAATAAGTTGTAGATAAATAAATTATCCGAGTGGCATTCAGCAATTAGATAAATGTAACGTGACTAACTAGTAGTGTAAATAATTTTTAAATATTTTCAAGAGCCGAAACTTAGTATTCAACTGTAGTGTAACTAGAATTCACGAAAATAAGGTCTGACTATTCTTTAGTTCTGACAAATCACTTCGAAAATGTTGACAGAAATGACGTTGTTTTGTTGCTCTAAATCGAAATGTGACATTACAGCTGTGAGGAGAATGCCAATCAGCATTACCTCCTTACATGTTATTGGAGCAGATATTTTTTAGATTTATCTAATGCAGTTTTTTTACCAGTACATAAATAAAAAATGGTTCAAAATTTCTTTTATAATTATATTATTAGATGGGAAGATAATTTATTGGATTTCAAAAATATAAAGTGTATAGATTAAAAAAATGTTCAAAATAAAGTAATAAGATGCTTTAATTAGATAGTTTTAAATACTCAAAATATATTTTTTTATTTTTAAATATAAATTTATAGAATTTTTTTTACTTTTCACTTTTGAAAGAATAACTTTTTTCCGTATTAATATTTAATGAGATAAAACTAAATGTTGTGAATTTAAACGAAAAAATTGTTGCCTTGCTATTTTTGCCATATTTTAAATTTTTCAATAAATCTAAAACGTTTGTCATACTACTACACAAAATTCGAAAACGATAAATTTAATAGAACTTTAGAGAATATTGTTTGACTTCAAGAAAACATGCATCAAATTTATAATTTATTTATTTATTATATTTTGCATATCATTTCAGACTTTTCTTAAAATTGTCTTAAAAATTATTCATGATTTTACATCTTTCGTGTACAGTAATTGTTAATATAACGAACACAAATGCAAAATTAGAAAAAAATAACAAATTTCGTAATATTTGAAATACGTTTGTAGTTTGAATTATTTAAATTAATAAATATTAGACCAAATATTCTAAAATTTATATATTTCACCCGATAAATCTTGATATTTATTCATAGGGAGATCATTACAGGGCCTATGTAGTAGAAAATGAACTTAAAGACCCGATATGACTTCTGCAAATGGTGTTTACTTTTCTGCTTCTAATAGTAGGGATATTTAAATGTTCTTAAGTCCCTGTCATACCAACAGAGCAAGACATTATTAGGCACAGTCTTGCTCTCACTGAATCCATTGCAATGATTTATTGTTTGTCGTTTATCAAGTACTCATCAGTTATGCATAAAATATCGAGTCAAGTTAAAGAGGTGTCTTTAAATAGACTCGAACATTATCTTCCGAAAACCAGGCACATACAAGAGTCATTAGTGCAGCGCATACGACAAACGTATTTTCCTCATTTCGATCATGCTATTATTACTACAGTAGCATACAAAATATCCGAGGCTCGTTTGCAGCCTGCTCCTTTGTTGACACTAATGATTTTTAGGGTATCCCGAGTAGATCAATAAACTCGGCAGGACGGAAAGGTTACGTGCCAATTAAACTGAAAATATTTTAGATTAAACGGCTGTTTTACGTGATTCGTTAATCGTTTTTCTATCAAAAATAGGGAAAAGGGCATTTTAGAGGAAAGGTTTACTTGTAGAATCTTAAGTAACCAGATGAGTAAGCAAACATGACGAAGGTGTAATTTTATTTTCCCCCTTATAACTCATAGGTTATGCAGTTTTTATTGTTTCACTTTTTTATGCTTTTGTATAGATGGGAAAGTCGAAGGGGCTTTGCCGGGTCTTGATTATTATATAACAGAGACGTGGAAACAAAAGAAATTCCTTTTCTTTTCCTTATTTCAGTTTTTTCATCAAATCCTTATGAGGAAAGTCAATAGAAATAACCCTAAGTCAAAAAACAAACGTAAAAAAAATGCGTGCGTTACGCTAGTTTTTGTTTCGTTGACGTCTAATATTTAGAAAGATAGATTATGGCTTCATCCAATGTTTCTTTAGGACTTACGTGCCGCAGGAAAGTTTGCAGTTTAGTTTTGATTTATTACACTACATTTCAAAACCTTCACATCGTCCTTTTAGGTAAAATTTCAAGATAGAACCAAGCGTACCGTTATTTATATGATAATAAAATATATTATGTGTATTAATAATCTATTTATATAAAGTAGCATAGCGAGGTATAGTTAATCTACTAATTTTTAGTTTATTTTCATATCCTCCTAGAGCAGGGTTTCTTAACCTGTGGTTCATGGACCTCTTGGGGGTCCATAGGTCATATTTTGGGGGTCCACCAAGTACTCTTAATTTTTAAAATGTTTGTATCATTATTTAAAAAAAAAATTTTGTCACGGGCAAACTCTGTAAGCCGTCTGTCTGCCATTTCCCAATAGAGACCTCTACAATACGAGGAAAAGAACATTCTCAAACCATATAAAATTTGAAATTTTTAGAAACACAAAGTAGCCTTTGAATTTTACTTCACTTGGAAATAAAGTGACGTTAAAATCAGTTCCGCGAAGTTCTTACAAATTTTTAAAACAAAATATTTGTTTTATTTTTCATTTGAATTCTTAATATATAACTTGATTATTTGATATTTTTTGGAGCCCAAAATGACCAAAAAAAAGGAATTATGATGAAAACTATGTAAAATATGGAAATCGACTGAATATCGAACATGATATGCGCGTTGCTTTGTCGAAAACCATCCCTCAATTCAATCTGTTAATCAAGGAAAAGCCACAACAGCCTTCACATTAAAAATTTTAATTTCTTCAAATTTTTTATACTATTGAAATAAAAATATTAAAATAATTAAATAATAAAAGAGATTTTTTTTGTAATAAATGATGTTTAAGCAATTTTTTTTCACAGAGGTTTCCGTGACATATTTAAAATTTTTAAAGTGGTCCATTGTGCCAAAAATGTTAAGGAACACTGTCCTAGAGTGTTTATTATTACAGTGTTAATCACGAAGTCGTTTAATCCTCTCTCTTATTTTTAAGAAAATTAAGGAAAACAGTAATTTAAGTAAATTTTTATACTTTAAATGATGTTATAGGATATGTAAAAAAATAATTCGTTCAGCAAAAACGGAGTAAATAAAATTTTCGAAGCCTCAAAAGAAGCTCAACTGGATTGGAACAAGAAACTTGTTAACTACCCTAGCCTAAGCCATAAATAAAATAATTTTCGTATGCGATATAGATAAGAAAAACTCATTCTTGATTATTTTTTACTCATTCTTAATTATTCTTGACTCATTCTTTTGTTAAGACCGATATGCCAGCAAAGTTTGCATAATGGCTAGCGCGTTCGCCTCTTATGCTATAGGCCGCGGATTCAATTCCCGCATATCCCTTTGTTCTTTTCATAGGATGAAATTCCATTGGGTTTTTCCCTTGAAATGGAATCCTGTCTCGAAAGGAAAGCAGCATCCCCTCCAAAAACCTCACTGAAAACATCTGAACTTAGTAATGAATAGTATACATATATTTTGTTTGTTTCATCGTCTTGTATGCGTTTCTAGTTCATGCCTCGGACTAGTTTGAGGATGAAATACTTACCCTAGAAATTTATTAATAGAATGTTATATATGTGATATTTCTTTTATAATTAAAATTTCATCCTAACCAAAATTCAAAATTTTGTGAACACTGTATACAAAACATTTATACTATTAAAAAATGTAAATATTAAAAATCATTTACAATACAGAATTAATTAGCAAATTTATATACTCTTATGATATAATCAAGCTTACTTCTAAAGTTTAATAAATTGGGTATAATGAAAAGTGTCTAAAAGCCAAACATTCTTTTTTTAGCTCTAAATTCCTAGACTCCTGAAATTAGAAATTTATGTAAGAAATGCATTTCATATGGTAGTATGTATTACCAATAGATTACTTTTATAAAATATATAACAAACTTTGAAATAGCATTTTTAAAGTAAACGAATCGTAAATATAAATGTATCATTAAAATAGTGTGAAAATAAATTTATCTATTAACTTAATTGTTATATATCCTGTAAACATTCCAGTAATTGCCTAAAAAAGTTTTTATTTTTTATGATTGCTGCTGACACATTAACTATACAAGGAATGTAATTGACTTTTTATTGCACTATACAAAATAATATGGAAATTTTATACTCATATTGACAAACTTTTATAGATTTTAAAAATAATCATGAAAAACAATGATTTTTAACGGTGTAATTAAATGCTACCATACATATTTCAAGCTTGCAGAATTTTATAATTCCTACCAAATACTTTTCTTGAATATTTCAGCAAGGCTTAACAGAGACAACGGCAAAAAATCTAAGAATTATTTTAACGTTTTCTGTTTCTGATTTTAAATTTTAAATAAATTTTAATGCTTAAATTTCACAATATTTTTAGTACCCAAAGATTTTAAAATTTATAAATATTATTATTTATCTAAGGTATTTAGTAGCTATTATTGTTATCTTAAAGTAACATTTGTACCAAAATTCAAATATATACATGCGATATAATTTAAATATAATATACGTAAGCTGATGACTATACATGCAATATATACAATATACAATATGATTTAAGTATCATATACGTAAGTTGATAACTATACATGCAATATATACAACATACAATATAATTTAACCTTTTAACTGTCATGCCCGAGATAATCTCGGGCACAGCACTGGTGTTCGAAAATGTCACGCCCGATTATTACTCGGGGTAATTTTTTATTAATGCATCGTATTGTTATACCCGAATATATATCATGTACTTCAAAATATAAATTTTTAACTACTAAGTATAATTTATTTTGTAGTAAACATTTGAGTTTTGCAATACAAAAAATTGACAATTTGTGTACCCAAATGATCAAAATAACTTGACAGTTAAAGGGTTAAATATAATATACGTAAGCTGATGACTACACACGCGATATGTACAATATACAATATAATTTAAGTATCATATACGTAAGTTGATAACTATACATGCAATATATACAACATACAATATAATTTAAATATAATATACGTAAGCTGATGACTACACATGCAATATATACAATATACAATATGATTTAAGTATCATATACGTAAGTTGATAACTATACATGCAATATATACAACATACAATATAATTTAAATATCATATACGTAAACTGATGACTACACATGTAATATATACAATAAACAATATAATTTAAGTATCATATACGTAAGTCAATGACTGTACATTCAATATATGCAATATACAACATAATGTAAGTATCATATACATAAACTGATAAAAACTATGTTTTGAGCTATATTAATTTTAAATAGCTCACAATAGCAAAAAGCTATTTGATTCACTACCATTTTTTTATTAATTAAATTTGAATTTTCTAAATATTTTCAAATGGTTTGTGGCAAAAAGTAGAACGAAATGAGTTATGAAATAAACTAAAATTTGAAAAATCAATTAAACGTTACGTGTCCTCTTAAATGTAATCTAGGATACTTTAATAAAGAAGTTATCCGCGTTTCAGTGAAATAATCAATCTTATGCTTGGGGTTAGTAATAAAATTTTCTTGTTAATTTATATTTGATAGTGGTTTTATTTGGATTTTTGTTTTGCTTAACATGACATATTTCTTTGTTTTTTCTGTTTTAAATAATCCAGAATGAATCTGGGTCGAATTTATCTGTTATCCTTAGCCTAATTATTTTTTATTAAATGAAAACATGTAATTCAAAGTCATCAGAAGTAGTGTAATAGCATAAGGAACGAAAATACAATGGAATGAAAAATATCCACAAAAAGAAATTATAGTTTCTGTAATTCCGTGAACCAGATTCTTAAAAATCCCTATTCACCTCGTACGCCGCATTTCTCTCTCCGTTTTCCAAATCAATTATAAAACATCGGTATTCATTAGAACCGTAATAAATAAACCCAATACAAAATATTCCGCATTCTGACCCAGAGCGCACACACGCACACAAACGATTTGATTGTTAACACTCCTCGGAACACCTTACACATTTGGTGTTAAGTAGCTCCCAATGCTGTTTTGCCCATCCCTTTTTACAAAGCACCCTATTAGCTACTTCGTCCCCACGAATATAGGCCACTGGGTTCCGTTGAAGAGACTTGATCTTTGATCCTATTCGATCGAAGCTAGCCCGAAGTTAAGAAAAACCGAAGCCCATTTTCGTATTTTTTACACAGCGGGTCACTTTGTCTGAAGACATATCCATGGCATGCATGGTTGGTTCTGGGCTAAGATGGGGTTAGGCCGGTCTCTCCCAGTGTGGGAAATCCTGAACGGGATGATCCGATTTTTGTTGTTTGAGGAAAATGCGTTATTGCTATTGTAGCCGGCTTGGTTAGGTGGCCTTTAGCCATTTCAGTGCCGGGAAAGCCATTTATGGTCATATTGTGTGGGAATGAAGGTGTCTATTGGACCTGTTTACATGAAATTAGAGACGTTTTGAGATTAAAAGCCTTTCGCTAAGACAGGTTTGGTCTCACGATCGATTGAAATGTATAAAGTGAGCGTAGTGAATTCATAATAATAGGTATGTAAATCGCGCCGGATTTTATGATACTTATTTTCCGTTCAAAGGAGAAGAGTGTTACTGCTTTTGCACTCTTTCATTCAAACTTAAACGAGTGAATATGAAATCTGATATAAAATGTTTGTAATATCTCTAATCAAACATTGAGGCTTTAACGAAAATAAGTTTACAAATTATATTTCTCTACTTTTGATTAAGTGTAAATATAGGCTAATATTACTTAGAGAATGGCTATTGGGTGAATATAGATCCATCTTTACATTTTACGTGACATTATTATTTCTAGAAACGGGTTACGTTAAAGCTTTTGTTCTTATCAATTTAAACTTAAACGTGTAAATATGAAATCTTATATAAAAGTTTGTAATCTCTTTAATCTAACATTGAAGTTTCATCACAAAGAAGTTTATAATTTTACCTTTCTACTTTTGATTAAGTAAAATATAGACGAATATTTCACAGAGAATAGCTGTTTGGTAATTATTTATCCATATTTGTGTTTTATGAAATTATTATTTCCCGAAACAAATTATGTAAACCCCTATATTTCTGTAACTGAGGTGAGAATGTGGAGATAAAATATTTAGACGGATATAAATTTTAACACTGAATGAAAATTATACCTTGTTTAAAATAAATATTATGATTAACGATTTTCCGAAAATTGTATAATGGATTTACAGTTCATTAACATGTAAGTGCTGTAAGGTTTCGTTTGGAGTGCTACGGTCTACTTTTTGCAACACGAGGGGTAATGAGACCGGGACCTATAGCTTAAAGCCGATTCCGAACGGCTACGAACATCCATGCCACTGTAAGTGCTGTAAGAGCAGCATATTCAGATTAGGTTTCCTTTTTCCATTGAATAATACACATATTTCTCGTGTGATCGCGAAAAATTTTCAACCGATAAAAATGCTTTATCACAAATCAACTTTAAATAAAATAAATCAATTTAAAATTTTTCTCGGTAAACGAAGAAATCACCAACTTCTTCACCACTAAAAAGAATTATAAACTAATACATAATGCTTACGTATTATAAGGCGTTTAGTATTCTTTTACAAAACGTGTTTAAATCTCGAAGTTTAATACCCGGTTCGTACAACACCTTTTTTACTGACACAAGGTTATGAACGTTATAACCTTCCACCTCGAAAATCTAAAAGCATATTTTTAAATAGAGAGAAGAGGTTGAAAGTTTTGGGAATTATTATGCTTTCATATTGTTTATGACGATTTTCCAGTTTAACAGATTGTTTTTTCTTCTCTTGCAATAAAATCGTCATTCACGGCTGTCAAAACTGTTTGGAAAATAGCCAGTGTTTAAAATCAAGATTTTCAAGGGGAGAACTTCAGCTGAGGTTAAAAAATATTTGAAAGACTTAAACATAGGTGCAGTGATCTTACATGTTTATCTATGTTCCATCTTTACAGATTTTACCTTCTGTAGAAACTACGGCGATTCTAAATATACTGACTGTAGGAGTTCTTATGAAAATATCATTTATTTGCAATAATTTTCAACAGACCGTACTCGGTGTTTTTATGGTTTAAGATTTGTATAATTCAACTTCATTAGAATGTAATGGCAGAAATTTTGAAAAAAAAGGAAGGAATTTGCATATGCTTATACCATAAAAGTATAAAGCTTATTAGCTAAGGTCGAGGCATTAAAATATATTACACACATCATCAACAAATTATGATTGACATACTCATCAGTATTACAAATACTGTACATTGTACTATGATATTGTATTGTTAGTCCAAAATCGCTATTTTGATTTTTTTTTGTATATTCGTAGAAACATATTTAGACATTTATATCTTACAGAATAGTTATCTTCACTTTTTACAGTATATACTCTAAACATTATTTGCTATTACCAACTCCATAACTAATATATTCCAAAATACTAAACAATCATTTATATTTGAATTCATTCGGTTGATATTACATTACATTCAGTACGTATATCACAGTGGAAATGTTAACAGGTTTTGTATATATTAAGAAAGACATGTTCATAGACATTAAACGAAATTAAACCTTTCTGATAACATTAAAGTATAAAGCTTATTAGTTAAGGTTGAGACATTAAAATATATTATACACACCATCAAAAAATTATGGTTGACATACTCATCAGTATAGCAAATACTGCACATTGTAATACGATATTAAATTGTTATTCCAAAATCGCTATTTTGATTTTTTTTTGTATACGCGTAGAAGCAATTTTAGAAATTTATATCTTACAGAATAGTTATCTCCACGTTTTGCTGTATATACTCTAAACATTATTTGCTACTACCATCTCTATAACTACATTCCAAAATACTAAATAATCATTTTTAAATTTGAATTCATTAGGTTGATATTACATTACATTCAATACACATATAGTGGAAATGTTACCAGGTTTTGTATACATTAAGAAAGACATGTTCATAGACATTAAACGAAATTAAACCTCTCTGGTAACATGTACTAAAAATATGAGAAAACTAGCATATTTAAAGACAAAACTAAGTGACAATTTATAATAAAATATTTTTCTCATCCAGTAGTTTAGCTAAAAACATCTGTTTATTATGATTGAGCCTCTTCACTATCACAGAAAAACCAGTTTTACTTCATTACAAACATTTCTATGCTAGTAATATTTGTTATCAATTTTTACATAATTCTGTGTCTTATGTTCCGTGGTATTTTCATATTTTTGTACATCATTTTCTTGCTTGATATGGATATATTTTTTCAGGTCAAAAGTATGTCGTAATAGTATTTCAATAGATAGATGATTTATGATGAGGAACCAAAACTCACAGTCGTTTTGATCCAGACCCATTTTCAGATCATCAATTCAATTGCATCATAACAATTTTATTCTGTTTGACAAGTTAGTCTTCTTCATCAAAGGAGATTACAGTTATGATTTATACAGAGAAAAGCATGAGTTGTCATTGGTAATCACGATTTTCTTGTCAAAAATTAGGGTTATCCAAAGGGACATTCGACCTTGTGAAAGCATGTCCATAGTACAAAACCTGTGTGAAAATGCATTTGTTCAGATGATCAGTGTTCTTAATGTAGTCTAAACTTTACAATTAAGAATCAAAAACACCTTTATGCTTTATTTCTCTATTCTATAAGTTAAAATTGTTGCTTTTCATTTACAATTTTTTAGCTCCATATTGTTAGAAAATCATTTATATGTGCAGAATACATTACCATTAAAATAAAGTTTGATTTTGAAATAGCTTGCATGTATTTAATGACTGGTAACTCGTAGTGTCAAATCCACTTGTATGGTTACTTTTATGCACTCAATTTTATAACTTTTATAATAAGGATGAACGAAAGTTTTAATTAAAAGTGTGTTTGATGCTCTCCAATTTCTGACATCAAATTTTTTTATTATCTCATTTGCTTTAATTTTAAACTCTATGTCTTTAATACATATGAATAAATATGGATCACGGCATAGCTGTTTATAATTAATAGAATTCAACACCATTGGACCCAGCAATATGAAAGTTGAAATATATAGATATTTTCCATAATGAAAGTTTTTATGCTAACCACTTTGTTGTAACTCACACACACACACAAATATATATGTATATATATTATATTATATATATATATATATATATATATATATATATATATATATATATATATATATATATATGTATATATATATATATATATATATATATGTATATATATATATATATATATATATATATATATGTATATATATATATATATATATATATATATATATATATATATATATATATATATATATATATTATATATATATATATATATATATATATATATATATATATATATATATATATATATATATATATATATATATATATAATTTCTAAAATCTTAAGGTTTTCGAAACATTACGATCTATGGGACGGGTTTTTTCAGGTCCGTAATTAACCAAGTTTAAATACTTCGATTTGCATAAATTATGCTTCGATTCAGCATGCGATGAGGACGGATATAAGAAGGTTTTTAATCGAAAATAAACTCTTGACTTGAAACAAAATTTTGCAATTCGAATTTTGAAAATTCATGTTAAGCGTACGGATAAAACTTTCTGATATCGAAATTTGCACTTGGAACAAACACTGAATACAAAAGTTCGTACTATATATAGGTGGGGTAAATCTTTTGATTATGTACACAAATCTAGCTGAATGCCTTTAAATATAAAAAGCGATATCTAAAAATATTTTTTTTTGTTTTTCTCAGCTGTATGGTTTCAGAAATAAAAGTACATTAACTGGCATGAAACATTAAGATCTAACCCAAATAATGAACTGGAGGAAGTGATATCAATAATAGTATAGTTGCCTGCTGGAAGGCCACCCCACATATCGACATTGAAAGTTAATTCACTAATCATGCTCCTTCCAAATCTCAACAAGCCAAAATTGTGCAACGGAACTGGCTTTTCCGTAAAAAAGTTTGTGCTGAGTGTAATCGAAGTAACTATAAATCACGTAAAATGAAAAGGATGTATTTCTATGATTCCCTCTACTTTTCCCTTCACATTTTAATGAATTTTCTGTTCGTCCAAATTTTCCAATAGATAAATCTGAGTTGCAGTCACTGAGTTATCGGAATAAATTTAGAAAACCCATGTTTGACGTGTGGTCAGGTATATGTTGCTTGTTCCGGTTTTGGGAGTTCAAAAGCTCTGTGCATACTATAGGTTGCTTGCTCCAGAGTATAAAGTCCAAAAATTCTATACATCATATGTGTTGCTTGCTCTAGAGTATAAGTCCAAATACTCTTTATATACAAAACAGAAACTAAAAAATATTATTTATTCATTTGAGTTATGCCAAAAAATAGAATTAATTTATATTATTTCAGTTTCTTTCTGTACGATACGTCAAAAATATTACTCACCCACGTGAATTATAAATGAAAAAACGCATATAGTTCATCATCAGTTTATATTAATAAAAGTAATATTGTCGAGCGTTCATTACGTTTATGTTTCATTTTTTTTTCATTTTTTATGTTACATATTTTTCCATTTTTTTATGTTTCATTTTTTTTCATTTTTTTATGCTTCATTTTTTTTTCATTTTTTAAGTTTCATATTTTTATTTTTTATGTTTCATTTCTTCGTATCTTTTATTTTATTTTTTCATTTTTTATTTTTTTTTTATGTTGAGTGATATTTCAGTTTTTCAGCTCCTACTATGGATTATACATTCTAGATTACAAACAGATAATTCATTTTTGTAAATACAAATATAAATAAATATATAATGACTAAACAATATTTTCCAGATTTTTCTATTATTAAATAAAATTTTGATTGCAAACATACGTATTTTCAACATCAGATATTTAAATATTCTTTTTTTTATTTTAAACATACATTAGTGGTTTAAAAAAATACTGTGATTACAATTTGCAATTTC
>CM063504.1:23483490-23495990 GCA_032207245.1 Pardosa pseudoannulata | reverse complement strand
TATTGTTTACATATTTCTGTTTGTTGATATATAATCTATAAATTATATATCGTGATCGGCTCATTTATTGTTCGGAGATGATGAAACTTGCAGTGTCCATTAGTTTCCGTAAGTCAATCAGCGTTATTTCTCGTTATAAGACTAAAATAATGGATTCTTCTAATTCCCACCACGTATTTCCTAATCTTCCCAATTTCATCATGGTTATGAAATAAATGTCTTCAGTTTCAACTTGAAAATGTATAGCAAAATAAACTGGATCCAGCGTTTCGAAGCATATACCGTTTTCGAGAGCATGCTTCGAACCAGATTAGCTTTGGGCGCAAACAACTGATAAAAAATAAAGTAAAAAAGACGGACAGGGCCGCGTTTGTCATAAATCACTTTTGTCTTATGAATGGGATATTAGCTGCAACGGCCTCCAACAGGCGAGAGATACGCTGCTCTTCTACGCACCGGGCGCGTATTTTCGAACACGTTCTCGTGACACTTTTCAATGCCGAATTCATTGCGGTTGCACAACAGGTGCTCTGGCTTTTTTCGTATTTCTGAGCTAAATAAGAACGCGGTAGTGTTAAACGTTTGGGGACGGGGGGGTAGGTGGGTCCGGGCACGATGGGACTGAATCACGGGTGTGTGTGAGAACTGATCCAGCAACAGGTTTGCTTTATGACAATGTTCTTTTGGGATATTTCAGTTAACTTAGACAAAATGAACCCGGATATTTAGATCCCGTTTTCGATAGCTAAAAAGGATTTTGGAATTCAGTTGAAAGTGTCTTTTCGGAAAAGAAAACTATTCTTTAATTTCTTTTAAATTTATAAGCTTCCTAGTGCTTTCATTTACTAACAATGTGATGCAGAAGTTTCCGCTATCATTGAGGCCAAAACTGAAATTCTGTACGATAGTGAGTTGATGTGAAGGCTTGCTTTGTTTGTATATGCGACATTTCTGAAAAATATGAAGAAAAAGTATATATTTTATATATATATATATATAATATATATATATATATATATATATATAATATATATATATATATATATATATATACATTATATATATGTATATATATATATGTATTATATATATATATATATATATATATATATATATATTATATATATATATGTATATATATATATATATATATATGTATATTATATATATGTATATATATATATATATATATATATATATATATATTATATATATATATATATGTATATATTATATATATATATATACATATATATATATATATATATATAATATATATATATATATATATATATATATATATATATGTAAATATATATATATATGTTTATATATATATATATATATATATATATATATATATATATATATATATATATATATGTATATATATATATATATATTATATATATATATATATATATATATATATATATATATATATATATGTATATATATATATATATATATATATATATATATATATATATATACATATACACATATATATATAAATATATATACATACATATATATATATATATATGTGTGTGTGTGTGTGTGTATAGATTGATAACTTGATTATTTTGTTAGTCTCAATTGCTAATTTTAGAAATCAATTCCTTTTTCTTCATTTTGATAGTTTGACATATATGAAGATTCACGAGAGATTATAATGGCACGTAAGTATCGAAATCTCAATTATATGAATATTTTTCCTAAAAGTCAGAAAATCATGAGGCCCATTTGAAATCTTCTTGGCATATGTTGCGTCAAAGAATACAAATACTCTAGAGATTTTATGATAAGATAGTGGTATTGTAAATGATAATATAACTAAAAGAATGAAGTCGTGGAGAAAGTGGAAAACTGTTTCGTCAGACAAGATAAATTATTAAAACTTAATAAGAATTTTTCCTGAAAATTGCGAAAGCCTTTTAGCTGTAAAATTTAGAAGTATATAAAATATTCCGCATATATGTTGTAATAATTACCTTTTCTGGTTTGGAAATAATTCTGATCTCACTTTTCCTCACGTATTCTATTAACAGCCACTCCACTTAACTATCTTTTTGAGTTAGACTCCACTTAATTATACTTAAAATCTCTTTGAAACCTGTTTGTAAAAGTGAACTTTCAGGATTTTATAAAGCAATTTTCTTTCAGCCAATATCTACAATTAATCCCATGAGTTTTTATTCAACCATCAACAATTATGTGGTCATATCAGTGACGCAGCGAAGTGAGGATAGTTAACACTCCAGGATGATGGCTTTTCATATATATCGTTACGTAGCGGAATAAAAATTGACTTCATACGGAAAAAATAGCCGGTAACGTAGACACTAGCCATTTAATGGACTTCACACCCACACAGTACAGCAAAACACTAAAAATTCAACATTTAGTTTTACACAGAGAAAGATAAAAATTAAACAGGCTTAAAGCCAAATACTCTTTTGCGAGCTAGTAACTTGTTACTCTACAGCTTTGGTTCCAACGGACGATGCTGATCAACAGTGAATATACTTTGGGCGGAAGTGGGGCGATGTGAGTATGTTTTGACTTTCAAACTTAATTTTTAAATTATAAAATAAATGTATTATATTTATTATCTAATTTACACGATTTTTACAAGTAATAAAACGAATTTACACTACGGTACCAGAACCAGTAATTTTAACCCTCATGTGTGAAATTGAGTCGACATTCAGAAAAATATATTTAATCACAAGTATTCGTTTGAGCATTGTACTTTATCGTGTCTCAGTAAGAAAAAATCAGTTGTTTAATTCTATTGAAGAAAACTAGCTAAAAATCTTGCCTCTTACCATTGAGTACTTTTCCATCCCCATACTTTAAGCTACTAGATTTTTACAAAGAGAGCGTTGAACACATTTCGGCTTTGTATGGGGCGGTAGCTTAAAAAAGGTTGAGAACCATTGCTCTACAGCTTTCATCATCATACTTCTCTGACTATTCACTGTATGCATAGACGTCATGGGGCGAACTCTCCAGTGATTGTGTCCCTTCAACATGGATTATCAGGACTTCTAAGGATTCGCTAATGTTTACAGATCTATAAGTTTTAGAATATTATAACTGTTATTGATTTCAAAAAATAAAGTGAACCCAAAGTTAATGACACCTATCGTATCATAAAGTACATTTGATATGAATTTATGATATTCAGGCTGCTGTCCAGTCACTGAAAATATATAAATGTGTGACAGGCTAATTGAAACCTTCCGAACTTTAAGATTCTTCTAAAGTGACAGAAGTACTCAAAACCCAGATTATGAATTCAAAACCGACATTGCATTGTATAATTCCGCAATGGTATAGAATTACATATGTGAGGTTTGTAGTTTTAATTGTAATATATAACATAAAAATACAGAAATCCCCTTGGAAAATTTCTCTCAACGCCCCGAGCTCATATGAATTTTATAAGTTTTGGTTTGATTTGGAGTGTTACAGTCTACTTTTTGCAACAAGAGGACTAATGAAACCGGGACCTACAGCTTAAAGCCGATTCTAAACGGCTACGAACATCCATGCCACTGTGGGATTCGAACAAACAAACTCCAGTACCGAAGGCCAGCACTCTAACCAATCGGTCATCTTCCGGCATATAAGTTTTGTTACAGATTAATTAGAAAAGATGCTTTTTTGTGCTATATTTGCTGCTGTTAAACCCAA
The DNA here is from genome assembly GCA_032207245.1 of Pardosa pseudoannulata. Taxonomy (NCBI): domain Eukaryota; kingdom Metazoa; phylum Arthropoda; class Arachnida; order Araneae; family Lycosidae; genus Pardosa; species Pardosa pseudoannulata. Next base: position 23,492,288 of record CM063504.1, on the reverse strand, counting down.
AAAGTGCAAATGACTAAAACCTTACCAAATATATTATGGATTGTTTTATTGTATTATTATATATTTCTGGGAGCTCCTATCATATTCTTTCAATAGTTATTTTTACATTTTATTCTAGTACATAAATTATGTACTCTCAATGTCACTAAAACTCTGAAATCTCTGCCATGCGTTTCAGTCGTTTAGTAAGTTAATAAATTGAGTTATGTTACTCTTGCCTCTGTCTTTAGCCTTGTTCCCTACTACATCTCTGTAGAAATATTGATAAATTTTTATTATTAAAAATTTGTATTTCAGACATAACGATAATAATAGTATTTAACAAAAACAGTATAGTGTTCTAGATCTATTTCCTAAAATGCCAATAAAAAGGCTAATAGGAATAAAAAACTTTAAAAAGGCTTAATTTTCTTGAATAAATTTATTTACTCACATTTGTAAATGTAGAATTTTAAAATATATTTCATCTCTGTAGCAAGTAGCCATGCAGTGTGAATTGTTACTTAAGGAAATCGTTAAACGTTCCATAGACAATATTTTAGTGTAAAGTCCCATAATACGGTATGAACTAGATAATGGGGATGAAAAAACAATAAATCTTGAAAATAATTTATGGTTTAAAATAACGTATTTGTTAAATGTTGCCTTGAAAGCAGAAGTATAGAAATGTTAAAAAGATATCGCTTAATGAAAGTGGATGAGATGATTCATCCAATAGTGATTAAAACAAGTTAGTGGCCTATTAAACAATATTGTCCATTATTCACATTCAACAAGTAAAAAGAAAATCTGTAATACAGAGAAAAAATAAGAATACAGTTAAAAGGTAGCGTGGGAGGAGTACAGCTATTCAAGGTTTATTTTTAAATATTGCCATCGAATCGACTTCCGCTCTATTTTAGAAGCAAAGAAAGTTTTGCCTTGAAATTTTCATAGCCTTGCAATAAATAAGAACATGTTGAGATTTATATTATGCATTCTCAGTTTGTTTCAAATGTCCTTATTTATACTTTTATTCGCAAATTAATTTTCTACAGAATGCAGTTTACACTGTTTCTTCAAAACAATAGATGAAATTAATTATCCTTTTTAAAATTTTGTTAAACGTCTATCAGCAACAAGTCATTTATATTCTGGTAATTACTTGGGAAAATCTTTAAGGAAATTTATTTGGATATTAATATTCGTTTTTTTCTGTTGATGACGCCCAGATCTTATTTGCTTTGTCTACATTCTTAATTAATCCATCACATAAACTCGTTCCTCTTTTAACAAATAGGTTGGTATAACTCACTTTTTAAATCAAAAAAGATCAGGCGTGTCTCAAAGATTTGTATAGCTTTTCTGGCTATTTATAAAATATGGCTGAGATAAAGATATACGAACTCAGTGAAATTTTACACCATAGATGAATTAATGTCTAAAATAATATATATTTTTTCTAGTTCTCTATAGTATAATTAAAAGCAGATACATAACAGAATTTATTACATTCTAAAATTGTTTAATAATTAAAGCTTTATTTTTATAGTAGAACAGTCATTCTTTGCGAAATAGATGTACACTTGAAAATTCATTTATAAAACTAGCTTGCTTATTAGGATAAAGATTTGATATATATGTATACATAAATAGCATACTTAAAGTTTAGTACTTTACATAGAAAAGGATCCAGCCTTAGTAAGGTTTGCAGGAGATAGACTCAACAAATTATTGCAATATTGGGTCTTCATTAAAATTATACTAAAAACTCAAGAAACATTTGGGACTAGAAAACTGTTAAATTTTTATTTTATTTAATCACATAAGAATTGTCAGTAACGGTAAGTACCGAGATTTCTGTAACGTTAAATACATCATTTGACCATTCACACTTTTACTTCTTGCAAAAAAAAAATATTCATATGTATTACTTATTAATACCCACTTATTTTATAAATCAAGAGAAAATCCATGAAATTTAACTTGTGCATATTTGTATGTCAAAACATAGGAGAATTACTGTTAATCCCATTCTTAATTTTATAATATACATTGCAGAAAATATGTATGAAAATTTACAATAAAAGATTTCGCATTTTAAAGCGTGGAATTCAAGAAAAAGCAGAAGTGGAGAAATAACCATTTAAGGTTATTGTAAAAAGTAAGCAAAATACTGCTATTTTCATACTTAATTTTATATTATACATTGCAAAATATATTGCATTTTTGCAATTTTTTGCAAGCATAGAACTCAAGAATAATCAAAAGTGGAGAAAAAGCCATTTAAAATGTTCTTTTTGATAAAAGCCCATAAAAATAAACCGCATATGTCAATAAATTTTTAACTGGTTAGAGCGATAATTTGAGCCACTAAAAATCGATATTTTGACCATAACTGGGGTATCATTTTCCATTAATTCCTTTTCATTTAATGGAAATAATAAACACGTATCTTACGCAACGAGAGAAAGCTTTTAATTTAGTCGATAAAGCGCAAATCATAATTTTGTTTTCGGTCTTTAAAGCTTTCAAGTGCTCGGGGATCTTTACTATAGAAAGTTTTGATATACATGTATACATAAATAGCATACTTAAAGTTTAGTAATTTACATAGAAAAGGATCCAGCCTTAGTAAGGTTTGCAGGAGATAGACTCAACAAATTATTGCAATATTGGGTCTTCATTAAATTTATATTCAAAACTCAAGAAACATTTGGGACTAGAAAACCGTTAAATTTTCATTTTATTTAATAACATAAGAATTATCGGTAACGATTAGTACCGAGATTTCTGTAACGCTAAATGCAATAATTTGACTATTCACACATTTACTTCATGCAAAAAAATTTTTTTTCATCTGTATTACTTATTAATATCCACTTATTTTATAAATCAAGAGTAGATTAAAGAATTTTAACTTGTGCATATTTGTATGTCAAAAAATAAGAGAATTACTGTTAATTCCGTTCTTAATTTTATAATATATATTGCAGGAAAAATATATGAAAATTGACAATAAAAGATTTCGAATTTTAAAGCGTTGAATTCAAGAAAAAGTAGAAGTGGTGAAATAACCATTTAAGGTTCTTGTAAAAAATAAGTAAAATACTACTATTTTCATACTTAATTTTATATTATACATTGCAAAATATATTGCATTTTTGCAATATTTTGCAAGTATAGAAGTCAAGAATAATCAAAAGTGAAGAAAAAGACATTTAAAATTTTCATTTTGATAAAAGCCCATATAAGATAAACCGCATATGTCAATAAATTTTTAACTGGTTAGAGCGATAATTTGAGCCACTAAAAATCGATATTTTGACCATAACTGGGGTATCATTTTCCACTAATTCCTTTTCATTTAATGGAAATAGTAAACACGTATCTTACGCAACGAGAGAAAGCTTTTAATTTAGTCGATAAAGCGCAAATCATAATTTTGTTTTCGGTCTTTAAAGCTTTCAAGTGCTCGGGGATCTTTACTATAGAAAAAGAAGAATCAAACCTGTATTCATATATCACTTCATTCAATTTATCGTATTCATCAAAACACGAATTACGGAGTTATGCAAACGGGCTGCTAATTTACTATTCTGATGGAGGACTGCTGTGGAAATTCTAGATGCAGATTAGGGACTCCTTTCTCCTCTTTTTTTTATCTTAGCTGCAGACAGGAACTGGATCAAAATCGAGCATTTAAAATCAACCTTGAAGTGGCGTCAGACACCCACGAAATTTCCCTAATAGTTGTTATGTGTGTTTACAAGTTATCGCGGAATCTGTTTCGATGTTTGAATGTGTTTTCTTGTATGTCGCAACAGTGATATACAAGCGCAGGTACAATTTCCCTGCTATCCGTTAATGCGCACACTACTGACGCTTTTGTCTATTTTGATGGTGTTGGTTGATTAAAGGACAAAGGGTATTCCTGTTTGCATAAGGTTAGAATCAAAATCCCACGTGCAAAATTTCTCATTGCCTCGTGAATAAAAATAAGTAAGACATAAATTTTATGTTCTACGGTTGGGCCATATCAGACGGAAGTAAGATACGCACTGATAGCTTTTTTTGTGCTGCATTCGAGTGAAAATCTTTGGGTGAGAGTATTTTCACTCAAGCACAGCACAAAACACACGATACAGTTCCAATTGGGTAGCTTCATCTCGGGGGATACTGGCTTATATATACATATGTACCAGTGGCGTGCGGTAGGTTTTCATGCAGGGTGTGAGAGAACATGGATTTTCCAATAAATCTTTAATTATTGAGACATCTCAGTTCTCCATTCTGAAACGGGTTATTTATTATGAATATAAATTTAAAGAATACATTAAATAAAATATTTACATATGAGTAGTCGAGTTATAACTATAAAAACAGCTAAACTTATGAGAATTCTACTAGCACTTAAGCAAAAATCATGTCTTTTGTTGTATAGTGTCATATCGGCGTCGAAAAAGCTACGCTTCGGGATTCCACGAAAAACTTATATGTTCAGCAAACGTAGCACCACATGTCGCCCGCCGCTGCAGTGCTTCATCAGGATGCTCATTGGTGCCGACAAACTGAACGTCTATTCCACGTGCAGAGGAATTCACTGCACGCTGGTACAATAGAGAGAACTGTTTCTTGTTCGGTCAGTGGATTAAATTATATTTATTAATTGTTTTTAACATTTGGAAATCATATATTCTGCGAAAAACATCTTGACAATTTTTAAAAACAAAACCAGGGGTATGGTGTTACAGATATAACTTATATACTGTCTGTAAGATACAATGAATGGTAAAATTTGGACTGTTCTGTTAAAATTCGTTTCTTTAAAATAAAAGAATATTGTTTTTCAGCTAATTATTTCAATAAATATAATACATCACCAAAATTAATTTACCACACTAAAACATTTCACTTTATATTGATGAAATACTTCTTTTATATTTCCATGAAATCAAAATCTGACAATATATAAATATAAACATTAACCGTCTGCAAAATCGTATGGGCAGTTAATCAGTTAAAAAACCAAAATCGCTTCAGCACGTAAGTCCCCACTCTAATACAACGCTTAATAAACAGTACCTTCGGATGATTCTGAATGCCAAGTGCAGGAAAAGTAGCTGCACTAGCCTCAGTGCCATAGTATGCTGTTCTTCTCCAGTAGGCCCAAAGAGTGATTTTCAATTTAGTCCGCAGTGCGTACACATCAGAACTTTATATGTTCGTTTGCGCGCTACGTGGTGCAGCACCTAGTACCTCACGCACTGTGGGAATACAAGCAAGCAAATCAACATAATATTTGAATATATTATAAATAATATTTATTATATACCATATAAAGATAGGTAGACATAGGTGCAGAAAATTATTGTCTCTCATAATTTTGCTAGGGTGTGCAGTGCACACCCTGCACATATGGACCGCACGGCACTGATATGTACTTATATACATGTATGTATAAAAACTGTTGTCTAAAAGTTAAGAGCACTTATTTTTTATGCAAATAGTTAATGAAATCGAAATGAAAATAGTAGGAAATGATGTATTTAAGAGTAATATTTTTAAATAATGTAAATAGAAAATAAAATGTGCTTACTAAAAAACAAAATTTGGTACCAAAATTAAATAAAACGAAATTTTTACTATTTATTAACAAAATTTTAAAAATTATAATTTTCCAATTTAATAATTAGTGTGGTCACCTGTGAAAACCACGTATTCTATAACATACTGCAGTTACGAACGGGAAATAAAATGATTTTTCAGATCACAAGATAAGGATTAACAAGTTAACAAGCCACTGCAAGACATATGCAGGATGTTTCCACTTCCAAAGAACGTTTTCAACCAATAGAAACTAGTCACAGTGACAAGGGGTTTTATCATCTATGAATGTGAATGAAATACCCACATCTTATCGAAACCGGTAAACATAACTTCTAAAGCCTTCATTTCTGTATGTTTTAGCAACACAAATTCGTGATAAATATTTTGAGGTCTGTGTGACAATTTATCATGTTAACTGTCCACACTTGATAGACAAGGAATTGTTTTTCTAGAGTTATTTATACGTATATACACACACTCGTGAGGATTGTGAGTGTGAGTAAAGTAGTCGCATCGAGGAGGAGGCAGACAAATGTTTTAGAGCTTTTGACCTTTCTTAAACACGATAATGTTATCTGAGGAAACATATTTCTTTATTGGAACTAACTATTTATTTTGTAGTCTTTACGTTCAAAGATACTTCCCTTTCCTCAGATTTTCAGTAGAATTTTGCGGCGTATGATATATTATCTTCAACAATCACCAAAAATTTATAAAAGTATACTAAAAATTTCTACTTTTTAGGAAAGTGCTTTCGAATTTCGTTTTAGAGTTTCCTGAAGGGACCACAAGGTTTTTGGTAAAAAATGAATTTGCACAATGTTTCGGCTAAGCATGACCTTGAATATTCCTTATCAGATCTGGGAATAAAAAGGTGAAGATTTTTTGAGGTTTAGAATGCTTGCAGTCCACTATTTTGCAACACGAGGGTTAATGAGACCGGGACCTACAGCTTAAAGCCGATTCTGAACGGCTACGAACATCCATGCCACAGTGGGATTCGAACCCACGAACTCCGTTACTGAAGGCCAGCAATCTAGCCAATTGGCCATCGTTCGGCGGATACTTGAAAGAATCGGCGTTTTTGGCAATTTCTTAAATTTTGTGAACTTTCCTAATTAGTTTGGGTAGTAAATCAGAAATTTAACCATAAAATCTGATCCGTACCTGTATTTCCTTGTCTTGTGGGAAAGAACTCGCGTTATATTAGTTAGGAATCGTTTTAGGACTTCCCTCGGGTTTCCCATTTGCATTTTTAGGTTTCCAAAATATATTATGATGATATATGTATATAGATTCATGTATCTGTATGTATATATATAGATAGATATACTAATCGGTATATTGTAATAATACAATATTATATGCAAAATTTTGTACTTGAATCCCTAATGAACTTTGTTGCATGCTTTATTTTAAAATATATGTACATATATAAATATAAGTGTATGTGTCTGTACGTATGAAACATTTATTCATACACAAAATAGAAGTTTGTACACTGTTTACCAATAAGTAATTGAACACCTATGCAAATGACAATATCTGTGGTCCTGAGGTACGTCACGACCTCCGCCGGTATACATCGTGTAGGAAACAGCATCGGCATTAGTCGCATACAAGATGCCGCGCAGTTTGGAGATCTCTGATTTCGAGAAAAGTATAATTATCGGATATCACAAATGGGACATATCTAGCTATCTGATGTACCCAAAATCCGTAGTGGCCTATGTGATTAAGAAATGGAAGGTGAGCGGTGATTGTCGGAATGTGCCCCGATCGGCAGACCAATGAAACCGGGAGATAGAGACCGACTAGTGCTATCCAGAGAAATTCGGAAAAACCACACCCAATCGATGGCCCTCATCCGCGAAGCGATTCAACTGGCATCCGGGAATATTGTTTTAATGAATACCATCCGCAAGGGAGCACATCTGCTTGGATTTCATGGTCGTGCTGCTGCCCATAAGCCTTTGATCACAAAATCCAACTGCGCTGCTCGGTTAATGTGGTGCAAAGCACATCGAAATTGGACTGTACATCAGTGGAAACAGGTTCTTCGGAGAGACGAATCAAGGTTTACCCTTTACCGTTCGGATGGCAGGGTCTGGGTCTGGCGTCTGACTGGAGAACGTCTCCTGTCAGAATGCATTGTGCCAACAGTCAAGTTCGGCGGAGGTGAAACTATGGTCTAGGGGTGTTTATTTCTGGTATGGATTGGGACCCTCGGTTCCCATTCACGGTAAGCTCAAAGCCGATGCCTACTGCACTATTATGGATGACAATGTGCTTCATTGTGGCAGTTTTACTGTTCTGACCCCTGTTACTTTCAGGACGACAATGCAAGTTGTCATGTTTCGAGGTTAACCAAGGCTTGGTATGCTGCCAATGGAGTTCATCGAATGGACTGGCCTGCCCAGAGCCCAGACATGAACCCTTTCGAGAACCTCTGGGACGAGTTGGATCGCAGAATTAAAGGGTGCACTACCCGTCTAAAATCGATGAAGGAACTTGCATGTCTACTCCAAGCTGAGTGGAAGACAATAGCACTAGCTGTAACACAAAGACTTGTGGAAAATATGCCCCGGAGGGTTCACGCTGTAATTGCGTCTCGTGGAGGCTCTACCAACAATTGTTTTTGAATAAAATTAGTTTTTCTTTTCTATCACAGGTATCCAAATACTTATTAGCAGTCAGTGTATATCTGTATAGCTCAAAACATATACAGAAAAATACATGAATTTATAAAAGGATAAAGGCGCATATTTTTGAATATGCTGTATGGCTTTCAAGTGAAGAAATAAAAGGTATGAAAAATCATAAAATAGAAATATGTGATTATTTAAAATCCTTAATTACGATATGCAACAAATGAAATCTTGCCATTGAGTTGTTCAATTTTCCGATATATCTTTCTCGGGTATAAAGTTTTTCAACTCAAGAAAATAAAAAATAACGTTTTCTTCCTTTTTTACATTATGAATGTATGCAAAGGGTTGTCGAAAGCAAAAAATTCCATCTAAGCTATCACAAAGATTTCTAAAAAATATCACTATCACCGAGATGTTTCATCAAGATTGAAAATATCTAACAATCGAATTCTCTTCACCTTCCAACATCCCCAGAAGAACACAATGTAAGGATTTATAATAACTGGCTTCTTAACAAGGCTCTAACCTTCCAGCACTACATCTCTGAGTTGCCCACCT
>CM063504.1:23450990-23473490 GCA_032207245.1 Pardosa pseudoannulata | reverse complement strand
TTTAGTGAAAAAGATGGCGTTCTCTTTGATCATGAACAAGATTTTTTTTTTTGTTGGGGGGGTTAAGTTGGTAGTGGTTGCTGTTTGAATACAGTTGTCTATATGTTTACGATTAAAATCGTTTTTCACTTGGTTTCCATAACAAAAAAAAAAGAAAACAAAAAAATTAAAGTTTGAGCTAAATATTGTCTTCACTTTTAGGCCAACGTGAAAAAAAATTGGATATTTTTAATTAAGAGCAAGAGACCAAATCAATTTAAAGATTGATTAAATCTATATCAAACATAAATTATTTTGAAATTCAATTACTTCCAACTCTACCGTAGCATTGTCATCTTCGAAATTAAACTATTTAGTATTAATCTCTATAAAAGGTGATTTGGTACACTGTACTACAATTCATCTTATGATCTGCTAAAAAAATTTCGAATACGTTTTTCCAAATGTTTATATGTCAATTTAGTTATGCACTTGTTTGCTTTTATATGATTTATGCTGATAAAGATAGTCCATAGAGATATATAGAGCTAAATATTGCATTTACTTTGTAAATTGATCTAATATTGGGTAAAGGCTAGTTATATTCAGAACTTAAGAAAAGCGATTTTAGAGATAAAGCAAACTTCAGAGCATCTAACCTAAGCTTGTCACTGAGATCTACCGAAATTGTTTCCAAAACTTTCCACTACTTCGTAATGAATGGTTCGGCGATATCTGATATAGAACATGATTGAAAATAAACTATTTTATGAATATAATTTATTAATTTTATATATAAGCCCACCCATTGTGTTCAGAAGATAGCAAACTGAAAACCCAGAATATAAATTTAAAGAATATATAGCTCAAGAATATAAATTGCAGTAATGTATTAAAAAACTAAGGAATAAAAAAAGCAAGGACGACATTCAAGAATGGTATTCCCTTTAAATCTTGTTTGGTTTGTAGAGCTACGATCTACTGCTTTGCTACACGAGGGCTAATGAAACAGGCAACTACTTCGTAAAGTCGATTCTGAACGGCTATGAGAATCAAAGTCAACAAAGTCGGACCAGCTAACTGCGGAACCAAAACACAGCGCTCTACACATTTATCCATCATTCAACACTTATTTTAAAGAACTCTGATGTTACCTCAGTTGAAAATGTTATGAAGATATTAAGAAAGCGTTAATTTTATGAGATTCGTTTTATTCATTTTGTTCTTAATGTACCAGAAAAAAGCAAATGCGGATCTTTATCATGAAAGTGCAGTTAAATAATGAATCTAAAATACACAGAAATATATAAAATATTTTTCTTACTTTAAATATTGTTTAGGTTATGCATGATTGTTATGAAATACAACATGATAGATAAATAAATTCATATATGCACCTTATTTAATTTTTAGATATACCCATCAATGCCAATAAATCCCAACAGAGCAAACTAAAAATCCAGAATAGTGCTTAAAAATATATATAGGCTTGGAAAAAAATTGTAGTAATGTTGCGAAAAAAAAGCGGACAGAAGATGTTTAAGAATGGAAATCATCTTAAAGAAATTGGATGTTACCTCGTTAACTCCAATATTTTCCCACGAAAATGATTACAAAAATTTTTTTGAGAACTGTGAGCTTACAAACAGTGGTTGCTTTGCTTGTTATTCATCCTATTTCAAGCCGCCTGTAATGAGTAGACCCTGAAATAGGGGAAAGGCGCTTTCAATCTTCTTTGAGAAGGGAAAATAAAAGAGAAAGGAATGCTGTCAAGAGTCTTTGAGATTCCGCCGAAAAGTATGAAAAATACTATTATCTGCAATTTTTGCCATATTCTCTTTGCTTTCATGTTTTTAGTACTTTCTTTTATAAATCAATAGTTTTTTATGCTGCTGTTGTTGCCATTCTTGAGTTTCAGAATCAAGTAGGGATGAAGCCGGATTTATATTGCAAAAATATTTATCTTAATGGAGAAGGACTTTGATGGTAGACATATTTTTTACGTTATATTTGCAAGGGGTGAAACTTACCGCGCGATAGAATAATTTAAGGTCTGTATTCTGTGCGTAGTTGCACACTGTAACGCATTTTTAAGTGACGAAACATAGAACAAGGATCGCCTTTTTCAATGCGCGTCACAATTAGTGTTTTCCGAATTTCTCACAGCACCTCAGTTGCAATTTTCATGACGTAATTTTAATCCAGCACATGAATAAAAAGAACGAAATTTTAGTTTTAATGAAGAACTATACTATTTCTAATTCAATAAAAACATACAAATTAATTACAAAAAGGCTATATAGTGGCAAATTAGAAAGTTCGTGTAAAGGATGAGATTCTTGATCCCCCCCCATATATATATATATATATATATATATATATATATATATATATATATATATATATATATATATATATATATATATATATATATATATATATATATATATATATCGAGGGAGGAAGTTTGATATAGTTATTCTCTCTTTATGGTACACATTGATTTGGATGGATAAGCCAAGTACGTGACCGAGATTCCAAGCGAATTAAGGAGAAGGGGTACGCCGCTAGAGTGGAAGATAATTTTAGCTTAACAAATTGTAGGCGGTACTTGTACTAGTACGTTTTCTGACGATTGACACTTGAGCACAGGACATTTTCTGCGGAGCTAGTTCGTTTTCTGTGGATTAATAATTAAACGCGTTTCACGTAGTACTACGGGTTGGTGTAACAACATGATTTGTTTGTGGGTACAAAAATAACGGTATATACAGAAAAACGAAGCCGAATGTTCTTGTCTTTCATTTCATTATATTGTAAAAATGTTTATATATAACATAATTCGAAAAAATTAAAAATATATTTTACTATTTTTATTTGATTTTTCATATTTTCGAGACTATTATAAATTTAACCTCTAAATATATATATTTTTTGCTTACAAAAATCTTATGGTTGTTATTTATATATTTCTATTTATATATTTGTTTAGGTATTTCATTATAAATTAGAAATAAATGTTTAAAAAATTTTCGATCTATTGAGATTTAACTGAATAATTAAATTTAAGCGCAAAACTCCGCTCCCGGTAAATTCAGCTGCGAAATGTACCGGCACAGAGTGTGCTAAATGGGTCCTCGTAATTTAGAAGAAGGGATCAAGCAGAAGACTCCCTTGGCCTGCCACCCCAAGAGTATCGTTTGTGAACTGTGACTACAAACATACATGACGTGCCCCAGCCATGGATCTTATGTAGGCTCGAGGCCCGAACCCGCAACTCTCCACTTGCGAGATGGTTGTCTTCGCCGGCTGAACTACCACAGCTCTTGCACCTAACGTAAAAAACATATTATTTTCATAAATGCTTATTTGTTAAAAAATATATTACAAGGGATCATACGACTCTTAAAAGACTAAAAAGTATAAAATAATTATAATTTTCGACTTCTCATACCTTGAAAACTACCAATTTTACAAAGATAATTTTTAAACATAGTTAGAACAAATTATAATCTTATTTATCTTTGAAACATAAAAAATATTTTTGTTAAAATGTTTTGAATAAGAGACACTTTGTTGTTAAAAATGATATCAAGGCTAACGCCCATGATTACTAAAAATATAATTAAGTTTATGATAAACTTATTATTTTAAAACATCCTACATACTCTAGAGCCAATATTCCAGACAAGAACGAAATATATATATATATATATATATATATATATATATATATATATATATATATATATGACAGGGTCCAGTAAACACACTAGAGTTCGGAGTACCACTTCATCTCTTTATTTAAATCTCATCAACACTGTACTCAACAATGGCGTCTCACATTGGCGCCCAACTTCTAACAAAGGCAGGCTTAACTGCTTCGGAGATCACAGGTCTGACCGTGAAGTGTGCATACTGCTCTCTGCTCTTATCACTGCGCGTGAGCCGTATTTATGTGGCTAACTCCTCAAGCCACATCACTCTCATTAAAAGAATCCCTAATTAAAATCTCTTAAAATTAATCTATATTTTAAATCCTGACATATATATATATATATATATATATATATATATATATATATATATATATATATATATATATATATATATATATATATATATATATAAATCGAGGAAGAAAGTTTCATATAGTTATTCTCTCTTTATGGTACACATTGATTTGGATGGACAAACCAAGTACGTGGCAGAGAATCCACGCGAATGAAGGAGAAGGGGTACGCCGCTAGAGTGGAAGATAATTTTAGCTTAACAAATTGTAGGCGGGACATGCATGTTTTCTGACGATTGACACTTGAGCACAGGACATTTTCTGTGGCGTTAGTACGTTTTGTGTGGATTAATAATTAAGCGCGGGTCACGTAGTACTACAGGTATGTTTTTAGGTATTCGACACAGAATTGCTAATCGATTTGCCTCGAACGATTTCAGAACGGTAGAGCGCTGCTATTTGGGACCGGAGGTCCCAGGTATGAAATCCGCTGCTGGCATGATTTTTCGTAACAGTTCAGAATCGGTTTTAAGCTATAGGTCCAGGTCCCATTAGCCCTTGTAAACAGTAGCCAGTAGCGCTGAGAACCAAACCAAACTGGTTGACCTAGAATGACGGTGAACTGATCATTGCGGTTTTATCCTCCATAAATTTGAAGTTCCACATTTCTGGACATCTGTTTCTGATGGCTTTACGACTGTACTTTAACTAGTTCTCTTTGCCTAGCAAATCCGGGCAATTTAAATAATATGAACTAACTTTGCAGTGGAAGATTATTTTCAAACTTAATTTTCACCTATCGCAATAGAAGTATATAGCCCATATTTTTAACAGCTAAAGGTTTCTTGACATTTAACTTAAAAGCAATCATACCGCGGAAGGTAATCACTAAAACTTAGAACAGACTAATACTTCACAGAAATCCTTTATCTTATATCATAAACTGGGACAAACGCCTTACATAGTTAATAGTCACCATTCACCTGTCTTCTTGTGAAAATGATGAGCTCCAGGAGGAGCGGGTAATCACATGGCATATCTGAAGAAATAGTGGTTCTTCTTAGCTGTAGATTATTAAAACTTTAGGCCAAAAAAGGCACAACAAAGCGAAGAAAGATCCTGAATTTACGGCTTTTCCTGGGAAAATTGATTGGTTTAGACCAGACAAGTGAAAAAAAATCACATATAGCAGTTATTAATTAGATTTTGGTTTTTTGAAGTGTAGGAAAAATTTAATCTCTGTGAATCCGTCCTTGATTTTATATCGGATAGCCGGGAAAATAAGGCTTAGGTTAATTAAACGTGAATTGAGAGTATTTTAAAGAACTTTAAAGTCAATAATTTTTTATATGTTACACACACACACACATATATATGTATATTTATGCATGTCAAGCATTTGACATATCAAAGAACCAATGATGCCTTGACAATGTCTTTATTCATGCATATTGCACATTTTAACAGTAGACCATCAAATTTGCGTGGAGTGGCTAGAATCCACTCTCTATCAAAGCCACAATCATCGATTGTCAATGCAGCAACCCCTTCCCAAGATTCTCTCTCTCAGTCCTTACGCATTAAGGGCTTTTATACTGAGTTATTAAAGATTCATCCATCTGCATTAAAAAAAGTGCGCTGCGTTTTCTGCTCTCAAACCCTTATGTTATTAATTTTACGTTTTCAAACGTGATATATATATATATATATATATATATATATATATATATATATATATATATATATATATATATATATATATATATATATATATATATATATATATATATATATATATATATATATATATATATATATATATATATATATATATATATATATATATATATATATATATATATATATATATATATATATATATATATATATATATACATATATATATATATATATATATATATATATATATATACATATATATATATATATACATATATATATATATATATATATATATATATATATATATATATACATATATATATACATATATATATATATATATACATATATATATATATATATATATATACATATATATACATATATATATATACATATATATACATATATATATATATACATATATATATACATATATATATATATATATATATATATATATATATATATATATATATATATATATATATATATATATATATATATATATATATATATATATATATATATATATATATATATATATATATACATACATATATATGTATATATTACACATTACATATATGCATATATAAGTGAAAATTTTAATGCAATTCTGTATATTCCGCAGATATAACGTTTCCTCGTAAAAGTAACTCCAGCCACTGCCAACTTAATGCATTCTAAAATGTCAATTTTTCTTTAACACCGGTTCTTAGAAACAGAAATAAACTCCATCCTTTCCGAGAAGTATTTTCTTACAACTGCATTGCGGAATAAACCTAAAACAATGCTGTGCTGCGCTTTTTGTTGATTTCTACTCAGGCGTTAAAAAGTTACCGCTTTCTTTTAACAACTACAGCTGGATTCGCGGAAAATGGATGACAATTTTCCTGCCATAATGTCCGTCCTGCGTCTATAAAAGTTGTAGTAAAACTCAAAATTTTATCCTTTTTTGGCTGTCGTAGTATTTTTAGAGATGACTATTTTGAAAGGCTTAACTAAAATCAACATTTTTAGAGGAGTTATAAAAATGGAAAGAAGTTTTAATACGTTAAATTATCGGTTATGAAGATTAAATTTTTTCAGGTGGAACACCGGAAAATGAAAGAAGGCATAGTTCCTGACCTACTTTCTGCCTTTGTTTATTTAAATGCACATACTTATATGTTTGTATTTATGCCTTTTTACATATATATAAACCGAAGAGCTATTACATTATGACCACCCTCCATTTATAAAAGAGGGCTAGCCCAGGAACTAAATTACTACCCGTGAGTGGCTGGTTTTGGAGTATATTAAGCGGATATGCATTGTCATTACAAACATAGCGTGATTAATAACATAATGTGAAAAACAACTAATATATAGAACTTCGATAAAGGTCAAATCCCTATGGTTCAGTAACTGGGAACATCAATATCAGAAGCGGAGCGTTTAGTAAGCTTTTCATGTGCAGTTGATGTGACCACATATAAAAAGTGTTATATGGCTGATAAAGGGATAAGTCGCCGGCCAGCGGTGTGTCGTCCATGTTGTATTGATTCCAGAGCTACAACAGCCTAAATAACTAACAACTACAACAATGTCAACCCAGTGTTTCTCAACACACTGTGCCGCTCTGCAGCATACATTGCTGTGTATTAACCTACGCAACTGGAGCCTCAAGCATATCCCTGTACTAATGGTACATAATGGCCAAAAACATCCGAATTGGATGTTCAAAGAATGGAAGAAAGTTGCATAGTCCGACGAATCAAATTTTCTGGTCCATGACATCGGCCAGTGTGTGCAAATACGTCGATTCTCAAAGGAAACAGTGGTTCTTGATTGCACAATTGGACGGAGACAAGCTGGTCGCGGATAACCCTGTCGTCTGTGCAATACTTCAACGACCAGGATCACCCATTCATGACAACAGCATTTCTTGGAGATAGTCTTTACCAACAGGATAATGCACTAAGTCATAAACGTTGAATCGCCAGGGAGTGGTTTCAGGAACATTCCAGTGACTTTCAAGTCATGTCTTGGCCTCTAAATTCACCTGTCATGAATCCAATAGAACATTTGTGGTCCCCCCTGGAAAACAAAATTCGTGCTGCCACACTACTCCCTCCCAATGTGCAGGAATTGCAAAATAAATTGGTAAAAGCTTGGTAGCAGTAACCTTGTGGAGTTAATGACACGCTAGGTGCTGAAGCTTAAAGATAGTCCTACATGTTATTAATAGATTGGTCATAATGTAATGGCTGTTTGGTGTACGTATTTATTTAATACATTCAAAATTATTGCCGGTAACAGTATTCTAAATTCTTCCAAATCACATTCTACATTTTTTAATCTCTTCTTTCCCAACTATCCAAATTAAAATCAATTACATAAATTATTTAGATTACGTTCTCAAAATTACAGTCTGAGTTAAATACTATGTGTTGCGCTTTCTTAAACCTTCTGAACCAACTGCCTGTCTCTCAGGAAAAATAGAAGATCTTTACTATCTTCATATCTTTGTTATTGTCCCACCACTAATATTTTAATAAGCTACTAAATGTATGTTAACTTTTGTCTTACTTTCATGTGAAAATTTCCACTGGATTTTCCAGTTTTCAGGACAATATATTCACAAATCACCAGAGTCACATCTGCCTCTTGCATGTGTAAATATGTTCTGCTATGGTAAGATTAATATAAACGATATTTGCTAAGTGTTTTGCTAGATTTAAGAATCACAACCAATTTATGTTATGGTAATTATTAATTTATGGTAGTTAATAATTTATGTTGTCCCTTCTCACTCACTTTGAGTGAGAAGGGACAAACAACGTGGATGTGATTTCACATGAGAGTGAGACTTAAGTAAGAGGTTCTTTAATGTCTTGTAAAAACATTTATTCTGGAATGTGAGACAGAAGCTCTTTCTCCGTGCTGCCCTTTGAGTACAATGTAAGGAACGAACAGTACACAAGATAAAAATTGCTTCATAAAAATTGGCGAAAAATCATTTCTGACTTTCCTGATATAAAACTAAATAAAAAAAAAATTCGCAACCGCTGACTGTGTCTATGTCTTCAATCCTTATATGGGAAGAATTAAATATCTGTGTCCCCTTATATATATATATATATATTATATATATATAATATATATATATATATATATATATATATATATATATATATATATATATATATATATATATATATATATATATATATATATATATATATATATATATATATATATATATATATATATATATATATATATATATATATATATATATATATATATATATATATATATATATGTCGGGATCCAGTGTTAAGGCGAATGGAAAACAGTCTTTCTTGATAATAATAATACATTTTTTAAATCAATGTTTCATTTAAAAGCAACACTTGCACTATTTTCATTTATTCGCGGCGGAGATAAGCGTGGAATCTGTTGATAGCTCCATGTCAAGCTCAATTTGATTCTTCTCTCGCTTGATTAGTCATCAACTTTCTGTGAAATATCTCTCCGCTTGACCGCATTACTACAAAAGACTACACAAACTGGGTTTTTTTTTCATTAATTTTATCATTATAACGGAGTTCCCTTTTAAAATAGTTTATAACTCGCGTAATTTCCAACTACCCCCTTTTTAGACCTCACACACGCGAACGCACGCACACACACACACACACACATATATATATATATATATATATATATATATATATATATATATATATATATATATATATATATATATATATATATTTGTGCTCTTCTCTCTATGTGCATTTATATACTTGCATATATATTAATGTTAATCTCAATGCAGACTACAAAATACAGGAAACATTTCACATGAAAAATAGTAGAGTGTTTAAATTGACCAGTTTGCTTGAAGTCTTGCAATTACTATCAAAATTATGCTGAATTTTGCAATATTTTTAGTATTATTTAAATATTCAATATTAAGTCTCTCACATTACGTGCAAGTTTTTAAAGCAAGCGTAAACGAAGAAATCTTTCATTTTCCCGATTTTAAATATCTTATTGATTAATTTTAATAATACATAGGGGAATATTTCTCAAGTCGTATTACATCCATTATTTTAATAAAAGCTGAAAACAACCCAATTGTTGACAGGGATGTGTGTTATTGAGTCAGTAATAGTGTTTTCAACTCATCTAAAAAGAAAGATTTCTTCCACTTTACGAGGAAAAAATTTGTGCATATTTCTTTGTAAATGTCCATTTTCTGGTAAGTGAGAAACTATTTGTTTTAAAACATGGAGTTGTGTTTCAGTGTTAAGTATTAAAATTATGAGTCAAATTAAGTATCTTAGCTATGTGATGATAAGTGGCGTACGCAGAATTTTCTCAAGGTGGGGTCCATAATTTTCAAGAATTGATTTATAATTCTAAAAAATAATAGCCCGTATAATTTCTACTAAAATTTTTATTTTTGGCATTTTTTCGAAGCTCAAGAGGGGGGAGTTAAAACCCTAACCTCCCCCTTTGCTTACGCCTCTGGTGATGATACTCATGATACAAGGTTTTAAGGTCGTACCTTTTTTTGATTTTAGCTAATTTATTCAACTATAAATACGTCTTTTGATTTATTTTATTGTAAACGAATCCCTTTATTTTACCTTTCTTACATTAAAAGTATGATGATAAAAATCCGTTCCCTTTTTAACTTTGTAGGTTTCTTACTACACAGTTGTTAAGGTATGCGACTAGATCAACATCCCATAAGTATTTAAATTTGAAAATTTTGACAAACAAGTAGCTATCTACAGAATCGTGGCAGCAATTGTCGTCTGTGATTGATCAGTCAATATGCAACATGCGCTGTAGGAGCCAATAACCTTCACCTTGCAAATTAAGTGGAAACGAACAAACCGCATTCGGCTATTCATGTTTTGAAATCGATGAGCTTCGAAGACAATAGGACACTTCCGGAAGTGAAGTCTGTGAAACCTTTTGTCTTCCAGAAATGTCTGTCAATTGATTCCGCACACCATAAAATCGGATTTTGACCCTCAGCCGGGATGCAGCGATGCAGTTCCACCATGCGTGAGCTGAATCGAATATGAACCAGGGTTTCGCTTTCAACAAGGAGTCGAGCTTCAGACAGAGTACTTTCCATTTAAGTTCCAGGTCGAAAAATAGCCAGTCCAGCTGTTTCGAAAATGCTGAAAATCGAAAGTTATAATTTAAAAAAAAAACTCATAAATTTTTGCATATTTTCCGTGCCATCATAGTTAGTCTAATATCTATGCAATTATATCTCTATCAAGCGAATTTAGAATAAGGTGTATCATTGACTGCTATAGAAATTTATATTAATTTTTTAAGTAATTATTATTGAATTTTAAGGTTATTCTGTTATATTATATCTACATGATCAGCGTTTTATTATTTTGGTTTACTGCATATTTTGGTGTCAAAAATTGTTTTCTTGATATGAGGCTATTAGTGCCAGGCACATCGTCATTGAAATAATTTTACAGTGTCTGTCTAACGGATATTATGTATGTAAGTCGTTACGTTTGCACATGTATTCTTCCACAAATGACTATAAATTCCAACGTTATAAATAATATTTAATAGTATTCTTTGGTCAAATCTTGCCGAACGCTGGCCGATTAGTTAGGGCGCTGATCGTCTGTACCAAAGTTCGTGGGTTCGAATCCCACTATGGTATGGATGCTAGTAGCCGTTATGAATCGGCTTTAAGCAGTAGGTCCCGGTCTCATTAGCCCTCGTGTGCAAAACAGTAGACCATAGCGTTCCAAACCAAACCAAGCCAGTCAAATCTTATCAATAAGCAGAAAATACAATTGGTGATTATTTTATATAGTGTCATCCACATATTATTTGACTGTCAGTGCTGACCAATAAATCCAAATTGTTATTACTTTGTTGGCTACGTATAAATACGTATCCGTATTCGCTACGGAAATAACCGGATGTCGCTCACTGGTGATTTCCATGGCTTTGAATATATTAATTTGGTATAAATTTAATGTATTGGTATAGCAACATAATTTTATAATTAACGTTTGCTAGCCTTTTTATATAAAATATGCATATATTGTGCGTTATAACAATGTAAAAACACATACGTTTCTTGGAAATGGTTTTCTAAAACGCTTCCAAATAACTTATCTTCAAAATTTCTCTCGGACTTTATATACACTTTATTTAAAATCGGAAACAGAATATAGTGATAC
Organism: Pardosa pseudoannulata; assembly: GCA_032207245.1. Taxonomy (NCBI): domain Eukaryota; kingdom Metazoa; phylum Arthropoda; class Arachnida; order Araneae; family Lycosidae; genus Pardosa; species Pardosa pseudoannulata. The sequence continues at coordinate 23,461,583 of CM063504.1, read as the reverse complement.
TTACAGGAAAAGAAATACATTTCAGAATATTATAAATTCTTTAAATCAGAAGATGTATGCATATTTTTATATAAAACTTTATATTAAAAATGTTTAATAACAGACATCTTTATAAATTTTAAAATACAATAGATGCAAGACGACTAATTTTATTTTGAAGTTTTACATATTTTATTGCTATAGTATTTACAAAAGTGTACCAAAAGATGAAAATAATTGTCATTACGAAGAACTCATTAAAAAGCCCTTTAAATTATCATGGTAATCATGGTATACAATCTTCATTTCAGAACAATTTATCTTCCAGACAAGAGATTATATAAATTACTTATTTTAAAATTCAAAGTAATGTCCTCAATTTTATCCCGCATTCAAAACTGACTTTTTTTTAATGTCCCCATATCATTGTCTCCTTAGTCTATATATCCTTATCTCCCGTTTCTAACGGGCTGCAACGAACTAGTTTTCTTGTTAGATCTTGGCATGAAAAGTATGTAACTTCAGGCGGGTTTCAAAAATTAGTTTTAGATCTAAAAACGTTTGAAATGATTCTGAAACTTAAGAAAATAGTAGCTGTAATAGCTTTTCGCTCAAACTTAAATGTTTAAAATAAATATAACTGATTTTTCCCTGATTGAAAGAATACACTTGGAGGAATTGCCGAAAGCAAGTTTATTTTTACAACCAACTTAGGATGGAACAGGCAGTATAAATATATTTGAAAATATTACTACAGGGACTTAAAAAGTGTCGATTTTTTCTTTTGTTGTATCAAACTCATATATTTTAATTCTAATAAACAATTACACTCTCCGCTATTTATAGATAAGGATTTTACTGGTACATATCTTGCTTATTTTCTAATATCTATATTTATTTACTTTTTTGGTAATTTTGAAAATATGTTTCAGGCAGTGATTGAATTTATAATACTTTTCTTTTGAGTAAACATAAGAAAATTAAAAAAATATATCCCTGAAATCTTCAACACTTCATTATATTTTTCTTAACATCCTTCTTTATCGGAAAAAAAGAAAATGACTAGATAATAACTGGGTGACTCGTTTCTGAGATCCAGCATAAAAATTTTAAATATTTTCTGCAGCTTTCGTTCTAAAAAGTTTTATTTATGAGTACCATAAACTTCATTAAAATATATTTTTATGACACAGTCTTAAGATGAAATCTATATATGTAAATTATGAGTGATATATCGGTGATATTTAGGTATGACTATAATCAATTACATTTTTTTTAAACTTTTCTTTTTCTGTTATTTAAATAAAACGTGAGTTTTAATCTCAAATCTGTATTTTGGATTGTAAGATTATTTTGTTTTTAATATATTTTAAAAGAGGGTCATTGAAGTTTGTACAAATATATTACAGCTTTTTCATCTTTCCTATTATTTCAAAATGATATATGCATATTATTGACCGATTTTTATAAGTTTTTTCAAAAGTTGTTTATATAAAGGTGAAATTGCTAAGATTTTTTTTCAATAAATCTTTTTTGCAAAATTGCAGGATATGTATGTCTGTTGTAAAACATGAATATAATGCGGAATTTGAGAAATAACTTTTCATGTCCTGTATTAATTCATATAATCATCACTGAATGATAAATTTGCAGATGTGTTGGAATGGAACGACTTAATATTTTTCTGATATTTCCAGATCCGGTAATTCCAAATATGTTCTCAAAAATGCAAAACACTGGATCCATAATTTTAAAACTTAATTTTAAAGTTAACAGAAAACCATGTGACTTGTACTACTTTTTGATTTATATATCAAACTAGCATATAGCCCGTCATATGACGGGATCACTAAAATTTTTAATTTTCCAGAATTGTAAAAGAACCTTATGAGGCAGGTAAATAAAATGGTTTGTTTTTTGGCTGAGAATTATCTGGTAACAAAAATAATGGATTAAAATTAGCACATATGTACCTAATCTATTATTTAAGCCAAATAAAAGAAAATTATTGACGTAATATCTAAGTTCAGTGATAAAACGTATGAAAATAATACAGACGACATTTAAATAGTATAAAATAAATGAGATAGTTAAAGGAATGACGTCATAATGCTACAAAAAATTATTATTTTTACCCATTTATTATATGATAAATTGAGGAATTTAATAACCTGCTCTTAAAATGGCACTTGATATAATGGCATTAAACGATCGAAAAGGCTGACGAGGTGGATTTCGAACGTTTTAGAGATGACAGTATTTTTCGCTGTGATACGACTCTTATTCATACCCATTTATTTTAGAATCGGATCTATAGTTTAGGAAAAGATAAACTTTACTAGGTTTAAATTTTGCTAACCCTAACTCATCAAAAATCCAATATGGATGCTCTATCCATACCAGGTCCAATCGCTTTATAAATTCGAGGATAGACAGATAACTTAGGCTACTATTACATTACGAGAAGAAAGTTTAAGTCGTAAAAAGTTGAAAAAATAGTAAACATTTATTTTAAAAATAATAAAACAACTTTAGGAATAAGAATTTAAAAGTAAAAGCGGAAAATATGAAATTAATCAGACATATAGAAAACTTTGACTGGGTCGGGGACAGAACGGCAAATCGAGAAGTACGATGGTCAAATGGGCAGACTCTCTACCGAACGTGCTAAGCCTACATACGGTGAAGGAACTAATTAGTGTATATGAGGGTTGAGTAAACACAGTCCTGTTTAAATATTACGCTTTGTCCTCGTCACCCTATCAAGAATGAATTTAGTATAGAATAAGAGGGAGAATAAGACTTGAAATAATAGCATTAAATGCTCGAAAAGGAGGGATGGGGTGGATTTCGAACTCGCTTTGAATTTTGCTAACCCTAACTCATAAAAAATCCAATATGGATGCATTACCCATTCCAGGTACAACTGCTTCATAAATTCGCTGACAGACAACTTAGGCTATTATTATATAGGGGATATGCATTTTTATTGCCTAATATAAAAGTTAAATAAAAAATACATATAGTGTTTAGAATCAAATTTACATTTTTTAAGCAATATCAGTAGAGTATTTTAAAAACAATATATTTTTTCAAATTCGTTTCCAATTTAATTGAAAGATGTCACAGTGTAAACAGCTGAATTCAAGAAAATAGATTTCTCTTAAAAATATTTAAATACGAGAATACATAATTTTATTTGAGTAATGTATTAAATAGTTATTGCAATTTATATCCTTCTTCATAAACTCATTATAAAGTAACTAAGCTTTGTGAAAATGCTCGAAAACGGGATATTTTTTAAATTAAAACAATATTAGCTAACCAGCACTTTTAAACGTAATATTAAAAATAAAATAAAAAGATATAATTAAATAGCAAAATATATATAATTTATATAGCAAATATAATTAAATAGCAAAAGTTTAGTCACAGTAAAATTGTCTTCACAAATCCAAAGAGATGATTTTATGATAATTTGGGGTTTAATTTCTCACCTGCTTTCTGAGCATTAGTCCAAGTGTTATAAAACCCTTTAAAAATCGCTAATTAGGCCCCCAAATGAAAGAAAATTAGGTGCTGTCCTGCTTACTTTTTGTCTTCTATTGTTTTAAAATAAAATTAGTAAGCGGGAAAATTCCTCATTCTTTGTTATATATAAATGCATAAATATGTATTATATCAATTTATTTTACAATCGGATCGGTAGTTTAGGAAAAGATGAACTTTGCCAGCTTTGAATTTTGCTAACCCTAACTCATCAATAATCCAATATAGATGCCTCTATCCATTCCATGTCCAACCATAAATTCGAGGATAGACGGACAGGTAATTAAGTATATTAATATATGGGGGATGGTAACTGTGAAATGTAAGCATACCATTGTAGTTGAAGATACCGTCAGATTTAAGTTCTGGTGATATATTCGGTAATTCGTTTGGTAGACTGTAAGTCCCGTTCTGATTAGCCCTCGAGTAACAAAACAGTTCGAAACCAAACCCAAACCCTAACACTTATTGTTTACAAAAAAGCAAAAACTATTGATGATTTTTTTTTTGGTTTTGGTTTGGAGTGCTACGGTCTACTTTTTGCAACACGAGAGCTAATGAGACCGGGACCTACACCTTAAAGCCGATTACGAATGGCTACGAACATCCATGCCACTGTGGGATTCAAACCCACGAATCCCGGTACCGAAGGCCAGCACTCTAACCATTCGGCCATTTTTCGGCCAAACATTATTAATGAAACTCTGTGTAGATTGCACACAATCTGTCAGAAATATTAAATTTTTTTAAACAAATTTTCACTTTTCATTTTATATAAAATTTTTAATTTTTCATAAATAAACTAGACTACCCGACAGACGTTGCCTTGTTTTAACGCTGTAAATCCAAAAATTGTAAAATATTTTTTAAATAAATAAATTGGACCGTTTTGATGGAAAAGGAAGGAAAATAATTATTTTAAAAACATTTGACGCCACTACGCGAACAGTCATCACGAACATAATTAGATTAAATTAAAATTCCAACTTATGGGGATTCGACCCAGGGACTTCCCGTGCTGAAGCCCGTTGCGCTGAATACTGAGTCACAGATACGCTGGCAGTGAATGGTTTCAAGCGTCATTATAATACTTTCAAGTGCAATTCTGGATTGTTAATAAAAAAACATTTTCCACCGGATCAAATTGTGAATCTAAACTATTCTCAAATCAACTTAATTACATACACAAAATTTCATCAAAATCAGTCCAGCCGTTTAGGAGGAGTTCTATTACAAACACACGGACAGGAGAATTTTATATATAAAGATAGAAAAGGTTAATTCTGACTCTTTGTACATTTGAGCATCATTGGACAATTTGTTGTATTCCTTGTTTTAAATTTTTGGTTCTGATTTTTATTTTATACTTAATTATGAACAAAACGGTTTACCTTTGTTTAAATCTAAAAACTTTTGAATATTTAAAATATGAACCAAACATATTAAATGTAGTTCATATTTTTAATACATTTTATATGAATGTTAAAGAATCTCTTGTAGTAATTGTTTACTACAACAGCTTTTTTATAGTTGCTTTTATTACTATTAGTCCCTTACAGTAGTTCGCTTTATTGATTTCTCTTCAGAAAATTCCACGGAAATAAATTTGCCTGTGCCGACCACTGCGTCACATATACATTGGCAGAGAAGTGTTTCAAGCGGCATCATAATAATCTCAATAAGAAGACAATTCTAGATCGGATTAAATTGTCAATATAAACCATTATGGAATTTATTTAATTATATAAACAAAATTTCATCAAAATCAGTCCAGTCGATTAGGAGAAGTTCTATTACAAACACACGGACAGGAGAATTTTATCCCCTATATAATAATAGCATAAGTTATCTGTCCGTTTGTCCTCCAATTTATGAAGCGGATGGACCTGGAATGGATAGAGGCGTCCATTCAAAGCGAATAAAGTGTATCTTCTCCTAAACTATCGATCTGATTCTAAAATAAATTTGTATAAATATGTTTCATATCACGGCAAAAAATACTGTCGTCTTTAAAACGTTCGAAATCCAACCCTTCGCCACTTTTCGAGAGTTAATGCCATTATTTCAAACCCTATTTTCCCCGGTTAAGAGAAGGCGATTCAATTTATCCATTTATCCCTTATATAATAATAGCCTAAGTTATCTGTACGTCTGTCCTCGATTTTATGAAGCGGTTGGACCTGGAATGGATAGAGGCATCCATAGTTAGCAAAATTCAAAGAGAGCAATGTTTATCTTCTCCTAAACTATCGATCCGATTCTAAAATAAATTGGTATAAATATGCTTCCTATCACAGTAAAAAATACTGCCTTCTTTAAAACGTTCGAAATCCACCCCTTCTCCTCATTTTGATCTTTTAAGGCCATTATTTCAACTCCTATTTTCCCCGGTTAAGAGCAGGCGATTAAATTTATCAATTTATCTCATAATAAATAGGTAAAAATAACATTTTTCTAGCATTATGACGTCATTCCTTTAACCATCTCATTGAATCATTTCTTATTTTAAATTATTTAAATTATGCCTTATTTTCATACGTTTTATCACTGAACTTAAATAATTTTCTTTTATATTTGGCTAAATAATAGATTAAGTACATATGTGATAATTTTAAATTGAATCATCGATTATTTTTTGTTGCAAGATAATTCTCAGCCAAACAACAAACCATTTTTTACCTGCCACATAAGGTACTTTAGAATTTTGAAAAATTAAAAATTTTACTGATCCCGTCATATGACGGGCTATATGCTAGTCACTTAATAAATAGATAAAAATAAAAAATTTTCTAGCATTGTGACGTCATTCCTTTAAACATCTCATTGAATCATTTCCTATTTTAAACTATTTAAATATCGTCTACACTATTTTAATATCTTTTATCACTGAATTCAGATATGACGCAAATGATTTTCTTTTATATTTCGCTTAAATAATAGATTAGGTACATATGTGATAATTTTAAATTTAATCATCGATTATTTTTGGTTGCAATGAAAATTTTATCACCGATATTAACAATAAATTCTTTTCATAAAAGTCTAGGAGTCTATTTCACGGACTAATAAATATCTAACTCTTAATTTATATATATTTGGAAATTAAGAAATTTGTTCTTTTGTGTGTTTGTTTATTATACATAACCACTAAATGAATTCAACGTGATGCTAAATTGAATTCACAGGATCGGTAGACTCTAGTGGAGTATGACGATAAATAAATTATTGAGAGTGAACCAGATAATTCTCAGCCAAAAAAACAAACCATTTTTTTACCTGCCTCATTGGGTACGTAACAGTTCTGGAATATTAAAAATTCTATTAATCCCGTCATATGATGTGCTATATGCTAGTATATAAAGACTAAGGTTAGCAAAACTTCAAAACAAATAGACAACAGATGCGGAAAATGCAGTGTATTTACGATAATAATTAAAAAAGATAAAAGCCTTATGTAAGGTTCTCTTTTATTTATCGATGAAAGAATCGTAATTGTTTATTTATTTTTAGTTATCTTCTAAAACAAATGTTGGCAACTTATGTGTATTGTCGATGTCTGCCATAGTTGTAACATAGTTGCAGTTGATTTAAGAATAACAATAAATCTTTGTGTTTGTGATTAATAACTCTTTCCTAAAATCTAAAATTTATAAGGCTGATATTAAATCAACCTTATATGGCGCAGCCGGTATCCTAAGGACTTGCAAAGTGGAATTTCAAGTAATATTTTATAAAATATCATCGCACTCATTAAGCCTTCATTGGAATTTTCATGCTCCTCGCCAAGAATAATAATCTCGCCAAGATTGTTTTTGCCTGAACGCATTCCAAAAAACGCCTAAGCATAGTAAGTGAACTTTATGAGAATTTTAATACATTTTATTTTACTTGTGATAAAACTTTGTACAAATCAGTGCAAGTATTCTAACGAATGTTGGTTATTCATTTCGCATGACCTTCAAAAAATTATTCTATATGCAAAATTTATCGTTTGCTTTTTAACGTCGCCAAGCAATCTCGCCAATTTCTTTCTTTCGCCAAGAACAGTGAACGGAAATAAAAAAAATGTCAGCAGACGATAATATCATTTTTAATTCTTTTTAGAATCGCAACCGCTACAAACTTTAACGATTGTTCAACTGAAAAAGTGAATTACGTTTCAGAAATCTTTATCGCAGATCCCATCCTTCAAAGCAGGTGATCTCGTATTGTACGATGGAAAGGAGATCACAAACTTTCTCCTATTTTCAAAGGACCATTTGTGATTATACGCCCAGTTCGGACCGTGTGCTACGAGATCGAGTCTACAACACAGCAGAACAAATTTATCAAGGTTGTCCACGTACAACATCTTCGCCCTTACTTTAAAAGAAATTCAGCTACCATCGAGGAAAACAGCACAGACGAAGAGAATGAGAGCCACTGAGCCGTCATCAAAAAGATATTAACTGACCTGTGTTCCCCAGAGACTTGAACTATGGTTTCACCAAAAATTTTGTTTCTTTTTTTTTACGCTTCAATTTAAAATTTCTTCTGTCTGTCTAAATTTTATATTAAGCGGGGCCGAATGTAAGGTTCACTTTAAATATCGATGGAAGAATCGTAATTGTTTATTTATTTTTAGTTATCTTCTAAAACAAATGTTGGCAACTTATGTGTATTGTCGATGTCTGCCATAGTTGTAACATAGTTGCAGTTGATTTAAGAATAACAATAAATCTTTGTGTTTGTGATTAATAACTCTTTCCTAAAATCTAAAATTTATAAGGCTGATATTAAATCAACCTTATACTTAAAATGAGAAAATATCCTCTATTTAAAGTTGCTTGAAGGTAATGAGTCCCCATAAGTAATAACATATATAGTAATACAATAAACTGCATCTTCGGATTAAATCTTAATAAGAACAAGGATATTGAACGTAGTTCGTCCATTTCTAGTAACGAAATTTGAAGTACTAAAATTAAACTAATAGGAAAACGTTAGATTGGAATGGACTTCTATCATTAACTTTGAAACAAGAAAATTGCGAGATCTTCAATGCAACTAATGCCTTTCTAATCAACTGCATTACCAGCCCAATTTAAAAGATTTATTTATTTCAAATGACAAAATGCTTCTCTAAAGAGTAATTAAATTTCTATTATACTTCTGTAACAGCATATTTCTAACAGATTAACCCACTTATTCCTTAAAAAGATTGTAAACGTATAAGGTATATTAAATTCTAACTTTTTTGTTTCGCTAAATTTATTTGGGAATTTTTCCTCGAGGTAATCATATATGGAATTTACATTAAAAAGCAATATAAGCCACGAAAAGTTGAGGTTTACTGACATTAAAAAAAGTTTTAAAATTTAGACGTTTAAACTTTAAAATAATTTTCGAATTGATAGTTCTTTTTTAATTGGCTTTTCATTTTAGTAAAGAAAGTAGTCTAAGCGAATTAAATTTGCTTTATTAAGTCTCAAAATTTGATTGGAAGCTCATGTGGATCATTTAAAAGCCACGTGAATCAAAGGTAATTTCACTAAAAAGTAATTAAATTTTTATTATACTTCTGTGATAGCATATTTCTAACAGATTAACCCACTTATTCTTTAAGAAGATTGCAAACGTATGAGGAATACAAATTTCTACATTTTTGTTCCTCTAAATTTGTGAATTTTTCTTAAAAGTAATTTTAATGGAGTTTATATTAAAAGGTAATATAACCCACTGAGGTTTACTGATATTGAAAAGAAAAAAACTAAAATTTCGACGTTTAAATTTTAATATAATTTTCGAATTGATAGTTCTTTTTCAATTGGCTTTTCATTTTAGTGAAGAAAATATTCTAAGCGAATTAAATTTGCTTTATCAAGACTCAAAGTTTGATTGTAAGATCATGTGGATCCCTTGAGAGCCACGTAAAACAAAAAGTAATTTCACTAAAAAGTAATTAAATTTTTATTATACTTCTGTGATAGCATATTTCTAACAGATTAACCCACTTATTCCTTAAGAAGATTGCAAGTGTATGAGGAATACAAAATTCTACCTTTTTCTGATCCTCTAAATTTGTGAATTTTTCCTAAAAGTAATTTTAAATGGAATTTATATTAAAAGGTAATATAGCCACGAAAAATTGAGGTTACTGATATTAAAAAGGAAAAGTTTTAAAATTTCGATGTTTCAAATTTTATATTAATTTTCGAGCAGATAATTCTTTTTTTAATTGTCTTTTCATTTTAGTAAAGAAAATATTTAGCGAATTAAATTTGCTTTATTAAGTCTCAAAATTTGATTGGAAGCTCATGTGGATTCTTTGAGAGCCACATGAAACAAATGGGTATGAAATTCAATAAATTATTTTATTCGTGGAAAAAAACAGAAGCATTGTGCTTTTCAACTGTGTATTTTTTTTCATCACAATATAGGATCTTAACTGGGATATAATTTTTAAAGGAAAATTATATATATATATTAATTATATATATATAAAACTTATAGCCAACTAAGAAAAACAAAAACATCCATTTGAGGCAAAAAAATTTTATTCGAACATCGTCTTCCTTCTTAACGATTTTATTTCAATACCCAATCCAACATCAGGTCATCAGCTTACAAAATTTACTGTTCTCTCCTGAAATTTGGTGAACTCTGCTCTTATATAGTGTTCATTTACCCATCTTCTAACTCTTTACAAAGAGGTCGCTCTCTTTTTATTAATTAAAAACTTTAAATTATAACTTTAAAATTCCATACCTAACATATATGAAGATATGTAAAATTTTATATTATGACTCTACTGACCAAGCGGCAGCTTTCATTGTTTTAGCTGAAATAACATATAATTAACATATATATTTTGACATGGGATTCCCACAGAATGACATAGCTGTATAGTATATGGCTAATAATGACCAGTTATTTGTGAATTTATTCGTGTTGTTGAATAACTAGAAAAATATATGAAGAGTTAAGATGAAATGTTAGGCGTGTAAAGAGCATGGTAAATGTCATACAATTCCAAATATGTTTTTCTGAAATCCCCTCATGAGGGCAGCATCTACTCTTACGCAT
>CM063504.1:23415990-23445990 GCA_032207245.1 Pardosa pseudoannulata | reverse complement strand
TATATATATATATATATATATGTATATATATATATATATATATATATATATATATATATATATATATTATATATATATATATATATATATATATATATATATATATATATGTATATATATATATGTATATATATGTATATATATATATATATATATATATATATGTATATATATATATATATATATATATATATATATATATATATATATATATGTATGTATATATATATATATATATATATGTATGTATATATATATGTATATATATGTAGATATATATGTAATATGGGCGTTTTTCCAACCGAAAGGCAGACGTTGCTACTCATACAGACCACTGCTATAAGTCCCCAACGCAAGCTTTTCTGTGTCATCTGGATGGATCGGTATATGCCAATAACTTGATGCCATGTCTAATTTTGAAAGATATTGACTTTGAACCAACTTGTCTAATACGGTTTCAATGAGGGGCAATGGTTCTACATCTGATTTAGTAATTTGATTCAACTTTCTGAAATCTATACACAATCTATTTTTCTTATTTTCATCTTTTTTGAAAACTAATGTAACTGGGGAGCAATAAAGTGATGAACTCTCTTTAATTATATTAGCATTTAATAATTCTTTAATTTGACTGTCTATTTCCTCCTGCTGATTTGGCGAGGTCTTAAACTAGGTCTTAATGAAATTGGCAAGCCGACGTTGCGGTTTTATCCTAGTTTTGTCCACATCATATTTGCTGGTAGCAAAAATATCTTTACAATTTCCTAATATTTCTTTTAACTCGCTTTGTGTCTTAATCTCTGAAATTCCATAGCTTTCCTCAACATGATCTGGACAATGTGTGCACCCATCACCCAGATCCGCCTCAGAAAAACTCAGTAATTCAGGATTTTTAGGTATAATATGCAACGACAAATATTTTAATATTAATTTAATAACTTTTATTCATAAAGTACTTTGGGGGTTTGCACGGTGATTCTGATTTTTCCCTGCAGACACGCTATAGACTGAATTGAGCCTCTGTCTGTACTACTTTAGCCAATAGTTAGTAAGTTCTCTTTAAACATGGATATATCATATCACGTGATCAACTGTGCTTAAGGATTATTCGTCTTTTTACCTGAGAAATTCCTACTTGAAAAGTGTGTGTGTGCAGGATCACATTGTCTGGATTCACAATGTTGTAAAAGTGTTAGCCTGTAGTATGGATTTCATGTATCTCACCAGAAATAAACTGCGTTGTGATTTTGAATGAGTTTAGCCCATATATATATATATATATATATATATATATATATATATATATATATATATATATATATATATATATATATATATATATATATATATATATATATACATATATATATATATATATATATATATATATATATATATATATATATATATATATATATATAATATATATATATATACATATATATATATATATATATATATATATATATATATATATATATATACATATATATATATATATACATATATATACATATATATATATACATATATATATATATATATATATATATATATATATATATATATATATATATATATATATATATATATATATATATATATATATATATATATATATATATAATTTAGGATTTTACTTCAACAAAGTGCGTATGTATGTATATATGTGTGCGGGAATCAAGATACACGTTATGGTATAATAGTTTCCAAAGGTCGTAAAAAGAATTAGATTTTGTTAGGGTAAGCATAATATGTAATCCTTATTTAAGTATTTGCTTGTTCATTTAAGTATGTTTACCGGAAGAAGTTGCAATCGAGGTAATGTTAAGATTCGCAAACTTCACGAATACCTGAGTGTTATGCAAATTTCCACTTCTCAAGTGGGAGGTGATACGAATGAGGGGCAATTATGCTCTACCACAGAAAGAAAGAAAGAGGACCATTGTTTTTTTATAAAACCATACCCTACTTTGTAGAAGGGGGGGGGGTTCCCATATTAACAATGGCGAAACCGAAAGGCATCAATTATATTTGTACTGAAAAGGCAATTGTTTATGTTGGTTTCTACATTTAAAAATTGTGCCAGTGATCGTGCGAATGTAGATTTAACATTTATCGCATTGTTCTCCAGGATTGAGCAGCTCGCTAAAGGTCCACGGCTCAATCCGAAGAGAAAATGATTCCTGCATTCTAAATTTATCAGAGTAAATATATGATTCGAATCGAAAGGTAATACCGTTTGTGAAATACAAGCCCGCTTCTTGTTTACATGAATTTATATCACCTATTTTTGAGTGAGAATTTTCCTTGTAATAATTTGCAGTATACTAAACTATTGTTTCAATATCTCAAAAATGCTGTTGTTAACTTAGGAACACACCAAATGTTTCTTTTAAATGAAAGCATATCATCTATACCTCGATTCGGCTTTGATTTTCATTTCTATCAATATATTTTCTTCCTATGTGTATGAAAATTTAATATAGTGTTTAAATAAACCTGATGTTAAATTATTAATAATTATTAAGTAACTGCAAGTATCCTGGAGAAGCAGCGGGTACTCTTCAAGCAAATCAAGAGGAAAAATAGGCTTGGAAAATATGATTTTTTTTATCATAATAATGTTTAAATTGTGGATATACAGTAGCATATTCCTTCTTACTGCCACATGTTGTGTACTAAACATATGGTCTTTTATAAAGAGATCATCATTCAGATCATTGCTAATTCCTACAAGGCTTTCATCTTAGTATCTAATCAATATACGTTTCGAAAACAGGATTAAAAGCCCGAAAAGGGATCTGCTCTTAAAGGTGGTAAATAGTTCATTTATTGTAATTAAGGATTGATGGTTCTGGGTAGAAAATATTTGTAACATTTGTGTTTGATAAATCATTTCAATCGAAAAACGTAAACGTAGCACATTTCCTTTGACATTTTAATGACAGAGCGTTGAAGACTCTCTTAGAAAACAATGAAATATTTGAGAAGAGAGATAATGGTAAGTATTGAAAGTTGTGAGAGGGGAAATTTGAATGATCATCCGAGGACTAATTAATTCCCTTCCAGAAAAAAATTAAGGATATTGTTAAATTTTCCGTCTGGGGCAGTGAAATTCTCTCATAGCTAGAAGAAATGAGGACTGTAGATAACTTATTTCTAGAAGAGGGTTACCTTACTAGAAATCTCCTATGAGTAGAGGTAATATATTGCTGTAACACGTGAAAAAAATCGGAAAAACTCAAGCGCCTTGACTGATTAATTCAATCAGAAATAGGGCCTGTGAACCATAGAAATAAAAAATTAATAGTTTAACCAAATTTAAAATTATTTATATAATAATTCTGGGTACATAAAAACTTATTTGTGTAAAGGTATATATAAAACTGTGTACCAGTTATAACTTCCTTTAAAGATATGAATTTCAATTTATTTTCCGGTTTACTCCCGGAAATTTTGAAAACTATAGTGAAAGTTGAATGCACCCCTTTGGAACTGACAGTACACCCCGAAATATTTATCATTCCAGTTGGAACATATTGATCGTAAAGTTCCTGATTTGTATTATTTTTACAATTTCTGTTTTACCGTTGGCAACAGGAAGAACTCGACCTCATGCACTGTATGAAGCCTGGTGCAAAGGCGTATGAGAAATCTTCCGTTTACGTATGCCCTGTGTAATCTTATACTTTCATTGCGTAACCACAAATATATCACTACTTTGGTATTTTGTTGTATAAATAAATAGTTTTTACCCTAAAAATGTTTATCTATTAAAATTCACAGACGATCCCAACCAATTTGAATTTTAATATGTCCGATTAGTACCGAGTAGTTAAGTCGTTTTTAGAATGCAATGTAATTGTTTGAAATTCATTTAAAACAAAAAGTCTTAGGTACGACCGAGTAGAAAAAGCATTAACCACTTTCATATCCAAACAACCAAATTGGTCATTAAAGGTTATTTAATCTACATTCTTTTGCGGAGGTGCACTTAATGTACTTTCAGACTGGAAAAATGCATGAACTTGTTAAAATTAATGACGAAGAAAGAGAAAAAAAAATAAATACCTCAAGAAGGAATGCAATCTTTCTAACGCTGTAAATATTTCCGTATTCATTCATACACTTTTTACCTCAGAAAGACTTCCGAATACCTTTTGTAGTCATAATTTCAACCGTATTTAAACCAAAATACTCTCCTTATTTGCATATTAATTTATGCTCGCTCCGTAGAGGCATAATCTGTCTCAAATGACATTAAACGGTAATGTTTATGTAAACGGTAAGATTCCCATTATATCTGATAACAGTCGGCCGAAACAGAATTCCATTTTCTAAATTATTAGGTAGAAGTCTGGTGTGATGTACAAATAAGTGAAGAGGCAGTTCTCACAATAACATAAGTTGTGGGATGAATATTTTCACTCAGATAAGTGAATGATTTCCGAGAGAGATGTAGAAAGGGATTAAAAGCTTTTAAAGGGGCAAATGTGAACAACCTCTGAAATGAAAACTGTAGTTGGTCATTATATAATTCCGATAGTTAGCATAGAAGTCTAACTATTTCCAAACTCTGTACACCTTACCATACGTCGGTTTCCGTCATGAACAATAGATAAACTGCTTGTAGAAATTGTAGTTTTATGAGTAGAGAAGTATGTTATTGTGATGGTAAATAAACGTAATTGCAAAGTAAATTGTCCTTTTAATCTCGATTGTTCCTGCATGCCGAGAGTCAGATTAGATCCCAAAAAGAAATAATTTTGAATTGAACCTCTGTGAACTTCAACCTGAAGGAATTGCTTAGGTTTGTTTGTTTCCATGATGTAAACGAATCAGTCATAACGAGTAAATGACCCCTGTGTATAAATTTTCAACAAGAATCAACAGGAAGTTGTGTTAAACTGGACCTCTACCACAGTGATTTTGATAGGAATGTAATAAAATCTAACATAACGATAAAAATCAGGAAAAATAAAAACTGGAAATGCAATATCTGTGAGGTCTCATGTGTTTTAAGAGAGTGTATGTGAGCAACAAATGATAAATAATAAGATAACTTTTTGCCAAGTATTCCGAGGTAAAATTCTATATAAAAAATTTAAAACTTAAATATTTTTGGTAATTTGTATGAAGTAATCAAACGAATAGTCCCTAAACCTTTAAAATATTAAGAAACTTTCATTTTAATTTCGTCAAACAATATCTGTATTGATGCTAATATTAACGCATAGTATGCGTGACACGTACTAGTACGTTTTCTGACGATTGATACTTGATCACGGGTCACGTACTAGTACGGTTTAGTATAACAACATGGTTTGTTTGTGGGTACAAAAATAATGGTATATACAGGAAAACGAAGCCGAATGTTCTTGTCTACTACATAGATTATGGAAAAATGTAGAGAAATAAAAACTAGTTTTTACATCAGTCGATGCGGAACCACAGAACGGGAAAAAATTAAAACTATATACTACTATTTCTATATGATTTTTCATATTTACAATACTATTATAAATTTATCCACCAAAAAAAATATTTTTTGTTTACAAAAATCTTATTGTTGTTATTTATATATTTCTATTTATATATTTGTTTATATATTTCAATATAAAATACGAAAAGTTAGTTAAAAGGCTAAATAAATTTCGATCTATTGAGATTTAACTGAATAACTAAACTTAAGAGCAAAACGCCCGCTCCCGGTACAATTCCGTTGTGAAATGTACCCGCACACAATGTGTTAAGTGCTTTAAAAGAAATAATGTTAAAGAAAAATTTGACTTCTATTTATCTTTTGTTAAGTAAATCTTTTATTAGCATTTTAGACTTAAATATATTGCCTTGAATTGTATAAGTTAGATATTTTATTGGAGTTAATATATTATAATAAGCTAGACATTTATTTAATTGTAGATAAATCTATTACGAGGTATGTTATTTCCTTTTGTCGAGGAATTTTTAAAATTTAAATACGAGGCCGGAGATGATTTGCATTCTGGCTCTAAGTATATATTCTGCTGTTTTCCTTTTTTAATTTTACCATATTCCTGTTTGAGACCAATTCAATGCATTTTCGTAATCTAAGATTTTCTTCTCAGTTTCAATAAATAAAGCGAGATGCAATTTGCATAATCCTACATTTTGGTGAAAGTAATTCGTATTTCGATTAAAATATTAGTGATAAGGGTTGAAAATCTTTTTGATCTTGAATTCGTAAATAAGGATATAGCACTTAAACATGATACGATGCCAATGTGGCACACATACTTTTCAGAAAATATGACACAGATATCTCTTTTGAGTCAAAAAAGAGACAGTATCTTAATGGAAAAAGAGTTGAAAATAGGTGATTTTTGAAGTGGAAAGTTGATCTTCCGTCTACAAGGGTAATATGTTTCAAGCAAATTCAGAGAATTGGTTGGAACTAAAAACTGTTTACACTTTGGGTTTTTTTTTCTAGCTGTACTACGCCCACGGAAGAGTTCTTAATATTTCGACGAATATTCCACGCCCTCTAAAGAAAACTATTTATTGCATTTTTTTTCTTTGATTCTCTCAGCTATAGAACAAGCGGTTTACTCCTAAAAAAGAGAGTAACGAATATCAGCTCATTAGTTTGAAAAAAAATGCCAAAAGATTTTTTTTTTATAAATTTTTTAACGTGCAGAAGTTTTTACTTTTTAATTGTGTGACCGATATATTATTTGTATCCTGTGAGAAAGTTAATGCGATATCCTCTTTTTAACACCTTTATATTTCTTTTACAGTAACTCTTATTGCTCGATAATTAATAAAATATAATAAAGTAATAATAATAATAATAATAATTATAACAGCATCTTAAATAAACCCATAAATGATTTATACATTTGAAATATATGCTGGCATATTTTATTTATATTACATTCGCATGCAGGCATGTATGTGTTTGACTTACGTGACTTGTTTCACTCTTCTGTATTATTCACTCCAAAATGCCGTCAAGCTGAATATTGTCTAGTACTTAATAAACCCAAATCTTTTCTTTAAATTCAACAAGCTGTAATTTAAAATATCTGAGTTTATATGACCGTTGTGTCTCAGTATTATTAAAAACAATATTTAAATAGAAATAGGAGTATTTTACGCACTAAGTGTGTGTAATATATTTCCTATATTCACAACATACTTCGAAATGTTGGTTAAAGATCAGTCATTAGGTCATGAAAATTTGGTTAGGAGTGTTAGGGTTTACTTTTTTTGCAAGAGGAGGCCGGCACCTACTGCGTAAAGCCGATTCCGAATGGCTATGGAGACGTAGTAGTATCCACGTCATGCCATATAGGAATTCGAACCCATAAACTCCGATACAGAAGATCAGCACTCTAATCATTCGGCCATTGTTCGGCCATATGTCATGAAAAAAAAAACTTCAAAATTTGAAAATAAAGCTATTGAACTTACCGGTATAATCCGTCTTTGGTGCTTTGATATCAAAACATTTTGCATTTGCTTATAAAGTTCCATGAAGGAGCAAATTGGCTAAATGGAAATTAGGTTGGTGTTCTCTTGGCCGGTAAAAATTGCTAGAATTAAATGAAAACAAACGTATAATTGGATTTCTATCGATTAATGTTAACCTTTATGAAAAATAAAATGTTCTCTGGCCGACTTTATTTTTAGTTTTCTTTAAAATACAAGATAGAACAATATATTCTCCAGAAAGCTATTTTTCAAATTTATGTATGTTAAATGTTTTTATTTGCTTTTGAAAAAGTGAATAGCAAAATTTTAGAAAATAAATCAAAATTAAATATTTTTTTCTTGATTTTTTTAAAAAAGGAAAACGTAGTGTTCTACAGAATATGGTGTTTTTCACATGTAGAGTATTAATAAAGAATTCTTAAATGTGAGCCAGAATGAATTTTATTTTCCTCACGGGTTAACATGAGCAAGAGGATTCCAATATAGCAGGCCTATCTTATAGCCGATTACGAACAGCTATCAGAATTCATGCCTAGAGTGGAACTATGCCGGTACTGTAAAGCAGTGTTTCACAAACTTTTGACATGCGTATCTCTTCTATAATTTTCGTAACGCTAAGTACCCGTCTTAAAAAAAAATGGGTTCAATAACAATCAAGAATATATTTATTTCTTCTTTTTTGTGACATACACAAAATAATAAGAAAAGAAAAGTAAAATTATTCATAATAAAATATAAATAAAATACAAATATAATAGACATTTATTTGGATCAATGTGGATTGAATTTTTTGTGCTGAGATGATGGATCGTCCTAATTTGGTTCCCTGTTTGTTAATTTTAATCTCAGTTGCGGTTCCCGTCCAGTAGTCTGTTTCCCCCCCCTTTTTTTTTTCGACTTAATTTCTACAAATGCTGAGAAAATAACTTCACATAAATATGAAGTACCCCTCAGTTTTACCCTAATCAAACTCTTATTGTGCCCCTGGGGGTACGCGTACCTCACTTTGGGAAACACTGCTGTAAAGTAGCGGCCTACATTAGGCCGCTACTCTACAGCATAATTTGTGACAGGCTAATTTGTGACACTAAATCTACAGGCTAATTTGTGACATTCACTCTTAAAATGAAAAATAAAAATTTTATAAATAAATTTAACTGGAGATTTAATTATAATATTTAATCACCTCGGGACACATTTAAATTATTAGTATACCTTTATAGAAGAGAGTGAGCAAAAGTTTAGTGGTAGCTTTCGCAAATTTTGAGATAAACCGTGTAAACGATAGTTTTTTTTTGTTTTCTCGATTCTTGCGGATGGGAGGAAAAGACTGTCAATGCCCTTAAAACACGTGCGGGGCTGTTTTGCACATAATTGGGTTCTTTAAAAAGGAAGTTACAAGATCGTATGAATGAGTAACAATGAGAAGTTAGTTGTTTTCACCCAACTGCAAGTTAAACATACTTCCCGATGTCAGTCCTAATCAAAAATGTTCGTGGGTATTAAGTTGACATGAGGACAGGGTGAGATTCAGGATGTGAAAGTGTTAATACTCTAAAGTGCCAACTACTGAATTAAGAGGACACATTATCTTTAAACCTTCAAATATTCGATTATTTTTATTGTACATTTTAAAAATATATTTGCATTTCTCAATCATTTAGACCAAACCACACTAAAACATTCGAACTAAAATTAAATAAACTACACAATTTTTGCATTTTATTTCATAGATTTTAAGGAACTCTAGAAGCTTTAAAATGGTGAAAATGGTGTTTTTCCAATTTGCGCATACTGCAAATAAAAAAAAAACTATTACACATATTGATTTCAAATTATAACAGTCATTATACTATAGACCTACGATGAAACGCTACCTACTTTTTTCATTGTTGTTTACTTCATTTAGTATTTATAGCATTTGAAATCCAATTTATGAACATTATTTTAGCATTTTTGAAAATTCAATCCTCTGATGTAATCTTTTTAAAAATTTAAGTAGGTGGAGAATAGGTTCCTACTTTTTAGAAACAATGTAAATTCATCAAAGCTAATTAAATATAAAGAGAACACATGTTCAAAATCCCAAGTATTTATAAGTTTTTTTAAATATGATAAAGGAAATTTTAAAAAAAAAATGCTCCCTTTAAATGGAGGATTTTTAAACTTTTTTTAAGAAACCTTAAAATTGCTTAAAAGGGATGGGTCCCCTTCAAAGAAGTTGAATTTATAATTCTGAAACACACATTAATCAATGATTAATAATCATACATTAGTCGATTTTAATCGATTTTTTTCTTTTATCCTTGTTATATATTGGAGCTTTTTTGGGGGGAGGAGAGATGCTAGATGATGGTCAAACAAGTTAAGGATTTCGATACGAAAATTTATAATTAACATGATTCCAAGATTGTTCACGAGAATACATTGTCATATTTGGGGAGTAGCTGAAATTATAGTACAGAATTGACTGAATTGTGGAAAGTTGGGGAATATAAATTTCAGTAACCATTAACTTTGGAGTGGAACTAGAATAGAACTTGTGGAATAAGTCCCACACACTTAAGCATATATGATATGCTGTTGTCCTATGATTTCAGAATAAGTAGTGCGCTGCGCTTCAGAATCGTAGTACAAGAGTTCGAATCCCTTTGCCCACATGGATGTTCGTAGACCTACGGAAGTAGTATTAAAAACTAGGTCTGGCCGAATTAGCTGCAGTTCTTCAAATTAAATAAAATCCGGTTTACCAGTCGAAAATTTCGTTTGACGAGGCAGTTATCAAACTAATAACTTAACTCTGATGAGTTGGGGAAAAAAAGCATATTTTGTACATTAAGGCGATGGCAGACTTTCAAATTGGCTAAAATCGACCGAAAATTCGAATTTGTTGATTTTAGTGAATAGTGAAAGAATATATCATTAGAAATACGGAGTAAAAAGAATTTTTTCATTCCCATCATTCTTTCATTACTTATGGGTATAATAAGCTTATCATTACTTATGGGTATAGCAATAACAACTTGAAATGCTGTTTACTCAGAAGTAAATTTTTCATGTCTTACAAATGTTTAAAGTATTCCAGGCGCATTGAAAATAGATCATTGTCTCTGAAATTCCAGTATTATTTACGTTACAGTTTATAAAATAAAGTCTAGTTGAAACGGGTATGTTTTGAAGCGTATAATATATTAATTATGCATTTTAATTAACCGCTATAGCTATTTATTCTGCAAAATAGGGGTATCATCATCATCATAATTATTTTTTTTCTTTATATTTTCTATGAATGTTTATGGAAACAACTACATTTTTTTTGTAAAGTCTATAAGGTATACTTTAAATTTTTTTTGTAATATTTTATGCAAAATTGATGCGCCTGGAGCATTTTCAATTAAGCTAATTATGAAACAATTAATAATTAATAACTCCAAAACTAATTAATATTTTGCCTTCAAATTTTTAAAATATTTATATATCAATAGTACTAATAACATAGTCAATCTTTAAGGAAATTCATTTAAAAGAAAAAAGTTAGCTCTAAAGGTCCACTGTCGCCTTAACCCATTAACACCCAGAGTTCTCATTTGAGGACAGTCAAAAAATGGTTTGTAGAGTTTTTGTTTTCTTGAAATGATTCTTCCTTTTTAATAAAAATAGATATTAATCTAAATAACAATCTCCCAAGTTTTCAAATATGATCTTATCTATAATTTTTTCATTTCTATCGGCATTTTATGATTTTCAAGCTTAGAATAGTATTAGAAGGTATTATGACCGGTATTCTGAACGTATACAGGTCAAAATCATGGCGAATAGCCATATCTGTAATAAGTCATCTCTTTTCAGTACTTTTCTCATATATGATAGCAAATAAATCTCTTATCACGAAGTTTTCCTTTTTTTAAAGACATCTTATTATGTTTTAAAATGACACCTCCTCACTAATGACAACTTGATGTCATATTTAAAGGTGTTTAAATTTCATATTTTGTTTTACTTCCAGGTGTCTATAATAGCTTCTATGTTAGGTATTTACTAATATATAGTCATCAGAAATATCCGGGCGTTAATGGGTTAAATCATACTGCTTTGATGTTTATATTCATAAGCTATTTTAAAATAAAATATTTTCAGGTTAATTTATGAGGGGTAAGCAAAACATTTGAAAGCATATTCAATTACTGCTTTAATTTATGAACGTGTGAACGGATAAAAACATTTTCACTGATCCATGTCATGCATTTGAATGTCTCTATACAAAGAAATTTTATATAAGAGAATCATTAACATGTTTTACTTATTATAAAAACATTAATAAACATTTCTAATGAATAAATATTAGTTCAATGTTATCAAATGACTTCGACAACAGTTTAAAAAAATATATTTATTTTCATCAAAGCGAAAAATATTCCAAAAGGTCTTTGAACTGTCTTTCATAACTGCAGAGCATTCCAAAACCTTTGAAGAGGAAAGTAATAACAAATCTGATAGTATCTAAGAGCCAAGCCCATTCAATAAAATAACTCGATTTTAAATGAAATTGTAATATTAATGCACTCAAAAAGAAACCACTAGACTGTGAGATTCTTTCATTTCCCAAAATATTCACAATGCCTGCACCGATCGATATTTACTAAATTTATAATTCTGCGCGTTACCAATTTGCTGCGGAAAAATAAGTAAACGGAAATCTGTTTTCCGTTCGATCCAGATCAAGTGAAAATGCTTTTCAAATATTCTTACTTAAAGTTTACATAATAAATAAAATAACAGTTTCGCTTGCATAACTGTTACGTTGGGATAATTAGGAATATTTAGATAGCAAATGAGAGTTATTTTCGTCTCACTCCGTTATTGATTGCGCGGTTTAGTTTACATTTCTTGAGAATAAATTGACTGATGTCTATTGGAAATAAAATATATTTTCTGCTGGTGGTTCTCAGGTATAATGATGCATGACCCGTCCTATATGTTTGGCAAATTTTAGGAAAGACGAAACCTGTTGAGCAAGAACATAAACAATAATCGGAGTGGTGGTCAGCATATGGGGGTAGATTCCCAGGAAGTTGGGTTTGAATCTGGAAGACGCACTAAACATCTTGTAGAACCAGAGGACCAGGGCCATAGCCAGAGGTTACTTTCGGAGGGGCACATTGTTTTTTGTGAAGAAAACTTCAATAAAACTACATGTTTTCCTATATATAATCCTAATGAGTATCATAATACAATGTGATTTTAAAATGTCAAAATAATAAAATTGATGTAATGAACAAATTTATAGCCTTAAATGAGTCATGTAGTAACTACACAATGAATTTAATAGTAAAATTAACATTAAAAATATATAATAATTTTTAAAACAGAAGTATAACTGTAGAAAAGGAATAATTTTGAAAGAAAATGAAAACGTTCAAATTTTTACTTGAATATTATAAAATATGCTCTATTTGAAATTTTCGCCAAAAACTCTTCGATTATGCAACAATATTGTGACGAGATGCCAAAAGGTAGAATCAGTCTGTTCTTACACGTCGAATCCTATTTGCACCTATTCCTTAATTCAATATCACTGTTCTAAGCCCAATGTTATATATTCACAGCTAGGCAGATGACAGACCCACATACGTGGTCTCTTTTCTTTCCACGAAACGGCCTTTAAGAATTTCGGAGGGGGACCGATCCCCCTAATCCCTAACCTTGCCTACAGCCTTGCAGAGAACATACAGGTTAAATCTAAAATTCTTCTTGCTGGGAGGTTGGCTAGGGAGAAAGAGGTTCAGGAGCAAATATTCCTTCTCATAATCAAAATTGTGGAGATTATCCTGTATTGCATTAAAATTTGTACGTCAAATGTATACGTTAGGGTAGGTAGCTATTAACGAGTTAGCAAACACAACCACCCATCAAAATATATTTGTTATTTCAATCTAGATGAAAAATTTCCAACTTGGAGGCAGTTCACGTTATCAGTATTCGTCTGAACAATGCGAGATTTTTTACCTTTTATTTAAAGGGAGCACCAAATAGTCGGTCAGCTTTATAACCTGTGATACAGTTCAAACACATCTAACACTTACGCGGGAATAGAACTGAATGTTAAACATTATACAATATCGTCGACCGAAAGTAGAAAGTTTATGTGATGCAAATAAAATACCATGAGATTTCCCAGCTTATATTTTGAGATACTGAGACCATATGATGAGACCATAAATGAGACTTTTTCAATTGCAACATCAGTACATAAACTCCTTGATGTTTCGATAAGCAAATTGCGAGATGCATATTACTTGTATTAGTATTTTCTTAGTTCAATTATTTTATTATTTTTCTGTTTAATATGCTACTTCATAATTGTAGTTTTATTTTAAAGTTATTTTTTTGTTTGAGGGAAGTATTTTTAAACTTGCTTAGATTACCAACTCTCTAGGCCCATTCCTGAATAATATTTAAGAAAGAAGCATCTTTTAGTATCAGATTAACTATTTTATTTAATCATGCATATAAAGTCATTTCTAACTTTTCTGTTTGTTTATTCAATATTATGTAATGCCAGAACATTTGTATACCTAATATGAAATATCAAGTTAATCATTCATTCATTTTCTATCTCGTAAATGAAACTTTCGAGTTTTAAAACAAGGACGTATTAATAGAAGGGGGGGAAGTCCGGGGGATTTCTACTCTCCCCGAAATATTTTAAATGTAGACGTTTCTAGATTTTTTTAAAAAACTTATTAAGATTTGCGTTCATTTCTAGATTCTACTGCAAGAGTTGAAAGATAGTTTTTAATCGTGAAAAAAGCAAAAACATTTCTTCGCATCAGAATTGCTCTCAGGAAGTTGACAAATTGAACTTTACTTTCAGTGCATACAGGAAAAGGATGAAGGTTTCAATAGGCTAGCCTTAAAAGCTAGGAGAATGAATTTACTACTACGAAACGATAAATTATAAATTACAGATTGTGTCATACTGTTTTCTAATTTCGGTGTCATAAAATACAAGATGCGATATCGCTGCAAGTTGAAGTTATATTTTTCTAGATACGTTGAAAATACCTTCATTGTTGATAATCTATTTTATGACATATGCATGCATGCATACACAATTATGAATGAATATTATTGATGTATTTCAGTGTATACTCTGTATGTGTGTAATCTATTGTACTTCGGATAAAGATTTTGGACGATCCCAAAAAATTCTGGGTATGTTACTGCAGTAAAAGAAGAACAAAAAAATAATCTCAACAAGTCACCCTTTTGCTTACTCGGCCCGTGCAAGATTCCAGAAACGAAGCTATTATCTGAGATGACTACACCTGAATTCATTACTTTTGAAAAGTCTATCCATTAAATTTTAAATAATCTTGATAAAATAATCGCTCACTTTAAAGCAATAACTTGTTTCCACATTGATGTGTAATCCAAACCACTGCAATCCTTTAAGCTTGAAGTTCGGAAATGTTAGGCGTGCCAAATCGCACATGACACCATTTTCTTTCCTACCACAGCTTAAATCATTTCGACATTCGGTCGTAAATTAAGTGTGAGTTGGTTTGAATGGAAAAGGAGATACTTTGGTCTGTAATTCTAATCGAAATGAAATTGCAGAATGAAATGAAAATCACGTTACATTGAACTGATCAGATGCGTTTTCATATTGATCTCTACTGAAACTTGAGTACATGTGATGATAAATTATACATTATAACTTCTACATTCGTTATAAATTGTTATCAAACGGAAGTTTTATTTCTCAAGAGGTTGTTGAACTCGATATTTGTTATACAGTTCAAAGTTTACACAATAAATCTTTGGAACAAAATTGATTTCGGCATATTATAAGCTTACATTATTTTCATAATTTAAAAACCGACAAAAGATTATGAAGATCTAAAGCACATATGAAATACATATTAAATATTAATTTCTGAGAATCTTCTTTAACTTCTTGTCATACAATTAAAATGGAATTCAATGCGACCGAAAAATACTATTTAATTCCAATTAGACCAACAGTTATATGAAAGCTCAGAAACAAAACATTTTATTTTGAAATTTGCATTGATATGTAACATTTAATGAGGTTTATGTATGATGCTAATGAACAATAATTAAGTAATAGTATATTATAAATTAGTATTTCTATAATGTATGAAACATTTCAAACCATTTATATAAAGGTAGAATAATTGAATTTTTTTTACACTTCAATGTTGTTTTGCTTCTTATATTATTTTGAAGGACACATGATATCTTGAACATACTAAATAAGATAGAATAGAAGCACGAGATATAATATGTAACATATAACGAGGTTCATATATGATTCTAAGGAATAATAAATAATAATACTATATAATAAATTAGTATTTCTTTAATGTATGGAACATTTCAAATTATTTTCGTAAAGGTAGAATAATTGAATTTTTTTGCACTTCAATGTTATTTTGCCTCTAATATTATTTTTAACGACACATGATATCTTGAACATACTAAACAAAATAGAATCAAGGCACCAGATATAATATGTAACATTTAATGAGGTTCATATATGATGCTAAGAAACGATAAATAATAATAGTATATAATAAATTAGTATTTCTTTAATGTATGGAACATTTCAAACCATTTTCGTAAAGGTAGAATAATTGAATTTTTTTACAATTCTGTGTTGTTTTGCTTCTTATATTATTTTTAAGGACACGTGATATCTTGAACATACTAAACAAAATAGAATCGACGCACGAGAAAAATAATTAAATGATTTGACATTATGCTGTACGAGGTTTACAGGAGACAGTTCTTGACATCTCACAGACGACAAAATCTACAGTGGTACATAAAATGATTGACGTCTTCCAGACGTCATGTATATCAAAGGATTAAGGGTACATAGTACCTTTCTGTCTGAAATGTATAAGAGAAAATAGATTAAAACAGCTTAAAATAGCTTATTTTCGATATAATATGAAATTACAATGTATATTCTGTTTAGATTATATGCTTTCCTAAATCCTTAATAATAATCTAACTTTATAAAAATTATTTACTTTGGTTGTACAAAATATATATATTTAAAAAAACATAAAATGTGTACACCAAGTACAAAAATAAACTAGAATTCTTCTTACCAAAAAAGTAACCTTTTAAAATGTGTAAATAAGTAACTAATTTTTGAGTCAGATGGAAGCTAAGTATCAGTTTTAATTTGTGAACTGACATTATATTAAGAGAGCAATATATTTTATTTTATAGCACGGTAAAATCTAAGATTTTAAATTTTAAATTTCTCAAAATTTACTAATTGCCAAATATTTTGAAGATTTAGATTTACAAAACAAAATAGATTTTTGATTTCGATTGGATATAAAAATTTAGTTCTTAATATACGTATTTCATCACCGCAATATATGCATCATGCACAGTATCCACAATAATTTCATCATAATATACGCATTTCATCATACGTAAATCATCTTGCGGGTAAGTGAATTTTATTTTTTTACCTACGATGTACAGTTATTTAAAACATATTCTACTTGAAATGACAAAATTAAATATTTTTTCTCAAAGTCAAAAACGTTATTGAAAGAACTTCATTCATTCTTAGACAATCATTTTTGTTTTATGATGAATCGAAAAAAAAACGCTGTTATAATGAAAATTTTAAATCTCGAAAAGTACAATGTGTCCTTAAAACATGAAGTGGAATAAAATATTCATGAAAAATTCAAAACAGACAGTTTTATACACTTACGAGGCCTTCGTCAATGGAAGAGAATGTCAAATAGTAAAGATAAATCTCCAGTAAAAAGAAAGCCATGAATGCGTGATCAAATAAAATCCCTTTTTCGTGTTATATTAAGTATTTAAATATCTACTTATGTATACCCATTAAAATCATAACCTCTTTAGATTCAATTATATATCATTAATGTCAACCTTGTGTAAAGAAATGCAAATATCTAAAGTTGTTGAAGGTTGGGTTTACGTCTTTTCACTCCTACGATTTAAACAAACAATAAAGCATGTTTTCTTTATGCGAAGTAAAACAAGATACGTATGATTTCTTATCAAATAAGATAATTAAATATCTCAGTTTGGTTTGTATAATAATGGAGTAAGCAATCGTTTTGATGTGACAGATACAGCTGGCAACATTATGTAATAAACAGGGAACAAGAATTGTGTTGAATACAAAACAATTGTTCCCTGCTACGAAAGTAACATTATCTAAACTAACTCACAAATATTAGTTTAGACGTACTTGACAGTTATGCCTTGTGAATGTACTTCTCAATATCTTTGTATATAACAGAGTTTCTTAAATTATGGGTCGTGGAATCTAAGCAGGGGTTGCCAAATATTTTAGAAATTTTAATATTTCTTTAAATTTACTAAAATAGCTTTACAATTAGCAAATATTTTTACAGAATGTATCTGATTATAGCTAAAGATAATTCAAAGAAAGAATAAAAACGGAGGTATTTCGAAGCATTTTTTTTAATAACAGAAATATTTATTTTACTTGCTTTGTACGTGACGTGTCAAACGGCTTTTGTGAGAGTGTTTAGGTGTTTTAGCTCAGCTTCTCGCCAGTGCAAACAGTCAGCCGGTTCTATACGGATCATTTTTACTCGATTGTCACCCTTTCACTGCGACATATTTTTCTACGATACGTTTCTCAACGCCATATTTGTGTGCAAGTTATTTTGCACCACCATAAAATCAAAGTGTCAATCAAATCTAAAGAATATTGAAGAAAAATTTCGTCTCCAGTGTCGACTATTTTGACAAGATTTAATAATATAACTAGCTGCTTTGCACCCAGCCTTCGGTCTGGGTAACAAATGTTCCCAAGTAAAGTTTTAGAACCATTATTTTAGATATTCATATTCACAAAAATCTTAAACCTCATATGCAAGATTGTTGACGAATATGATAGTTTATTATTAATGTATAGTTAAAGTTATAACTACGTATATGCTCTGTGCTCTTCGCCTGTCTTATGATAACAAATTCCACAGCTTTCTCTATTAATTAACGCAACAGTGTGTTATATTTGACACCGATGGATTTAGATATGTAGATATGCACAGCGTAAAAAGTCTCAATTTCATTAAATTAGTTATTAGCGTGGTGTCCCATAGATTTCCTAGAATATTGCGTTATTTTTTAGGTAGATCAGTTGACTTATTTAAAATAAAAATATCAAGATAAAATATAAAAATTATATCTGTAGGGACAGGCGAGTAATAGTGAACGGCCAGAGAGCGCCACCTAGGAAGAAAGTAAGTAGATGAGGGAGAACGTCGGAGGTGATTGTAGACTCCGGACGTGTAAGCGAGGCTCTTAGGATAGATACTTGAGTTGATCTAATTGGTTACTGTAAATATTGTAATATTTGTATATATAATTGTCCGGTAGTAGTTTGTGCTCTGTCTTAAAATAAACCTTAATGTTGAAAATAAATCTACTGTTTGGATGTGCATTTATACAACGGCTCGGCGATCATCACAATATCTACCAAATGATAAACATATAGTTTAATATATCAAAACCTATATTGTCGTCTGCTTTTTGGTATTCCGAGAAATATAAGAATGTATTTACGGTATTAAAATGTTAAAAATTAAAGATAGTTTTTGTATAAGAAATGGCAACTGCAAAATACAAACAAAATTTCATAGAACTTGGCGAGTTTTGAATTACTGAAAATAAAAATCTCGCCAAGAAAATAAAAAATAAAAAAAAGTGATTTTCTAAAAAAAGATGATTTTAGCTTTTAGAAGATTAAAAAAAAGTATTCTCACATACATATATATTTTCATAAATATATTTCTATAGACTTAAATTTTAATACCGTAAATATATTCTTATATATCTCGGAATACCAAATAGCAGACGATAATAATGCCAACACTATCACTTTTTGACTCCAACTCAACAATGGAAATGCTCGTGACACAAAATTAAAATGGCATTTTGGTCGGTTTTTTGTAGATATCTTTCGAACTAATTAGAATATCGGAACGCGAATAGGCGAAATGACTTCCTCGAATAGTCCTGCGTCTTTTGGTACCATCGGTGTCCGAGGAGATAGACACGCATACATAGTTACAATCAGATTTTAATATATAAGAAGATTAAAAATAAGCAGTCACACTCTTCCCATTCATGCTTAATCCTCGCATAAGCTCTGTTAGAAGTAATGGGGTATTCTTAGTAGTGACTTTCCACGTGGCTATACAATAGAAGACTATAGTTAATGTTTGAATTTCTTCAAGTAATTGAATTTTTTTTTTTTTTTTTGTGATTACATTATAATTTTCAGTTTGTTACTTATCTAAAATTTTTATATTGTTCTATGTCTTAAAATTAAAATTTAAAAGTACTAAACCACAACTGCAGTAATGTATTACAGTACAGTGGAAGAAACTGTCAGTGTCGGATTTGCGGAAAGCTTACGGGACCCTACAAAATTTTCGCAAACATTATGGGCTCCCCACACCAACAAATTTAACAAACCTTGCTATGTAACAAGATTT
Source organism: Pardosa pseudoannulata (assembly GCA_032207245.1). Lineage (NCBI taxonomy): Eukaryota > Metazoa > Arthropoda > Arachnida > Araneae > Lycosidae > Pardosa > Pardosa pseudoannulata. The sequence continues at coordinate 23,425,954 of CM063504.1, read as the reverse complement.
TAAAACTGCAGATATTTGTCTAATTTAATTCGCTTTTCCTACTTGTTTATTAAATTTAATAACTATAACGATATTATTGTCGATTGATCATCAATTTCTAATATTTATTAAACTAATACTTATTAAAAAAGTAACCAGGGATAATAAATTATTTGAAATGAAAGTGACATTTGAAATTCATTTATCTTCACACGTTCAAGTCAGTTAAAATGATATGGATTAAAAGCTGACCCAAAACAGTTTTATTAGGTTACACGTTCATTTGCATTATTAACTTGGCATGAATAAATGAGCTAACTTTCATTGTTGGCATTATTATTATTTGATATTTGGTATTCTCTGTAACACACGCATACACATATATAAACAATTTTGAGCATTTTATATAGGAATTAAGACTAGTATTTAATCAAATTAAAAATGTATTTTTGTATTTAAGCATATTTCTGTGGCTCATTATAAGGTATATAGGACCAAAAAGCAGTTTTGTTCTGCTTATCTAATGTTGTTAAAAGATATATATTAATATCAGAAAAAGTAGATACATAATAAAGCAGAAAAGTTCTTGTATTTGAAGTCTCTTTAACATTAGAATTAACAACAGTTATATTACAGCAGAAAACTGTTCCCAACATATGATTTAGATCAAATTCTAAAATTAAATTACCAAGTGAGACATTATTAATAATATTACTGAGCACAAATTAAATAAAATAAATTCATAAAATATTTAATATTTGTCTTGTGTGCTGGTTTACACAAAGTTATATATATATATATATATATATATATATATATATATATATATATATATATATATATATATATATATATATATATATATATATATATATATATATATATATATATATATATATATATATATATATATATATATATATATATATATATATATATATATATATTATATATATATATATATATATATATATATATATATATATATATATATATATATATATATGTATATATATATATATATATATTTATATATATATATTTATTTATTTATTTATTTATTTATTTATTTATTTATATATCAATTATGATCATACTTCAATTTGTAATTGAACTCTAAGAATTTTCAAATGCTACACTTTTCGAAAAGTAAAAAATAGTATTTCGAAATAGAGAATCCATCATATGCAAATATTACATCTACTAGTGAGTTTTTCTTACTCCTTATCTTCTCTAAATTAATAATATTCTACAAACTCCGATGTCCTTTGGAAAATAGTGAAGATAAAGTATCTCTCGTTACTAATCTTCCCTTGTGAAAATAGCGTGGAAAGTTTCCGTACTTCCCTCGCTTTGCGTAAGACGTGTTTGGGTTACAGAATTATATTGCGTTTGTTACATTGTGTTAATGATTTTCCTGCTGCTGAAACGCAACTTTCACTGTGTTAGGATACAGTATATTATTTACGTTGTCTTTCTTAGATTAAAGTGTAAACGTCATTAATACCGGGAAGTGAAACTGCTGGGAATATGCTTTGTCTTAAAAATGCGCGCTTTTTATACAAACCATTAGGGCGGGAGGGGATAGGACGGAGCAGAATTGAAGGTAGTGGACAATTCCTTTCGCTGTGATTAAAATGTCTCTGATAACATGAATATCTCTAATTATATTTAGGTCATGTATATCGGATATTTGTGAGATGTTCACTAGAGTAAGGTCTGGTAAAATGATAGACCAGGTAGGGGAGACTATCTTCTGCGGCAAAATTTCGAAGAGACAAACCAACCTAAACTCAATCCCTTATAAATAAATAAATAAATAAACACTATCCCCAAAAATATATTCCAATCCCTTGTATCTAGGAAATATGAAATCTAGAACCATGTCTAATCAAAATCCTCTTAATGGGTTAGCAATACGAGAAGATAATGGAATTAATTTCTCCAGATCTGGCTTAAATCCATACGGTACTACTAAAAGACCAGAGCATCTCAACAGTAACCCGAAGTGTTTACCTAGTTGCTGCAAAACTACGAAAGGTCCCTCGCTATATGAGTTAATTTAGACCAACTTGGTAAGGAGGAACACTATAGAGGTAAGTTCGAGACTACCAGGTAAAGCGTAGAGAAAAGATCCCTCGGGTACCTCAAGTACGTGGAAAAAGTACACACCAAAAGGAATTGTGCTCCAGAGGAAAATATGAGAAGGTCTGACCTTTATGCCGGAATATAGAATAAAATGCAAAGTTAACGTAAGACCGACACAATTAATAAAAAAATAACAATGTTGCAATGGGGGCAATTAAATACGAATTGATTACTAAACTAGATTTGAAAGAAGTATCACAAATTAACAGAAAAAACTTCTAAACTGTTTATTTACTGCAATTTAAACATCTTATAACATTGCACTGCTTTTACTTTTTGTTTTAAAAGTTTATTGTTTATTGTTAAAAACTTAAATTTTAATTATGCCTGTAGTGGGTATTAATTTGCATATTGTAAGTTCATTGGTTTTATCTCGTTACACATTATGTCATATATGTAAACTTTCATATATGTAACTCATATATGTAAAATCACTATTAGCATTATCTTCTGAATTCAATAATATGTCATTTTTCTAGCTAACATTGTCCATTTAGAATTCTGTTTTGAAATATTTAAAGTCTTTGATAGCATGAGAGACGGCACTTTGGAGTTTGGGTACAGTAGCAAAAAAGCTAGGACCGGTCTTGACGAGAATTCAATGCAAAGCCTCCACTATGAGCATTTCTTAACTGTTTCTCGTTTCTCCGGTCGCCATTTTGTATTTACCGTAACGGACACATTACTTAGTCAAGCATCCCTCCCATTGTGATCCTAAAATGGCCCGACAGAAACCGACTTTTACTCAAATGGGTTCCGCGTGTAATGGGAATGAGTCTAGCGTGGGCCCGACGCAGTTGTCGTTTAGGCAGAGCTGGCTGGAAATGGGTGCAGCAGCTTCACCCATTGTGTAACCAAAGAAATGACCGAAATGCGAACGGAGATCCAGCTAAAGATAGTTCGGATAAGACCGCTCTCTTACAAGCATTCTATCAACAAATCAAATGATTGCATTTCTGCCATTGTGTGGTCAGGGGTACACCGTTGGAAATGAGATTTATGGGATCTGATAGATGTATTTTCAGCACTGCAACCTCTGCGCGCGCCTCTCGTAATTTGTATCAGCCGTTTACCACACTCCCGACATTATGGGGTCAGGTTAATGATGCCGAGATGAAGTTACGGTGTTCTTTTCTTTATTCCTAATTTTTTTCCTTCGCCGGACGTTTCCATATCTTTCTGTGTATATCCGAGCTATTAAGCAAATTTCGTAAACCAGTATGCCTGGCAAGGAAGAGAAAACAAACATTAGTTTACACAAACATGGGAATATATCAGCGGATATGAAATTTCACCTTCCAACAGAACGTAAAAACAGACAGATTATGTGATTAAGGAAAAAGAATGGGTTACCTCGGATCACGTTGACAGGAGTATGCTGAAAATGTTAGATTCTACGCTTATTATCTTTTTACTTTCGAATCAGCAAACAATCAGAAAGATTTCTAAAACCTAGTGTATAAAATTACATGTTTTTTTCTGCTAAACTGCAATTATAAGTCATTTTAAACATGGCTGATTACTGAACTAATATAAAAGATAAATGCGAATGTATATAAATGCGTAAGTAGAAATTTCAATTCAAATATTGTAATTTTTTTGTTTTTACTTTGTTCATGTAAGTTATATCAAAATATTACTTTTTTCTGTAATGAAAATAACTGCTAAATCTGAAATACTCCAATATGAATAAATATATGCAGCTATGAAATTTCACTTTTTAAGAGAACATAAAAGAAGACATATTTCGAAACTAAGTAATGTTATACCTTAGTTCTTAAATTTTTAAAGATATTCTTATATTGAGAATATATAACATTGCTACATGAAATACATAAGACACTAACATCTATTAACAAATAATTTTACATATATTATATTTAAAATGCGAGATTATTTGATAAAAACTGAGCCATCCAAAATAATCCTAAACTTTGCTCTAGTGCACAGAATACAACCCAATTACATTCATTTATTTATTTTTTTTTCAATTTATTTTTAGAATTTGTCAGTAGGCTGTCTCCCTAAATATTTTTCCAAGTTGTAACCATGGTTTCTTGAGTAGTGTAAGAGATCACAGTTTCAAATTGAAACTTAGATTATTTGATAATTACAGAGGTAGAATAGGTTATTTGTGTTCAATATAATTACATTTCTTTAGTAGATTAATTTGTGACTGATTTTTACTGAAATTTACGACTAGAGACCACAAGCCAGGAAACCAAACCTGCTGTCCAACATGAATGTGTAATAAAAAATATTGTACTCTTAAAACTTTACCACGTGTACTACGAATCTTTACTATCTGTGGAAAACTTTAAAACTCTTAGCAAAAGTCACCTGTGAACAGCTTTTCCGAGTTAAAAGCAACGCTAGTAGTCATTCATCAGAAAGTGAAAAGTCCGAAAAGTTGACCTTAAATTTTTTTTCTGATTAGCCCATGATTTTGTCACCGATCAAATGGTAAAGTTACAAACCCCCTTCTTTGTTAAAATTTTAATTATGGTATCTGGTCCTTTTCAAGAGACTAGTAAATATGATACCATTAAAACTAAAATGAAAATTTTTACACCTGTTAGAAATCTTTTGCTATATTTTTATAAATTTGCAAGGAATTTATAGAAAAATTATAATGTGCGAAAATATTAAACTTGCCACTTTAATTTTAGGTATTATCTTATATTATTGGCACATACTTAATTGAAAAACCTTTTAAATTTTATGATCATTGGTGATTTAGCTTTGCAATTAAAGTAGTTTTTCATTATTGGGATTTTGGAAAAAAAATAAACTGCTGCTAAGCAGAACTCTATAAATATTCAGTCTTAAACCAGTTTTCATCACAAATTAGCTGACAAATTCTCTCGCAGAGATAATATGCTAAATTTTGTCATCATATTTTTGGACAAACTACCACACGTGACAGCCTATGATTAACTTCCAAGTTAATTAACCCTAGAAAAGCATCATTAACTAATCCATTTGCTAGCACTTGTTATTATGCAACTTTCATGGGAGGATCACACACCCGATTAATGTTTTAAACCACTGCACTTTCGTGAACAAATGTTAATCAAGTGATTTGAATAGCGTTTCAGGTATTCAAAGGAATTTTCATGTTTTATGCATTGTAGGATAACATTATAATACTTTTCTGAATCACATTTTAATACATTAATGTCATTAAACTTCTTTTTAAATTCATTATGCCAGACCTTAACTTTTAGTTTCAAGATACACTGTGTCATTTGAGTGAGGTCAGAATTTAAATTATAATTATCCTGGTCAAAATTACTTATATGAATGAATGTATTATTGATAGTTCAATTCAAGCTCCAAGTGAATAACTTTAGAAAATTCTTATTCAGATTAGAAAAGTTATTAATCCACACCCCTTGTATATCATGTGCCGAAATTAATAACGCAATATGTAAGGGAAAGATATGCTATTTTTCATTTTAAATATTTTCAGTACATGTTAAATATATTACAGAATGAAAGTTATCCTTTAAACAAATTATTCTTTACTTGTTCTCTTTAACTTATGTTAAGCACTTCAATAAGAATAAGAATTGGTAAACATCCACTTTATTCAATTATAAAAAGTATTATTTCAATTATCACTGGCTCAGGTTTCTTTATTTTTGATACGTTAAGCTTAGGAGAAAGTGATTAATATCAATGCTTTTCGACAGCACAATGCCTAATCGCACAGAGCTTTTCTACCACTCATGAAAAGGCGTGGGAAGTTAAAATTTCGATTTCAGTATCAAATATTAATAAACACGTATATAATTTTGGATTATATTTAAAGCTAAAATATTTAAGTACTAGAGCGTACAAATACTGAAATTTTTACTTGAAAAATTGAGCAATTAAATCAATTAAGTTATTAGTTGTAAAATTTGTAATTACCTGTAAAATCATCCAATTTTTGAGACCATTCTAAAATATTTTTTCAATTTCTCTTTTATAAATTTGGCAGGGAAGACAAAATAAGTTATTATTAAAATTTTTATTAAGTTATTTTTTAATTGCTTGTTACTTTATTAAATAATTTTAGTAATGTTACATTCTAGAGGCAAACTTAAAAAACAAAGCATTTAGGAACATGCTTTGTTTTATTCAAAATTTTCCCCTTCAAGATTTTTGTAATAAATGTTATAAAAATGCTATATTATTACAATTCGAAACAAAATCTTTAACTTGTAATTATTAATTTTTAATATGTACTTAAATTTAGAAAAACCCATATTAAAAAAGCGTAAAAAATTTAAATGAGTATGTTTTATTGTCGTATTTCAATATTTCTGTTTAAAATACCTATAGAAAATCTTTATTTTCGAAATTGCTATCATTTGGTTTTCATTTTGGCTGTTATTAAAAGCTAAATATTAAAGATATTTTGACCTGTATTTATTTAATAAATTTAATATATTAATGTCATTAAACTTCTTTATAAATTCATTATGCCAGACCTTAACTTTTAGTTTCAAGATACACTGTGTCGTTTAAGTGAGGTCAGAATTTAAATTACAATTATACTGGTCAAAATTACTTGTATGAGTGAATGTATTAGTGATAGTTCAATTTAAGCTCAAAGCGAATAACTGGTGAAAATTATTATTCACATTAGAAATAGAAAAGTTATTAATCCACACCCTTTGTACGTCATGTGCCGAAATTAATAACGCAATATGTAAGGGAAAGATATGCTATTTTTCATTTTAAATATTTTCAGTACATGTTAAATATATTACAGAATGAAAGTTATCCTTTAAATAAATTATTCTCTACTTGTTCTCTTCAAACTTTGTAAGGGTATTTCAATAAGAATAAAAATTGGTAAACATCCACTTTATTCAATTATGAAACGTATTATTTCAATTATCATTGAATCAGGTTTCTTTATTTTTGATACGTTACGCTTAAGAGAAAGTAGTTAAAAGTAGTAGAAAGCACAAAGCTTAATCATACATTTTTTACCACTCATGAAAAGGCGTGGGAAGTTAAAATTTCGATTTCAGTATCAAATGTTAATAAACACATGTATAATTTTGGATTATATTTAAAGCTAAAATATTTAAGTACTAGAGAGTATAAATATTGAAATTGTTGCTTGTAAAATTGAGCAATTCAATGACGTTATTACTTGTAAAAATTGTAATTACTATTCATCCTATTTTTCATCCTATTTTTGATATCATTCTAAAATATCTTGCCAATTTCTCTTCAAAAATAAGTTATTTTTATGAAGGTATTTTTAATTGCTTATTACCTTAATAAATGATTTTAGTAATTTTACATTTTTAGAAGCAAACTTAAAAAAATAAAACATTTAAGAACATGTTTTGTTTTAATCAAAATTTTCCCTTTCAAGAGTTTTCTAATAAATGTTACAAAAATACTACATTTCTACAATTAAAAAAATCTTTAACTTGTAATTATTCATTTTTAATGTGTACTTAAATTTAGAAAGACCCATATTAAAAAAGCATAAAAAATTTAAATAAATATCTTTTATTTGCCGTATTTGAATATTTATGTTTAAAATACCTAGGCAAAATCTTGATTTTCGGAATTGCTATCATTTGTTTTTCATTTTTGACTGAAAGTAAAAGCTAAATATTAAAGTTATTTTGATCTGTATATATTTATTGAATGCTGAAACAGTTAATTAACAGACTCTTAACAGACTCTTCAGTAGTCTACACAGATTGGGTATATACGGTCTTGAAATGTTTCTTGTGCGGTTTTCATAAGCGCTAATTTTTGTATTAATTAATATCTTATATAGTTTACGAGATTTGTAAAATTAATAGAAATGTTTTGTTGGTATGTTAGTTATATATAACTTAATATTATTTTTTTAGAATGAATTCTTTTATAATGTAATAAGTATATTTAAAAATACTTCTACTTATCATTTTTATTTTAAGTGGTATTTAAATGCATAATTGTTTATTTAAAACAATTAAAGATTAATGCTATAACAAGTTTTACTCTTATGTTATTACAAAAGCATTTTACATTGCTACTTTTTAAAATAAAAATTAATTAATTATTTAAATGTTTTTTTTTTACTATTTCAACTAATTGACAAAATCATACAAAACTACAATAGTTTCACAATAGTCAAATAGATATCTAATGTAAGTTGATATCTAGGTAAATCATGTCATCTTATGTCGTCTGCTTTATTGTTATCTAATTTAAATTTAGACAGAATGGTTTTCCACCTCTTAACTATAATATTAATATGTTATAATAAACAGCAAATTAATGACTTATACTTTTTTATATTATTTTCATATAATCCATAAAATTGATAAACCCATTCAAAACTTTAATAGTTTCCCAATATTCTAATAAGTATATAACGTATATAGTATCTGGGTAACTTGATATCTAGGTATATTATATTAACAGGCACAACTAAGCAACTCATGCGTCTTCTTTTTTATTATTTAATTTAAATGCGGCAAAACATAAAAAGGTTCTACACCTGTGTTCTATAATACTAAGGATATGTTTTGAAATATTTCTACCATTCCTGTCAAGGTGATAAATCCGTTGGGTTAGATATCCTACCGAGTAACATAAATGGAACTCATTATAACTTTAGGTATCTACTAAGGGCGAAAATCATTTTCAAAAGAGGTTTTGCAATTTTTTTGCCCTACACATTGCGCTGAACGACGGGAATTCCCCTGAAATAAAATTTTAGCACCACAGATATATCTGTTCTATCGGTATATTTATTCAACTCTCTTACCCCGTGAGTCACTCGAAAATCAATTTCACATTTCAGTTTTTTGAGAATATTTTTGAATCCCTCTTTCCCTCGAGCTACTCGTCAAAAAAGGAGGTTGGCTAAAGAATACTAGGAAAATATTTGTGATTTTTTATGGTGCAATATCTGAATTTGAAGAGCGGGAATAGGACTCCCTCCTCTGTTAAAACGTTTCGTTTTTATATTTTTTTCTTCGTGTGTATGTGTAAATAGTAGTCGGAATACGTTTATTTGCAGTTATTTTGATATCCCATCAAAGGAAAACTTTTCCGGTAGTCACCTGACTTCGGCTAATCAGTAACTATATTCCTGATCCATGTTTACAATGACAATCCTATTTAAAATTTTACAGTTAAGTCTTAGTGAAGGCACAAATATTTCTAAACATTTGTACAATTACTATAAAATAAGATAATTCTTCACTGGCACGAAATCCGTATGAGACTTGGATTTTCTAAGAATTCTAAACAGTCATTGATTTTGATAAGAATTTCTAATTTGTTACCCTAAAATCCTCTTTCAGACATTTAATCCACTTATACCAGGGTTTGCCTCTTTTTGGTTATAATATCATTTTATTATTAATATTTTTATTGTATTTTTGTAAATCGCTTATATAGTTGTAATATAACAATGAATTAGAGTACATGCGAAAAGGAGATTTAGCTACAATAAATACGTTTTATTGCAATACAAACAAAAATTATGATATATACAACAGTTTACACCTGACTCCAATGTAAGATATTCATGAAATGTTAAGATTAAAAAGGAATTATTAATTATGAAAATTCAAATGTTTGCATTAACTATCTATTTATATTTTTAAAAAAAAGTGAAAATGTTGATCATGGAGGTTGATTATCATTGACATAAGCTATTGTAAAAAAATTTGCTGGGTTGTGGCACAACGGGTACACTGTTTGAACATTTGTTGTTTAAACTCATCTGGACTGAAGTTAATGTTACAAATGTAAGATTAATACATTTGTAAATAGTACCTAATTTACTGATAGAAATAATCGGGAGTTAACAGGATTCCAT
>CM063504.1:23370990-23410990 GCA_032207245.1 Pardosa pseudoannulata | reverse complement strand
CACGTTCTGCAAATCTCACTGGATGTCTAATTTTGAGGCCATATCTTGCAGTTTGCTGTTTTGGAGATAGCACAGTAGAAGGAGCCTGATCCACAATTGGTTGTGCAGCCTGCGTCTTGTGCTGGAGGATTTTGTTAGAGGCTGAATAGTTATTAGCAGAAGAGTCTGAATAATCTGCCAGGAGATATGCTGGTTTCAAACGATCAATAGACACTGCTATCTCATTTCCTCCCTTGCTGATTTTGAAAAACTTATCCCGTCTGCTGACATTTGGGAATGATCCATCGTTAGGAGGGTGAAGAGGGGTAAGCAATGCGTTAATATACAATGCTAATATATAATGAATAGGAATCTCCTTTACATCTGACAACATTTGGAAAGAAATTAAGTGAACAGCTTACAATACAAAGTGGCAGAAGAAATAGAAAAATATCCAGGAAAAAGGAAAACTAAGAATTGAAGTAGCGGCATTTGCTTGCGCACGGGGTTATATTTTGAGTTACGTCGCCGCAAGCATATAGCCGGTCATAGGACGGGATAGGTAAAATTTTTAATCTTCCAGACTTGTAAAGTACCCTATAAGGAAGGTAAAAAATTATCTGTTTTTTGGCTGAGAATTATCTCGTACAAATTCAATAATTTATTTATCATCATACTCCTCTAGTCTCCCGAAACTGTGAATGCAGTTTAGAATCAAGTTGAATTCATTCTAAAAGATAATTATTCTAAAAGATAAAATTCTAAATGAATTTTTCAATGAAGTTTTCTTAGCTACGTCGAAATTATTGTTAAGTTCTTTTTGCCACAGTAATTAATAGACGTAGATATCCCTGGAGGTAGATAGAAATTTTTGTTAATACCGGAATTTGTTGTAGTAGAATTTGTTGTTAAAATTTTCATTGCAACAAAAAATAATCAACGATTAAACATGAAATTATCACATATGTACCTAATATATTATTTAAGCCAAATATTATTTAAGTATTATCTAAGTTTAGTGATAAAACTTTTAAAAATAATGCAGACGATATTTAAATAATTTAAAATAAGAAATGATTAAATGAGATGGTTAAATGAATGGCGTCAAAATGCCAGAAAAAAATGTTATTTTTTACCTATTTATAATGTGATAAATTTAACCGCCTGCTCTTAACCGGGGGAAATAGGGCTTGGAATAATTGCATTAAATGCTAGAAAAGGGGGAAAGGGGTGGATTTCGAACGTTGCTAACCCTAAGTCCTTAAGAGTCCAATATAGATGCCTGTTTCCATTCCAGGTATGACCGCTTCATAAATTAGAGGACAGACGGACAGATAACTTAGGCTATTGTTATATAAGGGCTTTCTTTTTAGGTTAGACTTTTCACTTTATCTAACTTTTACTTCTGCTTTTGAGTTTTTTCTTGATTGCACTCTCTTTCATAGTGCTTGGTCGGTTAAATTTATTATTATCATTAAGTATTAGGTACGTTTGATACAGGAAATTTCCTTTTGTGATAACGATTTTAACTATCACTTACAAAGTTTAACTGACAGCAATATTTCATTTCAGCTTCCTATTGTCAACTTCCATTGAATGACGGAAATGGCAATAAATTTTCAGCTCCTCTTACAGAGAAATGCCACCTACAACGCTTTTGATGATAGTGAATACGTTAAGCTTCATTGACCGTCTATTACTGATAGGAAATTTCATGAATAGTAATAACCTTTATTGTCCTTTGATAACCACTGGAGCTAAAGAATACTAAGAATAAAAAGTGGTTATTTTCTATTAGCATGAAAAGCATCAAAGAAAAGGAAGCTGCTGAAAGAATCTGTCAGAGTAGGCAGTGAAAGTATCCAAGGGGGTTTAATATATGATATCTGAGTGAGAATTTAGAAATTTCTTTTACTGATTAAGTGTTTTATTTTAAACTTACTTCAACTTAAAATAGAGCCGTTTAAATTAAAATACAGTAAGAAACAAATTCAATTAAACGAGTATTTGCGATATTCTTACTGAGAGATTTTATTGTACATTGCTATGATATTGTAAAATTATAACATAAATGTTTTACTAATTGAGTTCTAAAAAGTAAGTCAAAACACCCTTTAGAATTAACTGGATGTAGTTCAACGCAGAATATTTTATGTCCATAACGTGAGTGAAGCATAGATTTGTTTGGACTTGAAAAAAATGTGGTGGGAAATTTAACAATGGAACTGAGATAAACACAGATGTCGAGTCACACCCAAAGTACGAGTGCAAAGTGTTAATGTGTCTGTGTTGGAATCGAGTGTGATATTATTTTCTATTATGGTCAGTTACAGATTATCTTGTACAGGAAAACAAGGGAATAAACCTTCTAAAATACTCTACAAGAATAAATTACATTATTATTTTATTATTTTAATTGTATTTTATTTTTATAGAAATACTAAATATTGAAAAATTCCCTTATATATATATATATATATATATATATATATATATATATATATATATATATATATATATATAAAACTCACGATAAATGAGAAAAAGCTATCCATATCGAATAGGGAGTCGTCGATAGACCGTAAGAGAAAAAAGGATATTTGTACGTAAGGACGTAAAGTCTCCAATTTTTGTCAAAGGTTGCAATTAAAGGATAATATTAAAATGTAATTTAAAATACAATTGTAATCAAGTTCTTTAGTTTTGGTTATAATTTCATTATATATATATATATATATATATATATATATATATATATATATATATATATATATATATATATATATATATATAATAAAATTCATTACAAAGTGGGATTCCAGGCAGTTTTCCCCACCCTGCAGTCATGGATAAGAACGCAATCAATACACTCGAAAATTCAATCTAACTTCTTTTATTCAACGAGATATCAACGCATCATCATGAAATTTTATACAAAACTAAACATATTCGAAAACTTCGTGGAAAAACCCACTATCGAAACTGTATCAAAAAACCGTGATGGAACTCCAGACATTATCTTAAATAGTCATTTGTCCAATCAGCTATTACTTGAAGTCACGTGGGTGATGTAACCCATACTTTAAAACTGAATTTTTAGGTATGGAACCGGAAGGATTTCTACGAGCGTACATATATGTATATATATGCATGTATATATATCCTAATAAATTTTATATAATTGATTAACTGTTTTCTGTGTCTATTCTACAAATTCCCCACTGTTATTCTTAGAATTGCCAAATTTTGGTCAAAAATTATCTCATACCTTAAGTCGGTTTAAAAACTTTTTTCTCAACTATGCATTTGATATACCGTATAAAGGATATCCATGATAGCAGTCGCAGACATATGGCAGTACGTTAATTTAATTGTTGAATTTTATGACCTAAAAAATTACACTAGTTCTTTTGTTACTTAGTAACTAGTAATTTATGTGAATATAAAATTGTTTACGACGTTTTTTTGTATTTTTTCTTGCATTAAGGTACAAAGAAATTAATGATAAGCTCCTATTTGAATTTGTAGTAAAATGAAAATTGGTTAATCCAATTGATTAAAAGGATTTTTAATTAACACGTTAATTTCTTCGTAAATTACAGCCAAATTTTTGTATTCATATTCTGCTAAATCTTTTTTTTTTATCTTCTTGAGACCTAAGATTGGCCTGGGGTGTACTTTCAATTTTGTTTAATGAAAAGCAACTTGATGATTAATTGTGATTATAATATGTAAAAAAGTTTATTTTTCCTTTAGGAGAGTGTAAGCTTACATGGCGAAATGTTGCCAGATTCAGTACTTTTTACATTATAATTTATTTGAAATTAACATAGCCCGCAAAGGACTTTTTTTTAAGACCACGTTGTGTCACTGATTACACTTAGACCGAAAAATGAGTAAATGGGTTAAAAAGATCTAATTTATTATCTACTTTAACACTAGATTGCCTAGAGAAGTCATTTTGACTGCTTTTCAATTACAATTACAAAAGCAATTGTGTATTTAATGACACAGTTTCTTAGAATTTTGTGACTTTTTCTACAACATATAAATGCATGTATTAATCATTGTAGTTGCATCTCCCCCTCTTTCATTTCCGGTATATATATCTGTCATACCTGTATTGCCTAAAAGCAGTCATTTTGTCTACTTGGGAAATTTCTAATAAACCCAACATATTTGGCAGGAAATTCTGGCATACATCAGATGTTCGTACTAAGTACGTTTTTAATGGTTTTACTTGGGGAATGACGAACAACAACCATCTTCAATGCTTCTCATTGAACACGTTGTTCTGAGACTGTTCGAGCCATACAAAAACTGTGGAAGGATTAACAAGACCAATAACATTTTCACTTGCATGTCACTCGCGGCGAAATCATTGGCCAAAAACTAGTTGGAACTATTAGAGGAAATAAAATAGAACTACCAAAGTAGCCAAACAAATGAAATATAACATGCCTCGTTTTTCCACTCTTATACAAATCGGAAAATTCTGTCCTTACAATATATAAAAGCAAACCAAATAAAAAAGTAGCTGTTCTAAGTTCAAGGTATAAATTTTTGAAAATTGATAGAAGCAATAAGAAATTGTTACCGGACTCTATTCAATTTTATAACAAAACAAAATTTGCAGTTGATATGACGAATCGCATGACCATAAAATACATAATAAAATCTAGTTCTCGTAGATGGCCCCTCCAAATCTTTTTCAATATTTTAGACTTGTTTCAATTAACAGAACAGCTTTTCATCAATTACAGAGCTAAAATGACAGAACAAGTCATCAGAAAAGGAAGACCCACAAAAATCAAATACAATATATTCTAACAAACGAAAAATTTGTCCAGTACGACTTTGCCATAACAAAACAAGTAATGTATGTGAAAAATGCTAAAAGTATGTTTGCGGAAGATGTACACATAAAAAGATTTACACCCTCATTTACTTAAAATGTACAAATAAAGCATAAATTATGTTTTTTCCAAGTGAAGTAATCTTTTTTTATTGTTAATACTTACTCACTTGTTGTATGACTTAAATAATATAAGAAATATTTAAAATAAATTTTAAGCAAATTTCTTTACACATTAGTTATTCTTTCACAATGCAATCATTTTGACTGCTTTGGGGCAATATAGGTATATACTAAGTTTCATTCTTTCTAGTGTTAATTTAAATCGGTTTTCTTACTTTTAGCTTACTTTTTCTAATCGTTCTAAACAAAATATAATATGCCTGTGCTGTAACTGTTTCGTATATCATTTCTTCAGTTAAAATTTTCACCCAATTCTTTCTTTCCTCATATGCGTGGAAAAGTAAATCATGAACTGTAAGTATATATTATGTCTTTATAGGAAGACCAAACAAATGCAAAATATTCACAGTTTTGCTTCGGGGGAGGCGGGCTGTAAGTTTCTCACCCTTGAAATGTAGATAAAAAAGTGTTTGAATAAAATCAATTTCAATACTCATTTCGATTTGTTCTAAACATATCTCAATTTATTATTTTAAATATAAAGTGAGTTGTTTGTAAAAAAAAGCAAAAACACGCTTTAATGTAGGCCTGAAACTGTCATTTCATACAAAGCATGTCCAAATTCAGATTCACAAAGCGTAATAGAAGTGTAATGGAGACAGAATATTTTTAGATTTTCTTTTTTTATACTTGCTTTGTATTTTGAAATTTTCGCATATCTCGAAGTTTTTTATTTAGGTAGTGTATGGCAAGAGCATCTGGTGTGTAATAATTGAGGGCAAAGAGATTGAAGAGATAACAGATATATCCCATTTAAATGCAGATTGGCTTTTATCTTTCGCTAATCTGGCATGGTATTTTCATTCTAGAATTAAATTATGTAGAACTAATGAATAATAGACTTCCAAGTAAACTGAGATAACTCTTCTTTTTAGTGACTTCTTTGTTTATTGTTTTCCAGCAAATTATCTCGAGACTGAACGATATATCTTCAAATATACCTTACATTAGCTCATTTAATTATTTTGCGTGCTCAAAACTCCCTCTGAACTTGTACCCAAACGGAAAAAGTATACTTTTAAGTGCATTTTGTGACCTTTGCTTTTGACAAATCAAAATTAATTTAAATGATGCTGGTAAATTACATCCTTAAGTTATCTCGATTTTATCAGAGTATCTCTCAGCAGTTTTGTTTGAGTAATAGTATAATGTATGCTTAAAATCGGGGTATGTTTTAGATAAAGTAAAAATGGATGTTAACTAATTATTTAAATAAGTGGTTTTATTTTCGATGTTATCATTCTAGAACTAATGCCAATGGTTATATGCTAGAACTTAATCTTGAAATTTAGATCTCCTCCTTCAGATTTGAATCTACATTCGTCCTCGTTTTAAGGGATAAATGACTTGTCTGGATACTTTGTAAGGTTTCTCAATTTGACTTTAGGAAGTTTAGGAAGGCTGCATGCACTAGTGAACAATACTGTCCACTTTAAGAAAACCTAGTGTAGACAAGGGGTGGGAAATCTACAGCCATCCTAAAGGTATTGCCCAGACAGGAAATTTTAAAAAGCATAATTTTATAATATAAAAACAATAAGAAGAATGATCATCTACATTTCAAGTTTAGTACTAATTAATACCTTTCCACTCTGATTTAGACATGTACATTACTGGGGTTAAATTCCAAATTGAAAAACCTAAAGTAGTAGAGTGGTTTTCAACTATTTAACCCAATTATATGACTAAACCTTTGTTTTCAATTAAACTATTTGTATTACTTTATACGAGGTGCATCCAGAAAGTAAGTTTCCCGATGTTTTCCCCTTTAAAGTAAACGTAATTAGCCGTGTCAGTGGGGCATGCATAACAGATCTATGACGTATTAATCATATGCCAGCTGGACAAGTCCCGATTCGTGCCAGTAGCGGGGTAGCAGTTGTCCGAAATGGAAACTCTTAATTCCTTCTCCCGCCGCCTGCAAAGCTCGATCGGTGATCTTGAATGCACAAAGCATTGCGCCAATTGAAATTCATCGTCAGTTCTGTCAGGTCTATGAGCCGAAACTGACACCCGAACACAAAATTCAACTCTTAGGAGCAGCACTGACATTTCTGCTATGGTATCACGACGACGGCGGTGAGTTCCTCAACAGGATAGTCATGGGCAATGAGACAGATTTCACACTTTAACCCGCATACCAAGCAGCAGTCAATGCATTGGCATCATAGTGGATCTTATGTCAGGACCAAATTCAAACAGAATATGTCGGTACGGAAAGGGATGTACACGGTGTTCTGGGACAGGAAGGCTGGATCCATTCACAGGCGGCAGATTTCTAAGACAGAAGTATACAAAAGTTGATCCCAAAATACGACAAGTGTCTCAATTCTGGTGTTGGCTATGTTGAAAAATAGCTGAAACATTACTATACTTGTTGCCAATAAATATCACCGTGAAAGTGATTTCTTTCTTTCTTTTTAATAGGGAAACTTACTTTCTGGATGAGCCTCGTACTAGTTTCTCTATCCTACATCTAAAATTTTACAAAAATGGGCTAATTCTGAAAGTGTGGTTGGTAATCATACATAATGTTTCTAATGTGGTCTTCGAGCTCTTACATGTTGGAAATATATGATCTAGAAGAATACGATATATGTGAATTATAGCTCCCATTTCAGATAATATTGATTATAATTGTGCCCAGTACCTTCTTCTTTGTGAACAATGTATTTCGAACATAAGTAATAATATATTATTTATTGTAAAGATGACGGACAGATGGCGACTTGCGAAAATATTAAAATTTAAATTGCTGCTGTGTTTGTTTGGATAATTCTAAAATATTTCGACCACAAAATGTCTTCTGAAGGCTTAAAGTTGATTTAGAGTTTTGTGCTTTTAAAGATGAATAGACTTAAAAATGTTTTTTGCAATTATTATAACTTTAGCCTAAATTATATTGGTCTACTAAATATTTGTCTTTCGTCTTTTGGTCGTCTTCGAAAAACCGTTGCTCCTTCTTGCTCTATCAAGCAATTTAACTAAATCAGAGAACCTGTGATGTAAACGATGAAGTGTTTAATAAGGAATTTAGGCCTGACGAGGTACTAGTGGACGATGACTTAGTGACAGAGATGCTAAGTATAAAGTACCGATTTATTTGTGTAAAACTGTTAGGCTTGTTTCTTTATAAGAAACAAAGGTAAAAATATTTATATTTTATGTAATGTGCAAAATATTTGACGTTCAATTTATGCGCATTACCAGATTGTAAAGCAAATGATACGAAAACAAAATGAATTGAGTTCTAAGCACTATTTGAAGTCTTTTTTTCCAGTTGTTGTCAGTTTTAAGAAATAAAATACTTAGTTCTTAATCGATCTATATAACCTTGCCGGATATATTTAGTGAATTTTGTAAAATACCATTTCTATAAAGTTTTCGAACATTCATTGAAAAAAACTTGTAATCTCAAAGCAGTAAAATTTGTCGAAAACTTTGCCATATCTTTCTTCAAATTTCGCCAAATGGTAAAAACTCTTATTGTTTTTTTGCTGGAACAGTCCATTTAACCGCAGAAGAAATTAAAATTCGAAGTGTTTTCCTTTTACAATTACAAATTAAAACTATATATAATGTATTTGTAATATGTATATATATATTATATTTTTTTCAAAAATTATATAGCTATTTCCTGTTCTGAATTTCACCTTAATTTTATTTATCTTTTAGGTATTTATCAGTGGTAAATATCTTCTGGACGATTCCCTCATCTCTGCGCAATACCATGTAAGTATTTAGCCACAGTTTAATAATTAACCGTTTTATAATTAAATCGTAAAATCAAACTCTTTTCAAGCTTACCTAAATAAAACAGCGTGGGAAAATCTTCTTGCACTGTGTTCTTTTTTTCCTCTTATGAAGTCGTACAGGAAAATCGTTTTGAAGTTTACAAGTTCAACGTGAGATGGCCTTTTCCAAATGGGTATAAGCATTTGCAACTTTTAAAATCCCTTTCCAGTTTGGCGATTTTTGTATAGCATTAGTGTTTCTGAATTATTCCAGGTGTATTACTCCGAAGTATTTTTTATTAAAAATTTTAGAGATTTTCTATTAATGTATTTGTTATTAAATTGAGTATGCTTTAGAAACACCGAAACTATTTTCTTGAATTACAGTGGACGTAGTATCGTAAAACAGCATAAATAGTTGTTAAAATATTGCATAATTTAAAATAATTCTCTTAAATAAAAATTACTTAATAGAAATGAAAATCGATACAAAATCAATACAATTTATATTTCTATATAAATTGGAAAGATAAAATGAAAAAAATAAAAGAATTGATTAGTATTCTGTACACTGGAACATTTTTAAGGAATATTGTTGGACGACTCAATTTTTATCAAATAACTCGTATTTAATTTAGAAAATCTTTTCTGATAGATTTTTGTGTGTCTATGTTGAAAGTAAAAGCTATATACTGTAATTCATATTATAAAAAATCGTTAAAAGTTGAAAATTTTATAAATTAATATTCAGTGTCCCTTGTCTTCTTATAGACTTAAAAAGTTATCAAAATGTAATTTCTTACATAGGTAATATCATAGCAATAAAAAGATTGTTAAGTATCGCGATGTAACAATTTCAATCATGTCTGTAATACTTGAATAGACTGCGATATATTGATAGCTACATAAGGATTTCTAGTCTAACTGGCTGTGGTTTAAAAAATCCATGGATTAGTTCCTGTGAAAGGAAAGTTAGTTTTGTTTTTACAAATGAAACCAATAAAATAAATTAATGGGCATAAATTAAGCAGGTATTATTTTTTTTTTAAGATAGAATAAATACACAAAAATTGTTCAAAAAATTCAATTATTTCGCAAACCTTTCTTGCAGGAATAAAAAGTTAGTTATAAAGAATCTATTACTTTATGTGTGGAAATAATAAATAAATTTTGCCAAATCTATCAGGTGCAAACAAAATTTTCAATCCCTCTGTTTTTTGTTTAAAAAAAGCAATTGAAGGAAATGGTATGTCTTTACTTTCACCTTTTTCTCTAAATTTTCTTTTCAAAACACAAAAAAATATAATTCGTAATATAAAAGGGATTTTTGCTTTTTTCTATCTGTGTATCTCCATATAAGATTTAAAAAATTTTATCCCCATCTAACTTTAAAAAAAATAAAATAGAAGTTGCTTCGTAATCTCGAGGCCACCCTCTTAAATAATCTACGAGAGTTTGGTTAATATAGATTATTCTTGTACAAATTTCGTAGTACAAGCGACATACCGAGATGGTTACTAACCCATTTTGCTGGCGATTTTGTGAGCTAAATGTCTTTTTACATGTTATTAATAGGGGTGTTCATTGTATATATATGTATACACAATATATATATATATATATATATATATATATATATATATATATATATATATATATATATATATATACATATATATATATATATATATATATATATATATATATATATATATATATATATATATATATATATATGTGTGTGTGTGTGTGTGTATTTATATGTGGATATCATCTTAGGTGGCGTAGTTCTATAAGATCAGACAATATTATAGCTATTCCAAGTATTTAAAAAAATACGCAGTTTAAGCGCGAATGGAAGGTGAACTTCCGCCATATAAAGATTGCTTCGTTTATTTATTAAACTCAATTCGCGTTGTCCTGAATCATTAATCATTATTAGATAGTCATCCCCCTCAAATTATATATATATATATATATATATATATATGTGTGTGTGTGTGTGTGTGTGTGTGTGTGTGTGTGTGTCAGGTCTAAAAAAGTGGTAGTTAGAAATTACGTGAGATAAAAGTGATTTTGACAAGGGAACTATTTTATAATAATAAAACAAATGAAAAAGACCCACACTCACGTAAACTTTTGGGATCATCCAGTCAGGCGGAATCATTTTGGGACAATTTAATGAGCTTGCAAATAGATAAGTTATCAGTGATCCCATGGACATGGAGTTGTCAACAACACTCTACGCTTGTCTTCGACGAAGGAGTGAAAATGAAGCAAGTTTTACTTTAACGATGGTTAAATAAACTTATTATTATCAAGAAGACTGTTTTACATTCGCCTTATTTCTGGATCATGACATGTCATATATATATGGGGGGGGGGGCAAATACTATTTTCCCCACAAGCGGCTAATAGCCATATCTGCACACACACACACACACCACATATATGTATATGTGTGTGTATATAATATGAGTGTTCTAATAGATAAATGTATTATATGAGTATTCCAATAGTAACAGTACTAATGATTTTAATGAGTAATTTCAGAACAAGGAAAGTCCCTATGTAGGAGCACTCCTTTGCTTTAATATAAGTAAAGAAAGGCTCAAACGTGCTTTGTTTGACCAAGAGGCATATGACGACAACAACAACAACAATAACCTGTGTTGGCATATCTGTATTATGGGCATATATGTGTGTGTGTGTGTCTGTGTGTGGTGATAGATACATACTCCAAAACACGTTTATACCTTATGCTGTACAATATAAACATACAATCAGTCAAAGTAAATTCTTAAACTATGTTTTTTTTCTGTTGAATTTCAGAATTTAAAAGTAAAACACAAGAATTGACATTTTGGGAGACTGAGGTGATGACCAAAGAAAAGCAATATCTATAACAAAGAACTAAACTGGAAATATCATGTATTCTAAAACTAAGATTTTTGTTTAGTGTGCGAGTTTTACTTTGACACTTTTTTTCCATATTCGTCTAAATAAGCGAACTGTTGTTTAAATATTGTATAAAGTTAAACTTGTCCAACACTCGAAAATAAAGTCTTAATATTCCAAAGCAGTTTATGTATACTCCTTTTATATTTTATTCTAAAAGTTGATGTCTACTTTGCAATGTCAGTATAGAAGTTAAATCCCATATGCCACCAATTTCACATTCTTACAATTGTGTGCATAGCAAATTCTTCTTCTTAACGCGATATGCTCTTAGGTAAAATCTTAGTAACACAGAATGATATATGTATTCTGCCTATCATTTTACTTTAAAAAACTGCGATTTACCATTAAAATATCTAAACTATGAATAATTCATCAGTTTCTTTGTCTACAACAATAAATAAAAATTACAAAAAGATTGATTCCAGAATTCAATTACAATTTGTTTGCATTTGAGTATAATATCTTTATTTTACACTGAATGTTTTAAAACTACATTACCGAACAATGAAAAGTTTTTCGATTTGTTTAAATATTTTTTACGGCTCTGGTTTAAAGTATCACAACTTATCCACTTAAATATTCTACTGACGAATGCAACGTATTTATCTCTTTATTTGATTAATTATTTTCTTTCAAAAGGCTGCATTCGTTTTTTGTAACCGAAATATTTCTGCAGGAATATAAATAAAATTCAGGTTTAACTGAGTATTTTTCTTAAAGACATGTAGAAGCACACACCTACAGGTAGCGTAACATTCATTTATTTATTTTAAATGAGATTTATTATCGATAAGATTTTTACAGAAAATAAACATGTGCAACTTAATTTGAGATAAAACAATTTGTTTTAAGGATTGGCAGAGATAAAATACGTGACTGAAAAATTTTGTTTTGGAAATGTTACTTGAATACAATGCCACGTTTTATTTCCGGAGCAATAACAAAGAATTATTTGATGAAGTTAACGAATTTCGATATTTTTATAACTTTTAATTAAAACGTTCCTTTTGTTTGTAGAATTTGTACACAAACATTTAATTTGTCATGACTGATTTACATTTTTATCATAGTGGATGCATATTTTGATAGATTAAATCAGCAATTATTCTATAGGAATTTGTTGATTTAATCATACTTTTTTTAACATTTACTTTTCAGTGACTAGTGTGCAATTTCCAAACATAACCCACTTCATTAGAACTCTAGATCATTTCGAGGCACTTCACACTGCTCTCAATCATCATTGGGAAGCTGATTTCTGTAAGATGGTGAATCCCCGGAAGACATTACTACGACCGGAAGGTATAAACCAGTCCCTGTGTTACGTATGGCAAAAATTATATAACTCCATACAGTAGAGAGATTCCCTAAATGTTTAGTTTTCTTTGAATGAAGAGGTAAAATGCCTGCCTATGCTACCAGATTTGGCGTAAGCATGTGTTTGAATTTCTCTGCTTAGAAGATTGTTTTTATCAAGTCGGAATTGCTGGTTTGAAGTAGATCACAGTCTAATCAGTTCCAATGTAGCAAAATGTATGTCTACAGATCAAGTCCGAATTATACTGAAAGTTCACTTCTTTGAGAAAATACTTTCTAATAAAAAACAGATATTCAGACAGCCTTTAACCCTTGAATGCTATCCTGTTTTTGTCCAACGTTATTACTATTGCTACGTCTGCAAAATAACTTTAAAAAAAGTTATTATAAAGAAAGGAAAGATAAGGAATACAAATGATTTCGTTTCCGAGAATTATATATTCCACGTTAAAGTTAGTTTGAGCCTTTTACAGTTTATTACTTAAATTATTGCAAAACGTCATTTAAAGATGGCATTTCTGCAATTAAGAAGTTGACTATGATTTAACTTTTTTAATACATGTCAGACGGAGTTTTTTTTTTAACCTTTAGTCTACTTTATTGTCGAGTTACTCAAGTATTCTTTCAGAGCCACGTATGATGTTTTTGCAGCATTATAAGTTTGTTTTGTATTTAAATATTTTTAAAAAATTAATAATCCGAAATTGTGATTGATTTTTATATATCGATACTCTAAAAAAGTAATCAGATATGACAGTTTAAACCTACTCCCACATACACATACGCATATATATATATATATATATATATATATATATATATATATATATATATATATATATATATATATATATATATATATATATATATATATATATATGTCACGTTCCACTAAACGACACTAGAGTCCTAACATCATTTTCATAGTTTTATTCAAATCTCAAACCACACTACTCGGCAATCATCTTCAATGGCTTCTCACAATGGCACCCAACTTTTAACAAAGGTAGGCTTAGCAGTTTCGGGTTGCCAAACCTCTGTCTGCGGAATGGGCACACTGCTCTCTGCTCTGATCACTGTGCGTGAGCCGTATTTATGTGGCTAACTCCTCACGCCGAGTCAATCCCTAATTAAAATATATGAATCCCTAATTAAATAAGTAATGAATCCCTAATTAAAATCTTTTAAAATTAATCTACAATTTAAATCCTCACACACACACACACACACACACACACATATATATATATATATATATATATATATATATATATATATATATATATATATATATATATATATATATATATATATATATATATATATATATATATATATATATATATATATATATATATATATATATATATATATATATATATATATATATATATGCGTGAGGGCGAAGAAGGCGTGAAAATTCTAGCCTTCGCCGCCTATGAATAGCAGTCAGTATAGGTACATCAACCAGGCGCCTGTTGTGGAGGCACACATGCGTGCCAACGTCAGCTGAACCATTGTTTTCGAGACACTGGTAGAACCTTGGTTCATCATGGCAGTCAGTTGCTCAACGGTGGCTGGTCTATTCCTCTGAAAGCATCTTCGCAGCCGTCTTTCACCTCTCCAATCTATGGACTGTGATACACCACGTTTGTCCCGTCGCTGATTTTGGGTATTGTTATTTTGCCATGCACGGTATACTTTTACCATTGGATAGTTTACGAACTGCCGTTTTGGAAATACTTCCACCGTTCACCGAGAATGATCATACTCTTTCGGAAGTTGGATAAATCGCTCCGTTTTTTGTAAGACTACAAGAACTGAAGTATTTTCTGAATGCCTATAACACACTATACATCCTCCAAATTTGTTAATGACACATGCCTTCTGTGGTTGGCTATTTAACGTTGAAGTCAAAAGTAGGCAATGGTCACATTAATGGCATTGGACTGTGTATTATTTAAATAGTGATGAATATTAAAACTTCCTCTTTGATACGTATTCTTAGTTATATTTTAGAATAGAAAAATATTTAAATATTGAATTTTCAGAGAAACTTCTTCTGGTTGGAACAACCACAGTAGCATTAATGTACCATAAATAATAAATTTATCTTGATCCCTCGAGAATAATTTTAATTTAATTGGCTAACCAGAGATGCATATTTTTTAAATAAGTAGCTCATTTCACTGAACTTTTAGACAAGTACTTTTAATTGATTCGTAAATGCATCACTTCTAGACGTTCCCCAAACCCCAACAAATTAATTTGAACTGATCACAGGAGATTTCAGTGACAAGTTAACTCATCATTTTTCTTGGGGAGACATTTTACCGAAATAAGCTAATTCATTTTAGTTTCGTATAAATAAACTCATTTCAGTTTGAAGGCAAATCTGTATCTTAACAGGATTTATCATCTTGACCTTTGACAAGGTGTTCTGTATCTTTCAAATAACATTCACATTCAGCTTAAAAGCTAAAATTTGAAAAGATAACGAATACTCCTTCGCTGTAATTGTTTTGTCCAACGTGCTTAATATCTCCAAAAGTCTTGATAACAAGGATAGGAAGTTCTGGAGCCTGATGACTGTGAAATATTTCTCCTGGTGGTGATTGAAATTCAACGAGATTGGCTATATTGGTTTTGCAGTTATATATTTGTCCGGAGTTAGTGGAGTTTGTGAAAGTGTTTGTTAGCTAGATAAGGTTAGTCTAGTCTAGATATATTTTTATGATTTTTAAATGACTGGTACGTAGTCTTGTAAATGCATACGATAGAATTGTAGGACAATAAAGATCTGTGATCATTTCTTTTCCAGAACAATGATTAAAGATCTTTCGACTTAACAACAGCTTTTGCATCACCAATTATGACAGTGGAAGGTTGATCCAAATTTTATGCTTTCTTTGAGAAGGCATCTGCACATTCATTCCTTTCAATACCCACATGGGGTAGAACCCACGGAATTTATTGATTTGAATAAAGATATTTATTTTCTGTGTTAAGTTAATTTGTCTATTACTAATGGCTTCAATTGCTGATTTTGAGTAAAGATTCAGCATTAGCAATAATTTCACTAGTAAAGTCATATATATATATATATATATATATATATATATATATATATATATATATATATATATACATATATATATATGTATGTATGTATATATATATATGTATGTATATATATATATGTATGTATGTATATATGTATGTATGTATATATATGTATATATGTATATGTATAGATATATGTATATATGTATATATATATATGTGTATGTATATATATATGTATGTATGTATATATATATATATATATATTTATGAATGGTATATATATATATGTATGTGTATATATATATATATGTATATGTTTATATGTATATATAACACTATATATATGTATATATATATATATGTATATATATATATGTATGTATTTATATATATATATATATGTATATATATATATATATAAATATATGTATGTATATATATATATATATGTATGTATATATATATATATATATATATACTATATATAAATATATATTTAATATATATAATGCTAATTTGTTTCGGATTCTAAATAACAAATTAAAATTTATAAATTAGCTCTTTACAGTTCTTATACAGACTATTATTTGGACAAGCAAACTAATCTTGGTTTCTAAATATATATTATACAGATATATAATGACGTTTAAAAATATTTAATCTAAGTTAGAAAAGTTAAAATTTAAAAATATCTTCTTCACTGTAAATTTTTTGAAAAGGTATCTAAAGTACTAGTTTTGAATATCATTTCTCATGTCTATGTTGTTTTACTTCCCGAAGAATTCTACGAAATTCCAAAAACCACTTTTATTGTTACCACAGTAATAAAGCTAGTTTATTTAACTGTGGTTTGTGGGTCATTTTCTCAAAGAAAGTAGGCACTTCCCCTATCTATAGAATTTACGACGATGTTAGAATATATCGTTTGTACCCACAAAAAAATGCATTCCATAATATTATGCAAATGATTCCTACCACTCTTCTTTTATTCTCTGTTTAAACGAATTGCCGATTCTTTTGAAGCTTGAACACGAAATCTAGTATATTCCGAAAAAGAAGGTAAAAAATTGTTATTACTTTGCCTGTTCAATTTTCCGTTATTTATTTGGTTTCATGTGATGTATTGCAACTTTCTTTTGTTGTCACAAAAGAACCGGTACTTCTAAAAAATGACAAAAATATTACCTGCGGAAGGAAAAAACTGAAAAAAATTACATTAATATTTATAAAAATCTTGGTTTTTGGTAGTTCTAAATAAATTGAATTTATAAACCATTCTCAATTGTTCTCCTTTATTTCCTTATTTTCACGCATGAATCCGTCCTATATGCTGATAACTATGGAAATGACCAGGATCAACTCGGTTGTAATTTACATTAAAAAATAACGTAGATATTTTAAACCTTGCTGTATGAAAACAAACATTTTATAATCTCATATAAAATGACATACAAATAACACGAGATGATTTAATAAAATTTTCGTTGTCGGACATGAATTTTAAACATAGACATCTGTGCTGTAACCACTGATAGTGGGAAACATGATAAAATACGCTAAAAAGTACTTCTGTTTAATTTTCGACCGACAAAAAAAGTTTTTAGAACTATGAATGTTTTTAAATTTCTCTCCCTATCTCTCTGTCTCTCTCTCTCTCTCTCTCTCTCTCTCTCTCTCTCTCTCTCTCTCTCTATATATATATATATATATATATATATATATATATATATATATATATATATATATATATATATATATATATATAATCTAAACAATCTGAAACTGCAAACTAATAAACATATTGTGTTCTAAAAAATATTTCTTGAAAATCCAATCATAATTCATTTTCGTGTATTCTACCATGTTTCTACACTATCATTTGATGCGTACAAAGTTGTTTTTAATTAGCTGCTGAATTTTCAGTTATTTATTTGCGTTCGAGGAATTTATTACAAATTTCTTTTACTTCCACAAAAAAAAATCACAAAACTAATAATAGATACACACACACATATATATATATATATATATATGTGTGTGTGTGTATATGTGTATATATATGTGTATATATATGTATATATATGTACATATATGTGTATATATATGTGTATATATATGTATATATATATATATATATATATATATATATATATATATATATATGTATATATATATATATGTGTATATATATGTATATATATGTATATATATATATATATGTATATATATATGTATATATATATATATATATATATATATATATATATATATATATATATATATATATATACATATATATATATATATATATATATATATATATATATATATATGTATATATATATATATATGTATATATATGTATATATATATATATATATATATATGTATATATATATATATATATATATATATATATATATATATATATATATATATATATATATATATATATATATATATATATATTCTTAAATTCTCCTTTTTCCCTTCTTATTTTTTTATAACAAAATCTCAAAATTAAAAGGAGTGTTCACGACTTGCATTCTTTAAACCCCTTTACCCAAACTAACTCCGACATCAATTCAAATTTTTGATCCAATATGCACATTTTCCAGCTGGCCTCGACGAACGGCTAACTTTTTTCACTGATCTAATTTCCTTTTTACTGTTAAGAAAGCTGACTAAGATGCCGGTTCATGTAGAATATTATCTGCGTCAGAGGGCTGTGTGGCCCAATTAATGTTTTTATGTATCATTCCCTTCTCTACTCTTGCCAGAATAATGTGTGGTTTTCTTAGATATTAATAAAACTTAAGTTCAACTACGGTCTCTGCAGTTTTCTTCGATGCGCCACAACTGTTTACTCCTTAGACTAGTTGCTTAGGTTTTTCCTTACCAATTAATCCTGAGGAAGTAAAAATAAAAGGGGCTATTTTGACTGTAACTGATGGATAATTTCGGTCGTGTTTACACACTCACACACGCACACACACACACACACACATATATATATATATATATATATATATATATATATATATATATATATTTATATATCTGTACTAATTATATATATGTCAGGTCTAAAAAAAGGGTAGTTCGAAATTACGTGAGTTATAAAGGATTTTAAAAAGGGAACTCTTTTATAATAATAAAATAAATGAAAAAGACCCACGCTCGCGTAAGCTTTTAGGATAATCCGGTCAGGCAAAACATTTTGGAAGCATTTGATTAGCATGCAAATAGATAAGAGTCAGTTAGCGCGTGGATATGGAACTGTGACACACATCCTACTCGTGTCTTCGACGAAAAAATGAAAATGGCGCAAGTTGCTTTTAAATGAAACGATAACTTAATAAATTTATTATTATCAAGAAAGTCCATTCGCCTTAACACTGGACCCCGATACATATATATATAGATGTGTGTGTGTGTAAAGTGTATCCAAAATTATCCCTTTTCCTCCATTCATTATTCTAAATCCTAATTTATCCTCTTAATATTAATCCTATTTTTCCAGCCATCAAATGTAGAATGGAAGTTTTTCATTCCTTCAGCCGAATCCAGAAATTCTTTCTATAATTCTCAGAGCTAAAAATGATACTTCTGGTATTTTAATAAGATAGTAATAACGCTCCCAGGAAAAATCTCTAACAATCAGCAATAATAGTCATTTTGAATGCAACACTTTGGTAAATTTCTGTAGTCAAAAGTCACTTTCTTTAAAAAAATTAATTTTTGTGCCATCATTTTCCCACCATACTAAACCCTACGTGGTACTTGATTTCCTCTCGCTCAAGGTTGGAGTTGCGAGATCTACGCAGAAAGCATTCTGACAATGTCCGTTTTTTTTTTTTTTTTTTTTTTTTTTTTTTTTTTTTTTTTTTTTTTTTTTTTTTTTTTTTTTATAAATGTGGGTCTGGTTTGACCATCATTTCATATATATATATTATGCCTATATACAGAGAGGATTTTATAAAGTAATTATTAAGCTGTTGTATGAGATATATTTTATTTTTATAACACTTTTCGATCATTTTAAACATTTCCTCGACTTTTATGAAAACTTAAGGGCTACATGTAAGGAATTTTACATCGGGTTTGCTTGTTCATAATGTAAAATTGTAGTCTAACGTAATGTCCATCCAAGACTGATTAAATTTCACGAAAGATTAAATTTCACTAGTTTTATTCTTCGGATATCACTTTTCATTTAAATCTAATTCACCTCATTTCTCACTACATACCTTTAGAAGTAATAAGCGAATACCATAAATAACATTTAATCTGTAATTTGAGATATGCTCCTTCGTTTTAACTATTTTAAAATAAAAAAAAATTATAATACGCTGAAAAATGTAACTATTTACTACACATTAGCGTAGAGTCATGATACTAGATAATAATTTATTGCGAGTACAACTTTTTCATTTTTATTCTAAACGTGTACAATAGTCCTAGGTCACCTGTTCGATATTTATCCTTTTACGAAAATAGCTTGAGAAAGAAAACATTTCAATTTATTCATGCAGTAATGTTCTTTTGCTTTTTGGTAACTCATGATTTGGCGACTTTGGTTTCATCGTGATAAATTTTGCCCCAAATATAACATCAAACGAAATAAAACTGCGCTATTCACACACACATTGCGAGATCCTTCTCTTTACCATTTTGTCTGTACAGATTTCTATCGCTAAATGGAAAATGGTTTCCACAATTGAAGCAAACATGGAAAGTAAAGTCGTCAAAGGGAGATAGAATCTGTTCGAATGCCGAAATCTGTTGAATGTCTGATAAAAAAAAAATGAAAAACATATTTGCAACAATACAGAAATATTTTGGAACAAATTTAAGAAACTTGACATATTTTTTTCGAATGCCGTAAAATGGTAAAATTTTGAATGCATGTTATCAATAAAAATAAATTCAAAATAAGTTATATCTATGTAGGCCAGACGTAAAAAGATAGTTTACCTACTTTTAGGTTCCTTTCTATTACGGCTCTCTATTAACTTTTAAAATGTCATATGCAATACAGGGTTATCATTAAAATTTCTTAAATAAATTATTTTTTATCAACAAATTTTTTATATATAGCGTTATTCAGATCGTATTAAATCCTAAAAGCACGGTATTTTTCGTTTCGATCGTAAATCTAATAGCCTTCTTCCAATTTATCATAAAACTCCAGTTGGTTTAGATCAAAAGTTTTACAAGTTTTTAACAAGAATCTTTATAAAAATTAACTAATTTTGTCATTTTAAGAACTATATATTAAAAAACTATGTATACTATGTACATCAAATTAAAGAAAATTATATTTTTTTCTCTGTAAACAAAAAATTTAAAGATACCCATGATTTTATTATTTAATAATTAAAAGCTTAAATAGAAACCTTTTAAAGCTTAAGTATTTAATATTTTTTAATGTAAAACATATTATGCTTGTATTATTATTACTGTGATGCGCTAATTAAGAAAACTATTTCGCTTCCATTTGGTTTACAGCAAATTCTGATATATAAATATTTCAAAAGTTATGGTTTGGTTTGGTTTGGAGCACTACAGTCTACTGTTTTGCACACGAGGGCTAATGAGACTGGGACCTACTGCTTAAAGCCGATTCCGAACGGCTACGAACATCCATGCCAGGGTGGGATTCGAACCCACGAACTCTGGTACCGACGATCAGCTCCCTAACCAATCGGCCAGCGTTCGGCAAAAGTTATGAGTAATTGACATTCATATTTTTATTTTGATATATATTTTATATTATTTTTTAAAAAATGTATTACTTTAAACGGCAAAACTTAATACTGTATCTAAAATTAAAATTTTACTATAGCGCTAGTAAAAATTTTATTCTAAAACAAGCAATAGGAAAATAAATTCGATGTTTTATTACATAGACAAGATTAAAAAATTGTTTTGAGGATTCATAACATAACGGAAAAAAGAAATTGAAAAACGACATACAGAAAGTTTACAAATCAACGCGCACACACAATTTCTAAAAGTGATTATAATAACTGACTATTCTGAAAAGTTGCTGTCCTGGAAATAAAATTTACTCAGAAATAAAACCTGTTTGTCCCGTACCTCCTTAATTTTTTTTTACCATGAAAACAGAGTATTGTGTATAACTATACATCTCCTTCAATATTTAATATGGAGAAATGTTTTACAGCCCGTACGTAAGCAATATTTCATTAAGGCGACAGTGGACCTTTAGAGCAAACTTTTTTTCTTTAAAATGAATTTTCTTAAAGATTGACTATGTTATTAGTACTATTGATGTATAAATACTTTAAAAATTTGAAGGCAAAATATTATTTAGTTTTGGAGTTATTAATTATTAATTGTTTCGTAATTAGTTAAATTGAAAATGCTCCAGGCGCATTAATTTTGCATAAAATATTATTAAAAAAAATTTTAAGTATGTCTTATAGAATTTACAAAAAAATGTAGTTGTTTCCATAAACATTCATAGAAAATATAAAGAGAAAAAAATTATGATGATGATACCCATATTTTGAAGAATAAACAGCTATAGCCGCCAATTAAAATGCATAACTAACATATTATATGCTTCAAAACATACCAAACAAACAAACATATGCTGCAAACATTCAACTAGACTTTATTTTATAAACTGTAAAGTAAATAATACTCAAATGAATTTCAGAGACAATGATCTATTTTCAATGTGCCTGGAGTGCTTTAAACATTTGTAATACATGAAAATTTTACTTCTGAATAAACAGTATTTGAAGTTGTTATTGCTATACCCATAAGAAATGATAAGCTTATTATACCCATTAGTAATGATAAAATGATGGGAATGAAAAAATTCTTTTTGCTCCGTATTTCTAAAGATATATTCTTTCACTGTTCACTAAAATTAAAAATTAAAATATTCGGTCGATTTTAGCCAATTTGAAAGTCTACCATCGCCTTAATACAAATGCTGCAATTAAAAAGGAAATAGAAATTTGTATATCGGATTCACAATATGTTACTAAGTTTTTTAATTTGGTCCCATTAGGGGTATATTTGGTTATAGAAGAAAAATGTTGCTTCTGACATATTAAGGTATCCGTCTACGCTCGAAGAACTTTTTTCTTTAAGCTTAGAAACTAGATCATGTTTTTACATTTTTAGATTTATTTTTTATATTATCATAGAGAATTGCTCTTAAAAAATTTATTCCTGGAGATGTTTTTTTTTAAATTTCTTATAAATGAAGAAAATTCAGTTAAAGAAATCGGGTTTATTCAAAAGGTCTAATTTTTTAACATATTAAATTATTTCAATATTTTGATACAACACATTTCTTATACATTAGACTAGTGAATCACCTTAAATCTTTGCTTAATTTAAATTTGGTAAAAAATTTTGGTCTTTCAAAACCATACACATTGAATTTTTAACGAATTTTCATTACCTTTATATTTAACTATAAATGTAACATCATTAAAAATTACCCAAATTTAAAGATTTTAAGTCATTCTCTAGTAAATACTGTTAAAAGTATTCATAATAATTTTCAACAAAATAATTTAAGAACTTTTTGAGAAATCATATTTTAAATTTCAACATTTTATTAAAAATACCGTTCTGAGAAAAACGCATTTGAAGTTTATAAAAGCAACTTTAACTATTAAAAAACTAAAATACATGTTTAAAATTCCCGACAAACTTTCTAACTGCCAAGTTGCTAATTATTAAAAATACTAGAAAAATGTTTAAACTAATCGTCATGAAAATTTAAAAAGTTTTGTCCAAAAAATGCTCTTTAAATTCACAACTTCCTGTTCCGAAGTCGTTACCTCCATTTTGTTTTGACCGCTGTCACTGATGTTTAAACTGCTGTAACTTTTCTGTAAAATGCCGTAGAGACAAAACAAAAACATATTTAGAAGCCTAAAAGTTGAAATTTTACAATAGAGAAATAAAAACATTATGAATTATGTCAAAAAATGACGTTTTCAACGTAGACGGATACCTTAAGCATTACGGCTGTTCGTGATGCCAACTAGGATGATACTTTCCAGGTATTCAATTAAAGGGTATTTCCATCTAATTTAAACCCATCGGAAAGGTAAAAGAAGATTCATATTGGCTTGGAGATAGTCGTTAGTAATTGGGTGGCCGAAGAGAATAGACGGAAATTTTGGGAAGGAAAATGTGAGTTTATTGATGCAACGCATCTAAAGGGTCTCTGAAGGTGAAACAGACGTACAGGACAATATATAGGTGTGTAGCCAGCCAATTAGGGTTTTAATGGTTAATCACGTTGTAAGAATCGCGTCCGTCTCTGTCGGTGGTCAAGCGAACTCTTATTCATTTTATCAATGGAAATTGACGTATTGTCCCCGTAATGGATTTCTGGACGCAGAGTTGACAAGTGTGTCATTTATCAACGCACAGACAGAGAAAAGGATTTTTGCTTTGATCAAGTCGGCCAGGCGCCAAAGGCGTTTCAGCTACCCCAAGGACAAGGGTCAAGGAGAGGGGGGGTGTCAACCTCCCCTAAAATTGAGGTTTCCTGCTTGGAAAAGAGAGAAATGGGAGGACTCCCAGCTGAACTGCGAAGAGAGCAGGTTGATCTAGTGTGATCTCCTCTTGGGATGATAGGTTGAATCTGCATATACTTTAATGTTTCTTTAAATTCTTTTTTTTTTTTTTGTAATAAATCAACCTTGTTAAGTTTTATCCTCTACGGCTGATTATTTCGCCTCCATATCTGCTCCTTATACGAGAACCATTCGAAGTCATATCCAAAATGACTAGGGTGTGACGGACATCGGAAATTGAAACAGATAACACACGTGGTGAAGCGAGAAGAAGCGAAATTAATTACATAAAAGTTATATAAGACGGGTTAGAGTAATCTAAAAATTTATTTTGATGTATGCGTATCCACTAAGAACAAAAGATATTAGCCAAAGGTTGCAATTTAAGAATAGAATCGCCGAAATATATCTTAAAATATATGTATATATTTATATATATATATACTATATATATTATATATATATTATATATATATATATATATATATATATATCATATATATATATATATATATATATATATATATATATAATATATATACATACATATATATATATATATATATATATATATATATATCCATGGATATAGTACATCCTTATTAATTAAAACTTTTAATGTATAAGACCTATTGAGCCCGACATAAACTGCCTCTTTAATTTTACAATCTTTTTAGGTTAATAAGGCCTTTAATTTTGTTCCGCACATCCCTGAAGATACCCATGAATAATGAAGCGATGGGCGGGTGCAGCGTGATTGTGATTATCTTGATACGCGATCGAATGCTGTAAAAGCCCGGAAAAATGTTTTTAATGGAAGTTTGCAATATGCATAGTGAGACGGGAGTGCATAAAAAACTTCAACCCGAATCGAACGTGATGCTACGAAATGTGTGGAAAAATAGAGACAGCGGCAGAAGGGCAAAAGGACGTAATTAATCTGACATTGTTCTAAATATTCTGCCGGAAAGAAGCCCTTGTCAGCCTACTTTCAAAACTCCACCCAGGGACTTCGAAGCGTGTTTCCCGTTTCAGCATTCAGCATTTATGCATTTCATCTATTATATCGAAATAAAATTGAAATTATATCGAAAACATTCAGTGATATATTAAAAAGTTTAAATAAAAGAAATCTAGAAGCGAGTCTTATGACAGCGATTCAATAATAAAAAATCATTAATGATTCTAGAATTAGATTTTAAAACACTTCACATAAACTACACATTTTTTTTTATTTTGCGACATAATTTCCGTAAACGTTGACACATCCTAACGCGACACTAGTTTCACATTCTTTTATAGTACTCTTGTTTATCATGCTTCTTGAATTATTCCAGAACAAGGTTTTTCAACTCCTCCTGGTCTGCAAAACATTTTCGCAGCAAATATTTCTTTCAAAAACCCTGAAATTAAAACCCGGGGATTTGAAATTTAGACTATAGAGTGTTTCCCTGTGTGGGGGTATGTCACATTCCATTTTTGTTTCCCATTTTTGTTGATCAAATCGCGTTTGGGTTTGAAGTGCTGTTGTTGATGTTTGCAATTCCTCGTTATCTAGTGTCCTCTAGATCCGATTCATGAATCTGGACATCCTTGTAAAATCAAATATCACGAGAGAATAAAACTATTCCAGGGAGAAACCCAGAAAAATACCTTGAACATGCTTGAAGGTAGAGAGCCCACCATTTCCATTTTGAAATTTAGGAAAACTTTAAAACCCAAATATAAAAACTACATTTGAAATGTTACCTGATGACATGCTTGAAGGTAGCGGGCCCAACGTTGCAATTTTGCAATGCAGGAAACTTTAAAGCCAAAATATAAAAATTACATTTGAAATGTTACCTGATGAACCGCAAAACGGCAGTTTAATCTCAGTTGGGTTTCGTGTGAAGTATGGATGCCATCTTTAAGTTTTCGATACCAAGTATTGACATCGTTTCATCCCACGAACACTTAGAAAACTGAAAAGAATTTCAATCTTACAACTTGCAGAATCTTATAAGTGTAGATGCTTAAAACTTTGCATATTTTGAGATTAGACATACCATGTTTCGTAGCTTTTCAAATGTTCAATTGCAACTTGAATCAATCGACATTAAAGCTTAACTTAGTACACTTGTAAACTTATTTAGTCTTGCAATTTCCTTCAATATTGTGCACAGATACTTTGTAGTCAACCTCTATTAACGGACAGTCCTTGAATATATTGTACTCATTGAGTGCTAACAAAATTAATTTTTAAATTTTTTGAAGTAATGAAAAAAAGAGGACTTATAAATTTTACAATGTATGAAAAATTCATTGAACATGTTATTGTTCTTCTTTTAAAGGATTAGTGACACAGAAAATTTAAAATTTATGTAATACATGCAAAATGAATGCGCATATTATTTTAAATGTTAAACGATATGCTGACAATTCATACGATTGTCGAAAAATATAATTAAAAATTGGACAAAAGTAAAGATAATTTCCTAATGTTAGAGACAAAAATGATAAAATTGGAAATTAACTCTAGTTTTAAGTCGCATTTGAAGTGACATGTAGGGCATAATTTTCTACACACACACACACACACACACACACATATATATATATATATATATATATATATATATATATATATATATATATATATATATATATATATATATATATATATATATATATATATATATATATATATATATATATATATATATATATATATATATATATATATATATATATATATATATATATACATATACATATATATATATATATATATAGATATATACATACATATATATATATATATATATATATATATATATATATAT
Organism: Pardosa pseudoannulata; assembly: GCA_032207245.1. Lineage (NCBI taxonomy): Eukaryota > Metazoa > Arthropoda > Arachnida > Araneae > Lycosidae > Pardosa > Pardosa pseudoannulata. The sequence goes on along the minus strand of CM063504.1, from coordinate 23,383,491 downwards.
ATATACACATATATATATATATATATATATATATATATATATATATATATATATATATATATATACAGAGAGAGTGTAATGCACATTTATGCTGTTTATTCATGCCTATACTTCACGAATAATGAAACACACACACACACACACACATATATATATATATATATATATATATATATATATATATATATATATATATATCAAAATTATTTAACTTTAATATTTCTTCAAAAAAACTCCTCTCTTCCATTTTAATTCATCTAAATATCTTTACCAGTCTCAACATGGTGTGTTCAAAGGAGTATTTTCCGCTTAACATTCCTTTCTGTCATAAAACTGTAAACTTTCTGTCTATACAGCAGTTTCCCAGGTGTTGGCGGAACATGTTTTCGCGTTTTACTGATATTGCAGTCAATTCGCTTATTAAGCTGTTTTGTTGTGGGAAAATTCTTGTTGTCAGCGCTCTTGGGTGTACTTGTGTGAGAGCAGAGTGAACTATGTGGCTTTTGATTGTATATTGTGCAGAAGGACAGGTGTGCCGTGTTGCCGCTCTGAAATAAAGTTTTAAATTAGACTTCTGAGTTCTCTTGAATATGAGACCCGACTGCATCTTTGTACTTTATGAATGCTAGCTGTTGAACTTTCTCCTTGTGAAGGAGTTTTATAAAAAATGGATTACATATATATATATATATATATATATATATATATATATATATATATATATATATATATATATATATATATATATATACAGAGAGAGTGAGATGCATATTTATGCTGTTTATTCATGCCTAAACTTCACGAATAATGAAACACACACACACACACACACACACACACACACACACATATATATATATATATATATATATATATATATATATATATATATATATATATATATATATATATATATATATATATATATATATATATATATATATAAGGCGAGGTATAGAGAAGTGTACCTAATCGAAAAGGATGTAAAAAGCAGCTGAGGTCTCTTTATGAACGAGTAATAATATAGCCCAAAGTGCGAAGCTGATATGAAAAACATGAATTCTATTTTAAACTTCATTTTATCTATTTTCACACGCTGTTATTTCACGAGTTCAACAGAAATATACGTTAATATTTTTTTTCAAAATATTATTTATTTTCTGCAAGAAATACAAAACGTAAAGAAGATCCGTAATTCTTTTCGAATGAGTTTTTGAATACAGCGTCCCATGCTTATCACCGAGACAATGACCTTGATTTCAATGTTCTAAGGATATAAAAACTCCTTTTGGTACCATCAACTGATGTGCGTTCTATTCATAGAGTGTTGGCGTACCCATCAAGTTCCCGGGTTCCTCATGTTTTGACAGTCCTTACGAGTTCTTGAAAAGTGTCTCCTCTATCACAAATTAGGCAGGATTCACTCTAAAGCCAAAGAACCTGTGGAACACCTGATCAATTTCATGGTAAAATAGAATAAGAATAGAACAATGGGTAAAAAGTCCTTGAACTTCATGCTATCTTTCTAACGTCTTCGGATGAAATCCCTTCTTTTGCCTTTCTAACAGACGTTGTGTCACTTTCCCTGATGCAAGAAGACATATTTATTTATTTTGCTGTCGGAGGAAAAAATATAAAGACTTTTTGTCCATTTTGATGACAAGGGAAAGTTAAGAAAGGTTCGTTGTGCTGTTTCAATTACGAGGAAATACCAACTACTGTTAGGATTTTAACGGTTTCTTCTGGTGTGTTATTTTTAAGGCGTGTTTTAAACAAGATTGCCTATTTAATTCCTAATTAACTCGCACAAAGTATTCTTAAATATTATATAGGTCGGAGGACAAAGTTGGGCATTATTTACATGGATAATTTAAACATAGCATTTTCATTACTGCTTATTTTGAAGCCGTGGTGGGAAAATAATGGTTATTCAAAGGTATGGGCTAGCATTAAAATGTGTATAATTTCAGTAATAAAAGATAACAATTGAGCTTCGTGTGACACTTTTGAAATTAATTCCAAGCCTGTTACTGAACTTCGTATTCTTCTTTAAAAATTTTTATGATATATTATTACTAAATCTATTTAATTTGTTATACAGTATATAGTATTAAACTAATTAAATGTATCAATATTGAATTAATATTCTAAGTTTTGAATGTAATTATTAAGTTAATACATTGCGTATTATAGTAAATAATTCACACAATGTATAAATATATTGACAAAAATAAATATTTTATATATTTTGATGAATTTTCTTTCCTCTGTCGATCCATGCTGTTTTAAACTTTATACCAATCAACCCAGACAAGTATAAATAAGTAATTCTAACCTCCATTAAGGATATATAAAAACTATGGAAAGAAATTTCCTTAATACTCTGTGTATTACACTTCTTTTTTATATGATTTTTTCTCTCTCTATTTCTTGAATAAAATATTACTAAACGCATATTTTTAAAGATATTATTTTTAAAAAATGTCTTAATGTCTAAGTAATTAAGTAACACATTATAAAGAGAAATTCATAAGAAATATTTTTTTTTGCGATGCTTTTAAATACATGTTTTGAATTATGTTTTTTTCTGCATTTGTCGTAATTGTAATCTAAATGATGAAACATCACGCAACAATTTATAGTTTCTTTGAGTTTTTTATATATTCTGATTAAGTATGTATTTTTAATTATATCTCCTTTATATGTAACCATGAGTGCTGAGAATGTTCATTATAATCAAAACATGGGAAAAAAGTATATTTAAATTTTAAAAATTTATCTATATCTATTAAATACAAATTATGTATTACATTTTTCCAACAATTTAATCTACCTCCCTGAATTTCTTATAACTCATAAAATGCATTGCAAATTTAAATTTCCTAAGAAAATTTTCTTTCGGCATTTTATGTTTAATATATATTTTCAATTATTTGTCTTTTAAAATTTATGTAATTATGAGTCTTAGTAAAAGACAGTATAATCAATCTAATAGAAGGTTATTATTAAAGGAAACTGAGATTTGTTTTTAGGTATTTTCTAGTTATATATTTTTTCCACTTATTTCTCATTCATTACTTTAGCCTTTAAAGATCAATGTAAGCTTAAGATAAAAAATGTTATGGTTAAAATGGGATAGTTATTCTTTGTACTTTTATTTTAATATTATTTATTACATTTTTAATTATGTATTTATTAATAAATACATTTATTTGTCTAAATTTTTATTAATCAAAAATCAACAAAAAATCTTATTGAGACATTCCCTTCTCCCATTTCTCTTAAAAATGAAATGAAATATATATATTTAATATGATTCACCAAATCATATTAAATATATATTTTTCATTTCATGTATATTTATTTTATAAATGTATGTTTTATAAATGTATGTTTTAAAAAACCTACATTAAGTTCATTTCAGATTTAAATGAACGTTAAAAATCATGGTACGATTAATTTTTTGGGGTTTGGTTTGGTTTGGAGTGCTACGGTCTACTTTTTGCAACATGAGGGCTAATGAGACCGGGACCTACAGCTTAAAGCCAATTCTGAATGGCTATGAACATCCATGCCATAGTGGGATTCGAACCCACGAACTCCGGTACCGAAGGCCAGCACCCTAACCAATCGATCATAGACAAATTTTTATTGGGCGGGGAGGGGAATTATTCCTTTCAATATTTTCATGAACAGATATTATTAAATACAAGTTTAGTTTAAGATTTTCTCAAAAATATGAATTTTGGATACTAAGCAGGCTAGAAGAGAGATGTATGGTTAATGCGTCATGAAAAATATCATAATCAATGAAATATGATTATTTTATGGTTGTTTAGCAGTCGGAAAAAGCCTAAAGTGTCTCAGAATTTTTTTTGTAATTTTATTTAGTATTTAATGATTTATGATCTTTTCACACAGATCAACATAGTTACAGATCTCTCTGTAAAGTATGATATCCTTTAATTAATTTCAGAATTATAATCAGATTCATTCAGATAATGAGATTTTCTTTAAGTAAATCAGAATAGTAAAATCTCAGCAGTTAAAAACTGTGGATTTTTGAACTTCGTTGGAGTTTACAGTTTACAATCAGATAATAAAAAACTTTATCTTTCTTAAGAGGACATGGAAAGTTAAATTTCAATTTTTTAAATCTTCAACTCTAGCGATATTTTTTAATGATAATATATAATGCTGTTACATAAAACATATAGGACACAAAAATCTATTTGAAGATAGTTTTTGATTAATATAGCAGACTGTTTGGTAAAAATTATACAGCCTGTTAATATACCTTAAATTTTCTACTACACAGTATGCTAAACAATAGTTTTTATCTTTTCATTTTATCTTTAAAATGCATATAGATATAAAATTGGGTATAAAATTTCCCTTATAAACTATTTACTTAAGAGAATTATTTAAAAATAGATGTTTTAACAACTATTTTCGTCGTTTTATGGTATAAAGTACTCCAGAAAATACTTTCGATTTTCAAAATCATTCTGTGTTTAAACACAAACCCATTATTCATGAATCTCTAAATTTTTGAATAAGAAATATATAAAAGTAATACAACTGAAGCATTATACAATTACTAATTTAGTACAAAAATTGTCAACCTGGAAAAAACTTTTTAAAATTTTAAAGTAAAGGTTTTTGACAAAAAACGTATTTCAGTGCAGTAAAATAACCCTGCTACTCGAAATTTTTTAAAGCTTTTGTATAACTAAATCATTTTGTAGATTTGGGTAAAATCAATCATTTTAACACTCACTTGTCTCTTTAACACTAGATTTACCATTAATAAATATGACTTTAATATATTTTAGAAAAGACAAAACTTTTACAATACGAATTTAAGATGGTGAATAAATAAATTAGACAAACTAAATAGAAATAATTTTTATTCTGAAAATAAGAATTTTCGAATAGTTTGGTCATAATAACCCTCTCTTTTAATAGAATACAAATAATATTTGCCATCTCTATAATCTCAAAACGAAGATATAAAGTTGATTAGAGAAATGCTGTAAAAAACTCTACAATCAATGAGGTACGTAAAAACGTATAAATTGTAACTTTTAAGGAATGATCTTTTCAGATAAAAGATAGCAAGGCATTATTATCGAAAATGCAAAAATTATATATTTTATTCACGGTAATTCAAAATATTTTAGAAGAGACAAAACTTTTACAAATCAGAATTTAAGATGGTGAATAAATAAACTAGAAAGACTAAATAGAAATAATTTTTATTCTGAAAATAAGAATTTTCGAACGGTTTGGTCATAATAATCCTCTCTTTTAATAGAATGCAAATAATATCTGCCATCTCTTTTCTTCGCCATAATCTCAAAACGAAGATATAAAGTTGGTTAGAGCAATGTTGCAAAAAACTCTACAATCCATGAGGAACATAAAAACGTATAAATTGTAACTTTTAAGGAATGATCTTTTCAGATAAAAGATAGCAAGGCATTATTATCGAATTATATATTTTATTAACGGCAATTCAAAATATTTTAGAGGAGACAAAACTTTTTCAAATCAGAATTTAAGATGGTGAATAAATAATTAAGAAAGACTAAATAGAAATAATTTTTATTCTGAAAATAAGAATTTTCGAACGGTTTGGTCATAATAACCCTCTCTTTTAATAGAATACAAATAATATTTGCCATCTCTATAATCTCAAAACGAAGATATAAAGTTGATTAGAGAAATGCTGTAAAAAACTCTACAATCAATGAGGTACGTAAAAACGTATAAATTGTAACTTTTAAGGAATGATCTTTTCAGATAAAAGATAGCAAGGCATTATTATGAATTATATATTTTATTAACGGCAATTCAAAATATTTTAGAGGAGACAAAACTTTTTCAAATCAGAATTTAAGATGGTGAATAAATAATTAAGAAAGACTAAATAGAAATAATTTTTATTCTGAAAATAAGAATTTCCGAATAGTTTGATCATAATAATACTTTCTTTTAATGGAATACAAATAATATTTCTCATCTCTTTTCTTCGCTATAATCTCAAAACGAAGTTGATTAGGGCAATATTACAAAAAACTCTACAATCGATGAGGAACGTAAAAATGTATAAATATTAACTTTTAAGGACTGATCTTTTCAGATAAAATATATCAAGGCATTAATATCGAACTATATATTTTATTAACGGCAATTCAAAGAATTTCAGGTCATATAAAAACAACTAAGTATATTTTGTACACACACACACACACACACACACACATATATATATATATATATATATATATATATATATATATATATATATATATATATATATATATATATATATATATATATATATATATATATGACTTTAAAATATTTTAGAGGAGATAAAACTTTTTTAAAATCAGAATTTAAGATGATGAATAAATAAATTAGAAAGACTAAGGAGAAGTAATTTTTGTTGTGAAAATAAGAATTATTGAATAGTTTGGTCATAATAACCCTCTCTTTTAATAGAATACAAATAATATTTCCAGCTCTTTTCTTCTTTAGATGTTTCGCCGACTTTTTACTTCCTACAGACACCTAAAGATTGCAGGAAGTGCATTCTAAATGTTGTTTTGCAGTCATTTTGCTCCTATACAAAGCTGATTTGCTGTCAGAAAATTTCTTAATAATCTTAGCAACACACAACGTTAAAATTAAGTTTGATTTATGAAAGAAAAAAAAATCATTGCCGAACATTTTCAATCGTAACTTTTGTTTGCCGGTTCATAAATAGTTGCAATTTGAACACTGACAAATGGAGATTGGCTGCTCATGCTACGGTTGTCAAGAACTTTATGGCGCTTGAAAATGGAGCAGGGTAAATAGCCCCTAAGTGATTGAAAATAAGATTTCGGTCATCGAGGGAAGTGCTAAACAGTATTTATACTCTTTCTTTCGCCTTCAAGATACATTGTAATGGCAAACGCGAATACTAAAATGATGAGAAAAAAAGAAACCTTGCCTGATTATAGTCGTTACGATTGTAAACCATTGAAATATTTTTGTGTTATTCTGCTGTGAAACATTTGCAATACAAAAATGAATGAGAAAAAGAAATTTTGATGGAACTTAACCTCATTTGTAACTTTTGTGGAAACCGCAGGAATGTTTTTTGGAGAATAACGTAAATACGAGATTGTACAATATGGAATATTGTTCTGGGAACAAAGGCTAATGTAGTAGGAGTATTTTGTAACAAAATGATTTATCCGTGAAATAAGAATGAAATTTTATTGATGCAAAATAATATAATATTGATCTTTTTCTTCGTTTTATTCATTAATATGAATTGTCTATTGCAGTAAATTATACTGTAACTGGCAACATTATCATTGAGGGGGTTGGTACTGACCATATTGAGTTATTCTAGCCCCCTATAGAGATAATTATTGAAATATTAAGGTGTTTGGGTACTGGCCATATTGGATTTCTTTAACTTCCTATAGGAAATTTTTTTCTGCTTCTGTCCGGTTTGCCTTAAAAATTTTCTTAAACAAATTTTACCATGTGACAGAATTGTAGTGTATTTCGTGACTGTTTTTTTTTTTTTTTAATTTCTACTGCTAAAATATATTTATTTGGGTTCAAAAAAGAACAAATTTATACTTTTCATTAAAGCTATAAAATGAAACATATTTTTTCACTCTTTTCAAAATTGCGGTTGCGGATTATCCTGGGATATTTATACTCTATTATTTGGAAACATTCGTTCAATGAAGAATACAATTTGCATTTATTAGTTTAAAAAAATTCGCATTTACTAGACGTCTTTACTAGACAAAAATATATGAGGTTTATGGATATTCAAGATTTTTCAAGATTACTCGAGGTAGGATAGGCCCAATAGTGTTAATATGTAACTGTACCTACAGTGGAATACGACTAGGTCTATAAGCCTATCTGTCTTTCTATCTATCTTAACTTATATGTATGTTTCTAAAAAAATTTAAAATCTATCAGAAATAAAATACTAACGCTACCTAGATTAACAATATTCGAGCTTGAACAGATTGTATTTATGATTTTTACTACGCAGTAGCAATGCAATTAATACTATTTACTCACATAATCCCCATTCCACATATTGAAGTAATATTAATCCTCCATATGAAAGTTTCTTTTATCGATTGATCATATGTTAAATAAACACTGAGATTGTTTAATTGAAAATAAAACTGCAGACACATGAAAGTGATTCTTCTAAATGGTAGTATCACATTATTTAAAGAAAAGGTGTTTAGTATTGAGGATTTAAGCAAAGATGAGAAAGATGATGATTTAAGATGACAATGTATGTGAAAATGTAATTGGCAATGTTCATAGTTACTCTATAATATACTATATTTAAATAAAAATATATATATTTAAATAAAACCTTTTTTAATTAAAAAAAATATTTATTTTTGCCATAAAATTTTAATTTTAATTTTAAATATTTTTATATTATTGACATGCTGTTTTCTGAAGTTTGAACAAATACGTTTAGATTTGCTGTCGTAAAGACACAAAAGATGGATATAATATTCTTTATCAGGGTCAGCATACGCACCAGACGAGGTAAGCGTGTAATTACGATGGCAAAGTTAACAAGTGGCAAAACTGTCTGGAATAGAGCGTCAAAAATAATAATATACAAACAAAAGTCATAAAAATAAATTTCATTTACTTGAATTTATTAAATTAATTAGTTGCAAAGATTTTTAAATTGTTTTTACGTTTGGAGGGGGTGGTGGTATGTTTGATGTTTGCCTACGGTGGCAAAAATGTTATGGCCGGCCCTGATTTTACGAAGGGTAAAAGTGTTCATTTGTTTGATTACTGAATCAACCCTTTAATATATTTTAAGATGTTTAGTTCATGAAGCAACATTGATAACATACAAGAACTTCCGTGTCTATAAAAGACAGTGTCACGTCGAATGCCGCTGTCTCACATTTTATAAGGGGTGGCTCATGCATGAACACTGCTTAACTGCAACTCTTTTTTTTTTCGAAATAAAAATATGCTTTTTATTTAAAATATATTTGATTATGTTGTATCATTCTTTTTTTAAAGAAATCGACGGACCAGCTGCTTCTTTACTTATTTTAATTTTACGCACAACATAAATTTATACAATTATTTACAGCCATTAATGTTGATAAAAAAACATAAGAAAAATTAATTGTTAGCTTCGGATTTTAACATCATTTTTTGCTCACGTCACTTATGACAGCGAACTATCGTCTGTTTCAAAATGGCGGTATTCCACACTAAATATGACGTTGGCGCGCATGCTCCAACGGATTGAAATAATTAATTTTATCATCAGCAATCAATAATACATTTTGAAATCTGCACACCTGCTGGCGTCAATTCACTGGGCAGTGCCAAATCACAGGAAGGATAATTCAGACTTGCATCACTTTGTTTATCACAATGCCAGCTTACGTATCTTGATGCGTGAGCACGCATTTTTAGTAGCAATGAAATGCGCCTACACGATGGCATAGAGAGGCATTAGGCTACAAGCAGTTAAAACACTAATTTGTAACTTATTTATAACCTTTTTTCTTTCTTTAAATGTTCGGACATTGCAACCATACACATGTAACATTTTTTTGGTATCTTTTATATTGGATCATAAGAGCTGTTTTTCTACGTTAAAGATAATTAAAATGTTTCTAAGAACTACTATATATTAGATAAGGCTAAATCCACTTGCAGTTTCAACTGAGAGAAAATTGAGACATCAGATAAATGCTATTGAACATTTCGCTAGCAACAAAACTAGAAGAATAGATTGTATTTTTAAATATTTAAAGGTAAGATATACCAAAACATAAATATATGGATGATTACAAAATAATTTTCAGGTTTTTATTTTATTTATATCTGATCATAACAGTTATTTATCTACGTTAAAGAGAATAAAAACATTTCTAATAACCACTATAAATTAGAATAGGCTAAATACACTTCAAGTTTCAACAGTGAAAACTGAGAGACCAGAGAAGTGCTATTGACCTTTTCGCTAGCAATGAAACTAGAAGAATGGATTGTATTTTTAAATATTTGTAACTAAGATGTACCAAAACATAGAAGATAACAAAATTATTTTCAGGTTTGCTTATCTTTTTAATTTTATCATACACACATTCATAGTGTATTTGTAGATTTCAAGAGTTCCAGCACGCCCGGGAACATGCTTGAAGGTAGCGGGCCCAACGTTGTAATTTTACAATACAGGAAACTTTAAAGCCAAAATATAAAAACTACATTTGAAATGTCACCTGATGACCAGCGAAACGGCATTTTAATCTCAGTTGGGTTTCGTGTGAAGTGAGGAGGCCATCTTCAAGTTTTCCATACCAAATGTTGACTTCCTTTCGTCAAACAAACACGTAGAAAACTGAAAAGAATTTCAATCCTAAGACTTGCAAAATCTTATAAATGTAGGTGCTTAAAACTTTACATATTTTGAGATTAGACATACCGTTTTTCGTAGCTTTTCAAATGTTCAATTTCAATTTGAATCAATCGACATTAATGCTTAACTTAGTACACTTATAAATTTATTTAGTCTTGCAGTTTCCTTCAATATTGTGCACAGGTACTTTGTATATCAGTCAACCTTTATTAACGGCCAGTTCTTGAATATATTTTACTCGTAGTGTGCTAAGAAAATTAATTTTTAAATATTTTAAAGTAATGTGAAAAAAAGAGAATTTATAAATTTCATAATGTATGAATAATTTATTGAACATGATATTGTTCTTCTTTTAAAGGATTATTGATACATAAAACTTAAAAATTTATGTAATGCATACAAAATGAAAGCGCATATTATTTTAAATGTTAAACGATATGCTGACAATTCATACGATTGTCGAAAAATATAAATAAAAATTAGACAAAAGTAAAGATAATTTCCTAATGCTAAAGACAAAAATGATAAAATTGGTAATTAACTCTAGTTTTAAGTCGCATTTGAAGTGACATGTAGGGCATAATTTTTTACTCTCTCTCTCTCTCTCTCTCTCTCTCTCTCTCTCTCTCTCTCACACACACACACACACACACACACACACACACACACACACACACACACACACACACATATATATATACATATATATATACATATATATATATATATATATATATAAAGATAAAGTAAAGATAATTTCCTAATGCTAAAGACAAAAATGGTTTCAAGAGTTCCAGCACGGCCGCTATTTCAAGTCACTAGCCGCCATTGAGTCCTAATGAATTCATTTACCCCCTTTTCGTTCGCTTTCCCCCAAACCGTCTACAGCTCTTGACCTCCCAAAAGCTGGAGATCACGTTCAAGTGGCCAAAGCAAAGCCCTTCTTCACAGAAGAAACCTTGATTTAAAACTCTCTCTCTCTCCCGAGATAACAAAAGAGTCTTTTCCAGTTTCTGGTGAGAGTAGTCTGACGCCGTTTCAAGATTCAAAACTCACAAAAGGAGGCTTGTTTAGCCCGTTATAAATATAGTATCGAAAGTGGAGAGAGGATTGGAAGGTGTTATAAATTTCGCCGTAATATGGCCCATGTGTCATCTGGAGAAACGTTCTTTATTAATAAAAGGAAATTATTTATATCCAGAGTATTTTACATGAAGGGGTGAAAAAGGCTTGTCTAAATGGATGGGGTTAAGAGAGAATAAGATGTATTAATTTAAAACGTCCGCCTTCGCATTTTTTTTCTTGGGGATCATAAAAACTACTGAGCTATCTCTATTTTCTTATCGTCTTTATGATGAAAGACGTACTTGAAAGCCCTCATAATTCATAACAATATTTTCGTGAAAAAATTCTAAGCTTTTTTTTTTCACTGTTTGTATTATTGTTAGTGTTCACGCTAATAAAGCGAGAGATACAAAAAGAAAATTTATGAGGATAATTTAAAAAATTGAGCCATCAGCTTCACGCATTCAAAGACTGCATTACATATTTAAAAAAAAAGTTTCTTTTTTTTCAGAACTGTAATATTTCAGTTTTAGTACATATATGGTTTTCGGTGGATAAACAATGTATGTAATTAATTTCATTTTGCAGGACGTGAACAGAAAAGTACGAAAACATTACTTTATATTAAAATAGACAGACAAATAACATTAAATTGACGAACGTTTCGCAGTGGAAATGAAAGAACTCAAATAAATTTTATTTTATAATTCAATGATAATCTCTAAAAGAAATGTATTTATCTACAGATATTTTTATGCAATTATTTTATATATAGAAAGAAGTTTGTAGCAGTTTAGACTATTTATGGTCTCATGTGAATGTCTGTAACCTCAACGGTTGTAGCATATTTGTAACATTTGCCATAATTTCGTGAGCAGCACGCCTAAAAAATAGATGAATTCAGAAAGGCAAGTCTGTTGTTGATCTAAAATTAACACACACATATTATATCTATCTATCAATCAATTTACTTCATATATATGGTT
>CM063504.1:23360990-23368490 GCA_032207245.1 Pardosa pseudoannulata | reverse complement strand
GTATTATAGTGATATAGAATTCAAAATTTCTTTAGTATCACCTAACTCTTTAATGCCTGAGTTATTTCTGTCGCTTACATATTTACGATGATATCTTCAATCAACGTAAAAATATAACGTAATAAATCTACGTAATAATATTAGCTTAGATTTATAAGGTATATCTTAAAGTTATTATTAACTGCACAGAATAAATTAAATATGAAGTTGAAGCAACTACGAATACTACAGCACGGGACAGTATTGATCAGCTATCCTTTTGAACTATGATGTTCAAAAAGATGCCATTTATGAAAAGAAAAAAATTTAGTAAAAAAGAATTATTTGGTATTAAACGTAAAATAAATACTTTAAAATGGAGTTTTATAATAGATTAAGTAATTTGTCATGATTTCAGTGATGTACCTGCCAAAAAAGTATTTTTACTTATGCTGTTCGAAAAATCATAAAGTGTTGATCCAAACGGAATATGTACAAATAATATAAATAATTTGAAAATTTTGTAGATTTTTTATAAGATTACCCTACTACTCTCAAAAGGGAAACTCGTTATAAGAAAACTTAAATTTCTTCAAGATATTTTTAACAGTATATAAACTGAGATGGTATGTATTAAAGTGTTAAATATCAAAAGAATTTCTTAAAATATCCAATCGTACTACAAATGAATCTGAAATGTTGAAAAGAACTCTTGGAAATCTTGATATATTCACACTCTAGATACTAAAATTAACAACCTCACTTTTAACGCTATTCCATAAAACATAATATTTTTTCCTCGTCCTAATAACGTGTTCATTTTGGTTTTTTGAAAAATTCATAACTTTTTATAAGTAGACAGTTTTGGAGTTAACAAACTTATAATTTTAAGTTATGAGTCAGTCACTATTTAAAATGAAATATCACAGCTTTAAAAGCTTCGACCTTTATTAAGTCAGTCTTTCAACTTTCGAAATTAATCTTAAAGTTCGCATTCTTTATTCCTTCTTCGAAAGTAAAATAATACTGCATCAACAGAATTCCCTTTTTTTTTCTTCCCCTGACAGAAAAAATAACAGATCTGAGAGAAACCGAGCTACCGTTATTACAGCAGCAGCGATTCAAACTGTGGAAGTAATTAATCATAGATACATTAGCTTTGCTAAAAAGCTGATTCACCGCACATTCATTCACCATATTTTACAGTGCCGACACGCCCCTGACTAGTTTCCTTTTGGGACGAACATGAGCTTTTGTACCACTTTTAAATTCGGTTCATTAGGTCAGATGTTATTCAAAAAACCTCTGACAGTTAAGACAGGTACTTGATAACATAACGCATACTTTCTGAAGAATGGAGAGGAAAAAATAAGACTGAATTCTTACGCTTGTAGCAGCAACTACAGTTATCTTATAAATAGATTTTTATGGGCAAAGATTAAGAAATTGTTTTACAGTAGTACAGACTTAATGCTATTCGCAATTTCGCTTTAATGCTAATGACAGTCTTTTGCATTAATGCATTTCTATGTTAATTTTATTAATAATAGTTATTCTGTTTTAAAAATAAGATATTGCTTTATAGTTGTAATAAATTGTATTACATTTGTATGTAGTTTATTATAAAATAAAACGGGGGCGGGCGAGTGCCGCGCCGCGTGGACGAGGGACGGCGGGCGCCGGCCGCGTGCCGCGTGGGGGGGGGGCGGGCCCGCTGACGGGTGGGGGGGCGGGGCCCCGCGGCCGGAGGCCTGGCGCGCGCGGCTGGGCTGCGGGGCGGGCGGGGCCGGACGAGCTGGGGCCGGGGGGGACGGTGGGGGGTGGGCGCGGGTGGGGCGCCGGGGGGTGCCCCGTACCCGGGGGGCGCCGCGCGCCGCAGACGCGCCGGCGGGCGCCTGCTGATGATTTTCATTAGTAAAATGAACATAAAAGTACGTTTAAATGACTGTCAGCAGCATAAAATGTAATTTTTGATAGTATTTAGGTTCTATTAATATAAAAATTTAATACTATTGTAATTTCTCTTTTATGCCACTGACAGTCTTTTGATTGTATTTTTATGTTAATTCCAATAATATTCTTTCTTTTCATAATAATTCTTTTGTACTAGTAAAAACTAAACTCTATCAAAAGTTTAAGTTAATGCTAATTACAGTTTCTTTTAATTAATCCCTTCCTATGATCATTTTTGAAATAATAATCGTTCATTTTTGATAATAAGATATTGTTTCATAATAGTAATAATTTGTATTACATTTGTATGTAATTCATTATCAAATAAAAGCGACATTTATCAATAAAATAAACATAAAATAACGTTTATGTGACTGTGAGCAGCATCAAAAATAAATATCTACTAGTAATTATTTTCTATTGATATAAAATTTAATACTATTGTAATTTCTCTTTTATGCCACTGACAGTCTTTTGATTGTATTTTTATGTTAATTCCAATAATATTCTTTCTTTTCATAATAATTCTTTTGTACTAGTAAAAACTAAACTCTATCAAAAGTTTAAGTTAATGCTAATTACAGTTTCTTTTAATTAATCCCTTCCTATGATCATTTTTGAAATAATAATCGTTCATTTTTGATAATAAGATATTGTTTCATAATAGTAATAATTTGTATTACATTTGTATGTAATTCATTATCAAATAAAAGCGACATTTACTAATAAAATAAACATAAAATTAAGTTTAAATGACTGTCAGCAGCTTAAAAAATAAATATCTGCTAGTAATTATTTTCTATTGATATAAAACTTAATACTATTGTAACTTCACTTTCATGCCACTGACAGTCTTTTGATTGTATTTTTATGTTAATTTTATTAATAACATGCCTGTTTTATTTGATAATAATTGTTTTGCGCTAGTAAAAGTTAAATGTTATCACAACTTTACGTTTTATACTAATAAGTTCTTTTTAATTCATCCCTTCCTATTATCATTTTTGAAATAGTAGTCGTTCTTTTTTGATAATAAGATATTATTTTATAATATTAATAATTTGTACTTACACTTGTATGTAATTGATTATCAAATAAAAGTGGCATTTATTAATAAAATGAAACATAAATTTACGTTTAATTGACTGCCAGAAGCATACAAAATAAATTCTGATGGAATTTAGTTTTTTTTAATATAAAACTTAATACTATTGTAATTTCACTTTTATATCACTGACAGTCTTTTGATTCTATTTTTATATTAATTTTATTAATGTTAATTTTATTAATTATGTTAATGTTATTTTTTTATTTGATAATAACTGTTTTGTACTAGTAAAAACTAAAAGCTATCACAATTTTGCGTTTATGCTAATGACAGTTTTTTAATTAATCCCCTCCTATGATCATTTTTAAAGTAATAGTCATTTTTGATAATAAGATATTGTTTCATAATAGTAATAATTTGTATTACATTTGTATGTAATTCATTATCAAATAAAAGCGACATTTATCAATAAAATAAACATAAAATAACGTTTATGTGACTGTGAGCAGCATCAAAAATAAATTTTTGATAGTATTCTTTTTTATTAATATAAAACTTAATAATATTGTAATTTCATATTTATGTCAGTGTCAGTCTTTTGATTATATTTGTATGTTCATTTTATCAATAACATTACTTTTTTGTTTGATAATAATTATTTTGTACTATAGTAAAAACTAAACCCTATCACAATTTTACGTTTATGCTAATAACAGATTCTTTTAATTATTCCCTTCCTATTATTTTTTTTTTAAATAATAGCCGTTCCTTTTTGATAATAAAATATTGTTTTATAATAGTAATAATTTGTATTACACTTGTATTTAATTGATTATCAATCAAATAAAAGTGACATTTATTAATAAAATGAACATAAAATTACGTTTAAATGACTGCCAGAAGCATAAAAAAAAATTTCTGATAACATTTAGTTTTTATTAATATAAAGCTTAATACTACTGTAATTTCACGTTTATGCCAATGTCAGTCTTTTGATTGTATTTTTATGTTCATTTTATTAATAATATTAATTTTTTATTTGATAATTATTATTTTGTACTAGTAAAATACAAATACTATCACAATTTAACTTTTATGATGATGACAGTGTTTTTAATTAATAGATTCATATGACAATTTTTGAGATAATAGTCGTTAATGTATGATAATAAGATTTTGTTTTACATTAGTAAAAACTAAATACTAATACTAATATAATTTCACTCTTTCTGCAACTAACAGTCGTTTGAATGTAATTTTATTTTTTTATTAATAATAACTAATTTTATTTGATAATAAACTGTTTTTTTGTAGTACAAATAAAATACTATTCCAATTTCACTTATATGCTAATATCAATAGTTTGAAATGAGGTATTCCTATGTTAATTTTATTAAAAATTAACATAGAAAAAATAACAGTCAAAGACAATTTTTATTCATCATTGAGTATAAGATATTATTTCACAGTAGTAAAACCTAGATAATATCAGGCTTTTACTTTTATGTTACTGACAGTTATATGAATCTATTTTTATGTTTGTGTCATTAATAATAGTCATTTTAATTTTATAGCAGTGCAAACTGAAAGTTATAACAATTTCGCTTTTCTGTTAATGGCAGTCGCTTGAAATATGGCATTTATATGTTAATTTTTTAATATTAGTGAGTCAATTTTATTCTTAAATTATTTATGTAAATTAGAAGTCACTAAACATGAGATCTTTTAATATTTCTGATTAACCCCATAATGCACTGTTTTTTTAAAAAAAGGCCGCCCCCAAAAAAATCTGATTTTTAATGCAAAAAACACAATTTAGAACATTGCCTTTCCAAAACAATTACAAAATACAAAAATGATCAAAATTTTTATTGCAGTGTTGGATTTGATAACGTTGCAGAAAATAGTCGACTATTGCAATATTTGACTATTACTACACAAAGTACAGATAAATCGTAAGTGATAAATAGAAAAAAATATATAATTTATACTTGAATAAGTAAGTGTTATAGCTTACAATCCCCAGTAAATGATAAATATCAATAAAACAATTTTTTATTGTTATTTCAATTCTCGATTGCATTCGAGTGTGAAAAACTATAGCAACATAAAGTATAACACCGCTCGAATTATCTCGAGTGTGCACAGTTTGGCCAGTTTAGCGCGCTCGAGTTAACTCGAGCGTGCACGTTAAGGGGTTAAGAATGATTTATAAACACTTCTTTTGACAGTTTTATTTGTTGAATTCTATTCTCTACAGATTATTTCTTTTTATTATTACTAATTGGGTAAAATTATTATCTGGTTAAAAACTAGTTTATGTAAATAAGATGTGAAATTTTCAGATACTAAATTTAAAACTATTATTCTAATCATAATTATCAAATTTTGAAATATCTTTATTAATTTACAGATTAATTTACGTTTCAATTGTTACTTTTACTTTTAATTAGCTCAATATAATCGGAATAGAAGTTATTAATTTCCTGCGATACATTTATGATGAAGATTAATGTCTAAAGACATCTATATATTGGTCTTTCGTTAAATTAATAGTGTATTATATGTTTTCATAATAATGCATACATATGTTTGTCTGCGTAACCAGTTAAAATATCTTTCACTAATTGCACTGGATATGCCCCTATTATTTAGTTTTCCCGGACTTACTGGACAAAAAACACCTAATTAATTCGCAGTCTTGACATTATCAGTGTAAAGTTTAACATTCTGAAACTACACAATTTTGATGATCTGAACGCTATGGTTTAACAAGTCTGAACACTACAACTGCTCTGATTTGACTCCTACAAGAAAAATACCTTTATCGACAATGTCGGAACGAGGTGTGACCGAGAGACGTAATTTTGTTTCCTTGAGACTAAGATTGTTAAGCAATTATTGGGAGACAAAAGTGAATTTTGACCATTTCAGATAGCTTGTAAACCGCACAGGCAGTTATTGAAGAAGCAATAACACTTTAATGTAACAGCTGAAAATGTGGCCATTGGACTGATAATTAGCATTTATTTCAGCGTTAGTTTTAATAGTTTGGTAAGAAGAATTTAAGTCGGAGATCACTTCTTTATCAGACACTACAGCTGGAAAATTGAGTATTAAAAATGAAAAGGAGAAAAGATCATTTTGGATAGATATTACAGGGGTAAAAATTTTGATATATTGCGCGCGAGAACACACACACACACACACACACACACACACATATATATATATATATATATATATATATATATATATATATATATATATATATATATATATATATATATATATATCTTTACATATATATATGTGTGTGTGTGTGTAAAAAGTATTTCCTCTAGTCATAATAATTATGTATTCCCCATTGTTTTTACTTGCCTGGACTACTGGGCAAGCAGAAACCTAATCAGCTAGCAGTAATAACGATGCAGTCTGGCAACATTGAAGAGAACGGCACAAGTCTAATTAAAACTTTATTTCAGAGCTGCTAAAACTGACATCTTTACTAATCAGCGACAGACAAGAGAAAGACACAAAACTCACTCTGCTCGAACAGAGGTGCACCCAAGAGCGAAAACCGAAAGAATTTTAACACTTACTCAGCGAATTTACGTGTAAGAACAAGAAAAAAGCGGAGCCATTTGTCGGCGACAGCTGGGAAACCTGTTGAATAGACAAAAAATTTACATCTATAGGACAAAAAGCTTTGGGAAATGTATCGAAAGAATTTTAAGTTGAGAACGCTTCTTTGATTAAGGCATTTAGAGGCTGGTAAAAAGATTTTAAGGAATTAAAATGGGAGAGAAGAGGTTTTTAGGGAAGTATTAAAGTTGAATAATTTTGATATATATATATATATATATATATATATATATATATATATACATGTATGTATGTGTATTTGTATGTACTATTTCTTAAACCATGAGAGTAAAATGGGATAAAAGCCTTTATGTTTTGTCTTAACCTCAAAAATTGACAGTAAATAGCATGATGTGGAATTGTAAGCAATATATATTTTTTACCAAACCCATAAGATAGTTTTACGTCAGTCAGCGCCTTTCTCTTTATCACTGTGAATATATATGCTTGATATGAACTGTTCCGAAAATAATTGAAAAAGTGAAGAATTAGAGCGAGAACCTCCATAACCCAATTCACAACGCTTCCTAGCCATTCTTCGAAGTTTACAAACTCACTGCGTGTAAAATCTAAAATGACATTCACTTTAGTTAGTTACTCTTTCATGATATTAAATACAATAGAACAAAGAGAAATCACAAGAGTTATATAAGTGAAGTCGCAGTATTTAAAATGGCATCACACTTTATATTGGAATGAGTGAATTACTGGGTCACAATTCCAAAACGAATTACTCGCATTCTATTTTCCCAATTATATCTCCTTAAAACTTCCTTTTCGGATAAATGAAAGGAACTGTTCGAAATAGCAATTTTTCATTTTTTACTTTATTTTCAAAAAGTATATCCTGTATTTTTTTAATTTATGAAAAATTA
>CM063504.1:23340990-23345990 GCA_032207245.1 Pardosa pseudoannulata | reverse complement strand
TAGTCTAGACTTAAAATCCAATTTTATAAAGAAAACACGAAACGATTTGTTTCCTTTTCTTTTTATTAATAAAATTGTCTTGTGATAAAAATGGAACCACAAACGAAAGATTATTGCAAAGCAAAATAAAGATTTCTAAAACAAATTACATGTTTCACAGACGTATTCCTCATGACTACAAGAGTCATAAATATTCCTTAATCATGATGTTCAAGCATAAAAGAAAAAAGAATGACAAATTTTCTCCTGTCCCTTGAAGCTGTTTCAAAACGCTCCCACTTTTGTAAAAGAAAACTCTATCTGGAGAGAAATTTATTAACTGCACTTCTATTAGAATATTAATATGTGGTTAATTTTAGCGTAGTTTAGTGATTTAAAATATTCTTTTAATTAGATAATTTACCTTCTATCAGTGAAGTACTTTTAATGTTCTTCTTTCAGTTAATAAACTATATTTTTTATTGAATTAAGCTTAAACTAATCTTTGTTTTTAATAATTGTAAAATTTACCTTAATTTGCGTGAAAGTCCGATCTTTTCAAAAATTTTTTGATTGTGTTTTTGTCTGATCGGAATAAATAATTTCTCTTATGAATAAGCACATATATTTTCTATGCTTTAAAGGTGTAAGTTAATAAAGGTATCACAAACAGCTTTTTTAGCTGTTTCCTTCCATTTCCTTTATTGTAACACCTTGGTTGGTTATTGCATTAATAAATGGCGCCAGGTGACTAAATCTTTTTAGTTTTATTTCTAAGGTGTTCACCCCTTTACTTATTATTTTAGGCTTGATAAAAATTTGGAAAGAAATGGATTAAAGTATATAACAACTCATGGATTGTGATATGGAAATTTGAATCCACTCGGAAACTGCTTTAAGCTGTAGTTGCTTGACTGTATAACGCATCGTGGGTACAACACTTGACACTTCCAAAAAAGCAACCTAGAATAACGTGACCATTGAAGTTAACAAAGGAATGATGATGACCAATCACGCTTCCTGGATGATAAAGTTCTTTAAAACTAATATATTTTCTGTTGTACATAGAATTTCTTAAATTTAAATACATTCAAATAATCACTAGAGTGCATTATTCTAGCATTCAATCTATATAGAACATTTATGTTTAGACGAGATTCTAGAAAATTTACAAATACCCACGAAATATTTTCTGATACACGAATATTTAGATACGACAATTACTGTATAGATAATTTCTTGTCCTTAATAATGTGGAATGTGTAATAATTCCTATTAATCTATAGTAATAATCGCCAAATCGTGGATCACATAGGACTGTTAACTCGAAGGGAAATTTTCGTTAGATCACAGCGACATGCTAAGTATGGCAAATTTTCAGTTCTTAATATTTAAATGAGACTTAATCATAAATGTTATAAAAAAATGCAGAAACAAATTACTTATAAACATTATAACTGATAGCAATTGTATTCGAATGGATGCCATTACGAACTCTCTCAACAATAAAAAAATTTGTTGATGACAAAAAAAGAGTGTCATCCTTGTCATTAAAGTGGAAAAAATTTGATGGAAAACATATTTTTAATTTACTGTTAACAACACTTACATTTTTCGGTTCTACAGTTCAATTTTAATTTTTTTTATATACCGCTTTAAACTTTGTGTTTACTTGAAATGTATGCTTATAGATAATAAACAAATTTAAGATTTAGAAAAAGTTCCTAGCTTTGTTCTGTGTTTTTTAGTAGATTACAGTAGTATTTAAAAATGGAGTATTTGCTCAGACGGTTCTTAAATTTATCTACGAGGGATCTAGATCCTAACAGGTAGTACTGAAACTTTGTTACACTTTGGATAAAGGGATAATCGCATTCAATATTAACAAACTAAAAACAAATTGCTTTTCTTTCTCTCAATGCAAGTTACCCTCTTTTACTTCCCCTTTGTTTCATTTAGTCTTGTCGCATCATTTACAATAATATTTTCTTATTTACTTAAGCATCTTTTTCGCTCCATTGTTCCCTTTATATAATAGCTTTCTAACTAACCATATTACATTTTAATGTATTCTGCTTTTTGTTTCTCGAATTATATTCCTATAAATATTTCTTCTGAGGCATCACTTATTTATTATTTTACAATAAAATTTCATGAAGATGTACTGCAGAAGTTTACCCTTTTCAAAATTTTATATTCTTAAACAAAATTTAATCTATTGTATTTTTGTTTCATGTTCAGTAATCAAATATCTTTTCTAGATTTATTTATACTAGATGGATTTTTATTTACTCTAATGTTATCAGATATTTTGAAATAGTTCATCTAAATGTATTTATAATCAGGCTATAGGTTTTGAAAATAAAACCATTTTTCTAATCTTGTAAGTAGTTTTGACAGCATTTCATGCCATTTGTAAATTATTCTTGACCTTTTCTTTGTGATGCGTAATTACGTCCCCTGTAGATAATGAATTATTTATTGTATTTCTCACTCATCGCGATACTTAAAGACAAATCGGCGTAAATGATGGAACTAAATGCCGTAATCACCCTCATTTCACCTTTCGTGTCAAAATCACGTCAGTGATTACCTTCAAAACCACCTCGGAACCTTTATTTGAATCCTTTCAAACATGGCCCTCCCATAAACGTACTTGGAATAAGTAACAAGTACTGTCTGGCACTTCCTCAATGAAATATCCATGTCAGCAACTTGTTAGCTGAGTTTTGATCCGCAAGCTATCCATGTGAAGCGTAGATTGTCCACATAATGCAAGAGTGGATAAAAGGCAAGACTCTCCTTAAGAAGCACATGATTTATGTCCGTACAATTACCATTTTAGAGAGGAAAAATACAAAATATTTGGACGCGAGCTTAAGTCGACGTTCTCCGAATATTTTTAACACATTTCTGTCTCTAAAGGCTGCTATTCACAGGAGAGGTCGATTTCTGCACCAAGGGTGTATCATTCAGTCCTTTCACGGTGGTTTAAAGATCATATTCTCCACATGCATACAAGATAACACATTTTTCATATAAAAAAGAATCAACACCACCATTACAGCACTCAAAATGATTAATTTGAAAAACATAAACAAGGCAAGATAAGCTTCTTATGGATTTTTTTGCTTGGTTTCTAATTTTATTTACTTGCAGCTCTCAAGTGGATGAATTTGCTAACCTTTCGTTAAGGCTCAAATATGTAAAGAAAATAATTTAGGGAAAATAACTACTCAATGGTTCTTTCAACCTCTTTACATTTTATTGAAATACTAGTTTTGCTTGTAGAATTTCATTTTATGGATATTTAATTTTTGTCAGGAGAGCGGGGAAATAAAGTTATACAACATATAAATGTGATACATATAAAATGGCCGATTCAAATAGTAACAGATTACATGTGAGATATAGGGTAGCCCATGCTTTATAATAGCCAGGGCTTGCTTGGCAATGTAATTCAGATACTGTATTCGTGGAAAGAAAGACTTTCCCTCAGTATACAAAATTAGCCTGCGGTCAAAATCCTTTATTTTTACATAAATGAGGAAGAACACACTGGACGACTTACATAGATAAGAGACAATCGTGTATGTGTTTGATTGTGAAAGGATCTCGAGGACAAGAAAATCACTTGGAGAACTACTCGTGAGATAAACTTTTAAATCAGGATTTATTTTGTAGTTTTTTAAGGCATGATTGGCCAAACTGCAAGCAATGGCTCTAAAACTGTAAAGATCTTTAGTTTTTATCTAAAAATGGACACCTGGGAAAGAGAAAGGAAAGAAATGGTCAACATTTTAATTCAATCTATAATTTTGTTAAGTATGAAAGGAATGTCAATATCAATGATACATATCCTTGTCTTAGTTTGGGTGACTGAGAAAGTTAAGATTAAGAAAACTAGAATGAGGATATATTACATATGAATCTCCCCTCCCCTCTAGCTCTGTATATAAATGCATATGTGTGTGCATCAAATTTATTATCCTATTATATATACATATATATAATACATATATATATATATATATATATATATATATATATATATATATATATATATATATATATATATATATATATATATAAACTGAAGAGCCACTTCCGAATATCATGTAGGGCTCCCGCGAGCATGCAGAAGTGCCGCAACACGACGTGGCATGTACTCAACTAATATCTGAAGTAGTGCTGGAGGTAACTGCCACTATGGATCCCGCTGGGCTGTCTATAAATACCTAACAGTACTAGGTGGTGGAGATCTCTTTTGAACAGTACCTTGAAAGACATCCCAGATATGCTCAATAATGTTCATGTCTAGGAATTTTCGTGGGCAGAAAAAGAGTTTAAAGTTAGAAGAGTATTCCTGGAGTCACTGTGTATCAATTCCGAACTTTGATGTCGTCTCATAATTCTGCTGGAATTCCCCAAGTCCACCGGAATTCACAATGGGCAAGAATGGGTATAAGTGATCAGACAGGATGATTGCGTAAGGGTCACCTGTCAATGTAGTATCAGACGTATCAGGGGTCCCATACTACTCCGTACCGTCACAAAGCTTCCACGAGCTCCAACATTCTCCTGTGGACATGCAGGGTCCATGGATTTATCAGGTTGTCTCCATACCTGTACACCTCCATTCGCTCAATACAATTTGAAACAAGACTCGTCAGACGAGGCAACATGTTTTCACTCTTTAACTGTCCAATATCAGTGTTAACTGGCCCAGGAATGACGTAAAGCTTTGTGTCGTTCAGTCATCAAGGGCAGACGGGTGGGCCTTCGGCTCCATAAGCCCGTATTGATGATGTCTCGTTCAATGGTTCGGAGGCTAACTCTTGTTGATGGCCCAGCATTGAAAGGCAGCAATTTGCGGAAGAGTTGCACTTCTGTTTAATGATTCTCCGCAGTCGTAGTTTGTTTCTTTCTTACACGATCTTTTTCTAGCCACAGCGATGACAGAGATTTGATGTTTTACAAGATTCCCGATATTCTCGATATACTCGGTAAGCGGTCATACG
>CM063504.1:23320990-23328490 GCA_032207245.1 Pardosa pseudoannulata | reverse complement strand
AAATCTGAAGCTGGTTTAAATTATTAAAAACATAGTCAGCTGTATTCTTGTGCTGAGAATATTACATAGTCATTGACCATTATTATTTATCACGGAAGATGTCAGACAATAAGTAAGATAAAAATGAGCATGCTTACTTTTTAAAATAATAACAAAATTCTGGAAAACGTTGATAACTCCCATCATACAAATGATGACTTGGAGAAAATGCTATAAATTTTATTTTTAATTCTTACTACCATTGTGAAAAAAAGAGACGATATCGAAGATAATTTCATGAGGACTCAATTATGCAGGGTCTTTGTCAAAATTTATAAGTATTAAAATAAAATATTATTTATCTCTAATCTACATTTATTTATATAAAAACCCTAAACCACGAAAACAATACATCATTGTTTTCAGATTTTCATAGACGTATACTACTTCTATTCCCATATAAAACGTATTCATTTATTCATTGAATTTTCCGGTTAATCTATTGTTCGTATAAGAGAATTTCCTATTTATATATTAATGTTAATTATATCACTTGACCATAAAATCGATTTCTTTGCTGACAAGGATTCGTGGTCGGATACTAATCCTATTCAAAGATAAAAAGTATTCATTTGTTCGATAAATTTCCGGCCTTTTTTCTTCTTATAAGTGAATTTCCACTTTATATATTAATGTTAATTATATCACTTGACCATAAAATCTATTTCTTTGCTGACAAGGATTCATAGCCGGATTCTATTCCTATATTCTTCCCTTTATTTATAACGTGAATTATCCTGACTCTCTTGTTTTCGTATAAGTGAATTTCCAGTTTCTATATTAATGTTATTTAAATCCCTTGACCATAAAATCTATTATCTTTTCTAACAAGGATTCATAGTCGCATTCTACTCCGAGTCACTTATAACAAGCATTCATTTATAACGTAAATTATCCTGACTCTCTTGTTTTCGTATAAGTGAATTTCCACTTTATGTATTAATTATATCACTTGACCATAAAATCTATTTCTTTGCTGACAAGGATTCATAGCCGGATTCTACTCCTAGTCACTTATAACAAGCATTCCTTTATACTTTATACTGTGAATTATCCTGACTCTCTTGTTTTCGTATAAGTGAATTTCCACTTTATATATTAATTTTAATTATATCACTTGACCATAAAATCTATTTCTTTGCTGACAAGGATTCATAGCCGGATTCTACTCCTAGTCACTTATAACAAGCATTCCTCTATACAGTGAATTATCCTGACTCTCTTGTTTTCGTATAAGTGAATTTCCACTTTATATATTAATGTTAATTATATCACTTGACCATAAAATCTATTTCTTTGATGACAAGGATTCATAGCTGGATTCTATTCCTAGTCACTTATAACAAACATTCATTTATAACGTGAATTATCCTGACTTTCTTCTTTTCGTATATGTGAATTTCCACTTTATATATTAACCTTAATCATAAGACTTTACCGTGAAATTTATTTGTTTGCCAACAAGTATTTTCAATGAGGAATTTTAACTATTGTTTTCATACTCTTTTAAATCGTGATCAGACCTAAATAACAATCCACCTTCCCAGAAATACAACTTTTTATGCATAGCTTATTTTACCCCGCCAAAATATGATAGTTCTATAAAATTCTTGGCGTTGTATCTCTAGTTCATAACAATAATGATAAAACCATTTTGCAGGCCTGTGAGTGACAGCTACATTTTCATTATCTCGAAAGTATCTGACGAATACACCTGTTATGAGGCAGTCTAACCCAGTCAAGAGACTATATCGCGGGCCTTAATCTCCCACCACCATTCCCCGATAGCTGAGGTAATCAACATTTTCGATTTCAACGGCACGCAATAAAAATCATATTGCAAGAGGGAAAGAGAGGAAAAAAATCAGGTTAACTTTTCCAAGGCGATAGATATCGGTGCTGATCTACATATCGCCGTTCGGTCATGGGTGTCACAGCCGGGGCGGGCGGTTTAAGGTTCTGGAATGCCGCAACCCCGATGCTTTACGACAACTTTTCAAGATCGATGCATTTGTTATCTTAATTACTCGCGTTACATTAATTAGATGCAATTGTCTTTAGCTTTTTTTAATCTTATCCCTTACATTAATTCGTAAGCAATTAAGTCACGCATTTGGGATTGATTTATAATACTCAGCAGCTTGCAAAGAAAAGATTCTAAAAACGGATGTAGATTGTGCTGAAACATGAAACCTGGTGTCTGTAAACAACCTTGATTTTCTTTCTCTTGTCTGTTATAATTACCCTATAAATTCTCTTTGCGTGCTGTTGTATATGAATCTCGTTTTGATCCAGTAAATGAAGATGTGTTCATTCATGTAATAATTGAGTTGATTTATAAGCCTTATTGATATGTAAATTTTTGATGTTCTGTTAAAAGTTAATATAATAAGCTACAAAATTTAGTGGGGAAGCTGAAAAATGTGCAATAAATAACAAAATATTAAATATTTTTTTATTTCGTTCATTAGATTTGTTGTAAGCAGTTGAGTCACGTATATGCTATTGATTTATAATGCTCATTAGCTCATAAAGAAAATATTCTAAAAACGGATATAGAATGGACTGAAATATGAAACCTGGTAGTATGTACACAACCTTGGTTTTCTTTTTCCTTCTATAATTGCCCTATAAATTAACGTCACTTGTCGTGTGCAAACTTTGCTTTGATTCATTACATTGTTTGGTTTTATTGGAGAACTGCTGTCTACTGTTTTGCTACATTAGAGTGTAGCTTCTCTGAGTACTAATAAGAACATATTGCATAAAGCCGATTCCGATTAGCTAATGAAATCCGTGTTAGCAGTGGATTCGAACACACGAACTCCAGTATCATAGATCCTACTCAATCGGGCATCTCTTTGTTATCTAATAAATGAAGATATGCTACTTCGTGTAAGGACTAAACTATTTTCTATAAAACTTGTTGATTTAAAAATCTTTAATGATCTGTGAAAGAGACTGGTAGATCGTGGCTCACGATCTGCATGCGGCTCTTCTGACATATGTCTCTATGTAACATATCAATAGCAGTTAAACACATAAAATACTCACTGATACCTCTGTTTATTGCCAGTTTGGTCTACGTAAGTCTACCGACCACTTTTCCATGATGAATTAAAACCAGATTCGAGACTTAAGCAAAAATCGAAAAAAATGTTTAATAAATAGCAGAAAATTAACTATTTTTTTTCATTTTCATTATTAGATTAAGTCATGAGCAATAGAATCACAATCATTTAGGAATGATTTACAGTGCTTAGAACTAGGCTTTTCAGATGGATAAAAATTGTATTAAAAGATGAAGCTTTGTTTCTATAAACAACCTTGAGTTTCTTTATCCTGTCTGTTATAATTACCAAATAAATTCTCGTTGTACGCCGTATGTGAATCTCACTTTGCCCAATAAATGAAGATATGTTTATCCGTGTATTGACAAAGCTAATTTATTACAATTGTTAGTATGTATCCTTGTATAAACCTTTAATGTAAGCAATAAATCAATAAAATAAGCTACGAAATATAGGGAGGAAATCAGAAAAAAAACATTTCTTACATAATAGAAAATTAAAAACTCTTTATTTTGTTCATTACATTTATACAAAAGCAATTAAGCTAAGCATCTGGGATTAATTTATTATTTTCACAAGCATATAAAGGGCCATTCTAAGAATGGATATAGAATGTGATGAAGCACAAAATCTAGTAGTGTGTAAGCAACCTTGATTTTCTTTCTCCTGTTTATTATAATTTTATTATTAATATCCTTTAAATTAATTAAATTAATAACTCATGGCTTATTTGAATTTCGTATGGATTAATTAAATTAAGAAGAAGAAATTCGTGTAGAGAAAACTGATTTATAATCCATTTTTTTGTCTGCGAATCATATATATATATATATATATATATATATATATATATATATATATATATATATATATATTATATATATATATATATATATATATATATATATATATATATGTATATGTATATATATATGTATATATGTATATATATATATATATATATATATATATATATATATATATATATATATATATATATATATATATATATATATATATATATATATATATATATATATATACATATATATATACATATATATATACATATATATATATATATATATATATATATATATTATATATATATATATATATATATATATATATACTTCCGCGTAAGATTGACCACCTAACCGGAACTTCGCACCCCAGGGCATTTGGTCACGAAAACGGAGATTGGCACCGTAAATCTTGGCCCCCTAGGGGCTGTTGCGCTTTTTTAATAATAATAAAAAAATATATATATACATATATATATATATATATATATATATATATATATATATATACATATATATATATACATACATACATGCATATATATATATATGTATATATATACATATATATATACATATATATAAATACATACATGCATGCATAAATGCATATATATATATATATATATATATATATATATACATATATATATATATATATATATATATATATACATAATATATATATATATATATATATATATATATATATATATATATAAGCTTCGAAACTAGAAAAGGAACGAAAAATGTTTAGTTCATAAAAGAAAATTAATTATTTATTAATTTTTCTCATTAGATACATCCGTAAGCAGTTATATATCAGGTAATGAAAATATTGGGATCGATTTGCAATGCTTGGTAGCCAAGACTCTAAAAATTAGTATATAATTGTATCGAAACACGATATCTGGTAAATAACTTTAATTTTCTCTCTCCTGTCTATTATAATTACCCTATAAATTCACTTCAGTCGTCTTATATTAGGTTGAATTGGATTCAGTAAATGAAAATGTGTGAAGGCGTCTAATAACTTAATTGATTTATACCTTTTTGTTCTGCCAATCTTTAGTATCATTATTAGTTAAACTACGGGAGTCAAGGAGGAAGAATCGAAAACTATTTATAATCAGTAATAGAATATAGACACTTTTTTATTTTATTACTTAGATTCATTCGTAAGCAATTAATTTAGGCATCGTGGATTGATTTACAATGTTCGGCTTCAAGTAATCTAAACATAGATATAAATTGTGTTAAATCATGAAACTTGGTATTTTATTAATAATCTTGAATGTGTCTTACTCTTGACATTATAATAACCTTATAAATCTTCACTGAAGTAATATTGATTATGCTCTTATTCGATTAAGGTATCTGCATTCTTGAAAAGGTAAGCTGATTTACAAGCCTTATTGAACTGAAGTTGTTTAGTACCGTGTCATTTGCTAAAGCAAGCTACTATATTAAGTTTATTTTAAACGAATTGATTAAGGTATCTGCATTTAAGTAAGAGGGAAATTCTTTCATTAATCTCGTTGAACTGAATAATTTAGTGTTGTACGGTAAGCTAATGCAAGCTACGCTTTTCATTAAATACACCTAAAATTTTTCCAAAATCAATAAAAAGCAAATTTATCCAGTTTTTTTATTAATCGTTGGATTTATTTTATATACAATTAACGTTGAATATCTGGAATGAACTTAAGATACTCAAAATCAATCCGTGGGGGAAAATTTTATAATCGGATGTAAGTTGCGGCGAAACGTGAAGCCTTGGGGTATTTGAACAACCTTGATTTTGTAATTTTTCTGTCCGTTACAATTATCTTAAACATTTTTGACATGTATCCAATGTAAATTGATATCGTTTTAATCAAATAATATGTCTGCATTTACGTAATAGATGAAATGATAAGGATTGTTGGTCTGAAGATCTTCAGTGCTGTAGGCAATTTGCTACCTGAGTAATGTTGCGGGAGGGGATTAGCTTAAAAGTTGTTAAACTACTATACCGAAAGCTTTTCTAATTTCTTGTATTTATAAAGTAGAACGTGCAAGAAATAGACGAGTAGGTACATCATCTTTTTCAAAAACAATGAGCAAGGATTGTCGCTAATCCATTTCAGAGAAATTTTAATATATTTCTAATAAAAAAAGAATAGAATTCCTTCTGAGAAGAAAAGCAACAATATAGACATCAGTTTTTATCTGTTCGTCAGATTATTTACACTGGTAAATTTATTTTTATCAGGCTTATTGGGTCTTCCGAATTATTATTATTATTATTATTTTACTTTTCATCCATTTCTACATTTTGAGCTATACACTTTACTAAGTATTATTTAGTTATTATTTAGACAATTTATTTTTTTTACCTTAACTATTTCTAACTTTGAATATATATATAATTATTATATATTTGATGTCAATTTCTTCTATACTGTTAAATATCAACAATCAGTATCCATTTTTTGTTTTGATTGTTTATATAGTGTGTTATAATCAATAATAAAAAATATGAAATGCAATTTTATAGAAAATGAACACGCATATCTCAAAAACCTTTAGCTTCCACAGACTGAATACTATATTTTTACGCTATGTATATGATATATTTATGTAACTGAATGAACATGACATCATCTTAAACTTTGTTACATCAGTGCATTTCATTTGTTCTTTAAATAAATATAAATATAATTTTTTTTTAAATTTACCCAGTTTATCAGAATTTTTTTTTATGTATGTCATGTTATCGATACTTCTCCTTTGTCATATGTATTTATATAAAAACAAATTGGTAAATTGCAAAACTTTTTTTGTTTAATATCATATATATATATATATATATATATATATATATATATATATATATATTAAAATCCCTTATTTACGTATTTTAATATTAATTTAATAACTTTTGTTCATAAAGTGAGTTCGGGGTTTGCGCGGTAATTCTGATTTTTCCCTCCAGACACGCTATAGACTTAATTCAGCCTCTGTCTGTACTACTTTAGCCAATAGTTAGCGCGTTCTCTTTAAACATGGGTATTTTGTATCACGTGATCAATTGTGTTTAGGGATTATTCGTAGTCTTTTTACCTTAGGAATCCCTACTTGAAAAGTGTGTGTGCACGACGTTGTAAAGGTGTTTGCCTGTTGCACGGATTTCCTGTTTCTTACCAGAAATAAACTGTGTTGTGATTTTGAATGAGTCTCGGCCATATTACATACACACACACACACACATACACACTCACACATATATATATAATATATATATATATATATATATATATATATATATATATATATATATATATATATATATATATATGAGAGAGAGAAGTAGGGTGGGGGAGTACGGCATCGTTTGGATTATTTCAAATACTGCATATTTCTTTGGCATACAAATAAAAAAAGTAAAATGTCTAAATGTCATCTGGGAAGGCTGATGGAGAGTTTAAGCTATTAAAGTAATTTCACTTGTGCTTCTACCATAAACTTATATTCTAGAAATACAAATATTTTTATCTCGGTAAAAGTATAAACTCATTAGGATTATTTACCGCAATATGTCTAAT
>CM063504.1:23285990-23315990 GCA_032207245.1 Pardosa pseudoannulata | reverse complement strand
ATTACTTTTATGTAGAGTCGTGGTAGCTCAGTCGGCAAAGACAGTGATTTCGTAACTGAAAGGTTGTGAGTTCGGGGCTCGAGTTGCCTTAAGTTCCGCCTTGTTCGTTAAAGGTGACTGGGGCACGTAAAATATGTTCGTGGTCACAATATCCTCCAAGTTCTCAAACGATACCGCAGGGGGTGACATGCCAAACTTAGAGGTCTTCTGCTTGGTACATGGCTCTAAATTACAAAGACCCAGAGAAGGTAATGTTACTCGCGTCTGTAGTATATATTAAGCTACACGTGCTCCTTGGCTGGTGCTATATGGGTAACAGCTTTGCAGCCTTGTATTGGTATAAGGGCAGATAGTACCTGTATTTCCACTTGCGTTAGGAACAAAACATTTATGTATTTTTTATTCAAAAATTTGAAGATTCTGTGCTAATGTGTTTGTCTAAAAATTAGGTATGTTTTCCGAAATCGCAAAGTATATTCCCGACTCACAGACAATTTATATTCGTGAAACGGGATAAACAGTTGCTAAAACATTGTATAACTTAATATAATTATATTATATAAATAGTATTTACCGTAAGTGAAAATTGATGTGAAAATTGATGAAAATTGATGTAAGTGATATTGATATATAAATTGATATATATTTTATATAGAAACAAAGCTTATATATTATAAGTTTTGTTTCTATATAAATTCTAAAGATGAAATGAAAAAAATAAAAGCAGTTGGATTGTATGCTGTAAGAGCACCTTAAGGAACATTGTCGAAAGAATATTCTATTCTCGCATTTTAATCAATTATTATCTTATAGATTTTATGTGTTATATGTTTCATAAAACATTACCATATATTCTCAGTGTAAGAATATCGCTAAAAGCTCAAAAACTTCAAGGCTGAAATTCAACGTCCTTTGTACCTTTTAAAATCTTTATTATACTAGCCTCTTTTTTAAATCTCAAATATACAAATATCTTCTCTTTTCAAATAAGTATCTTAAAATTTTTTATGATGATTTAGTTCTGTCATTTTAAGTAGTACTTCTCAAAATAAGATAAAACATATAAAATAAATAAAAAAATATCAAAATCACTCATCAGTGGGTTACTTTTGAAATATCTATATTAAAAATTAAATTTTCATATGAAATATATTTATCAAAGTTTTTTAAATAAATTTATCAAAACAATTGTTTTATTCTGTAAATTTAAAATTTTAAAGATATCTCACATAAATTAAAAAAACTAAAAACTCTTGAAACTTTTAAATTAAAAATATCAGCTTTTATCATAATATAAAAAAACTATACCTAAATATATCGATGATTAATATGATTTCGATTTACGGAATGAAACCGATAATTAATTTCTATTTAATATAAAAATTTAACTTCTAATTTACAAAATTGTAAGTTATTTTGCTGGTAACCAGATTTACACTTTTTTTAACAATTGGTATACATATTCTATGCTCTTAAAATTATATTGTTCAATATAACATACTTAAACAATTTTCATAAAGTTAGAATTTTACTCTAAGAATAAATATACTCTAGAGACATCAGAACATTTTCTTTTTTAATTGAGTCAAATGTGGGGGTTTATAAAGACTTTTCAGCTCAAAATGTACTACGTCTCGTTAATTTGATTTTAAATTAAACTTACAAAAATAATATCCCGCATAAAAGAATGTCATTTTTTTTTCAAAATATTTATGGAAGCTTTGAATAAATTTCTAGCTAAAAGATTTCTTTTTCAGAACCAAAGTTTACATTGCATAAAATAAAAATTCATCCACATGCAGTGTGTAGGAATTGGTAATATTTGATTAATAAAAACAAACTTATTTTGTCATTGATCAAGTATAGTCTATTATAATGACTTTTCAGATCGAAAAATACTATGTCCTCTTCACTTGGATTTAATCTAAAAATTAAAAAAGCAATTCTGCATGTATAACAAAGTTTCGCTTTTGTTTTGCAAAATTTTATGTACGCTTTATATACATTTTTTCGCTAAAAGTTTTTCTTTTTAGTATCGAAGTTTACATTGCATAAAATAAAAATTCATCCACATGCAGTTTGTATGAATGGGTTATATTTCATTAATAAAAACAAAGTTGTTTTGTCTTTTATTGATCAAGTATATGCTACTATAATGACTTTTCAGCTTGAAATATACTATATCCTCTTCATTTGGCTTTAATCTAAATATTAAAAAGTAGCTTTCCGTGTATAACAATGCTATGTTTTTGTTTTGTAAAATTTTATGTAAGCTTTATATATATTTTTTCGCTAAAAGGTTTTCTTTTTTGTATCGAAGTTTACATAGCATAAAATAAAATTTCAACCACATGCAGTTTGTATGAATTGGTTATATTTGATTAATAAACAGAAAGTTATGTCTTTTATTGATCACGTATAGACTATTATAATGACTTTTTAGCTCGAAAAATACTATATCCTCTTTACTTGGTTTTAATATAAAAATTTAAAAAGTAAATTTCCATGTATAAGAATACTATGCTTTTGTTTTGCAACATTTTATGTGCGTTTTATATACATTTTTTCTCTAAAAGTTTTTTCTTTTTAGCAAAGTTTACATTGCATAAAATGAAAATTCATTTACATGGAGTGTGTATAAATTGGTTATATTTGATTAATAAAAAACAAAAATATTTTGTCTTTTATTTGTCAAGTATAGGCTATTATAATGACTTTTCAGCTCAAAAAATACTATGTCCTCTTTGTTTGGTTTTAATCTAAAAATTAAAAAAGTAACTTCCTGTGTATAAGAATGTTACGCTTTTGTTTTGCAAAATTTTATGTACGCTTTATATACATTTGTTCGCTAAAAGTGTTTTTTTAATATCGAAGTTTACATTGCATAAAATAAAAGTTCAACCCCTTGCAGTTTGAATGAATTAGTTATATTTGATTAATAAAAACAAACTTATTTTGTCTTTTATTGATCAAGTATAGGCTATTATGACTTTTCAGATCTAAAAATACTATGCCCTCTTCACTTAGTTTTAAACTAAAAATTAAAAAATAGCTTTCCATGTATAAGAATGTTATGTTTTTGTTTTGTAAAATTTTATGTACGCTTTATATACACTTTTTCGCTAAAAGTTTTTCTTTTCGGCCCCCAAAGTTTACATTGCATAAAATGAAAATTCATTTACATGGAGTGTGTATAAATTGGTTATATTTGATTAATAAAAAACAACAATATTTTGTTTTTTCTATGTCAAGTA
The DNA here is from genome assembly GCA_032207245.1 of Pardosa pseudoannulata. Taxonomy (NCBI): domain Eukaryota; kingdom Metazoa; phylum Arthropoda; class Arachnida; order Araneae; family Lycosidae; genus Pardosa; species Pardosa pseudoannulata. The sequence goes on along the minus strand of CM063504.1, from coordinate 23,312,736 downwards.
TAGGCTATTATAATGACTTTTCAGCTCGAAAAATACTATGTCTTCTTCATTTGGTTTTAATATAAAAATTTTAAAAAATAACTTTCCGTGTATAAGAATGCTATGCTTTTGTTTTACAAAATTTTATGTACGCTTTATATACATTTTTTCGCTAAAAGTTTTCATTTTAGTACCGAAGTTTACATTGCATAAAATAAAAGTTCATCCACATGCAGTGTGTACGATTTGATTATATTTGAATAATAAAAAACAAAAATATTTTGTCTTTTATTCATCAAGTATAGGCTATTATAAGCACTTTTCAGATCAAAAAATACTATGTCCTCTTCACTTGGTTTTAATCGAAAAATTAAAAAAGTAATTTTGCACGTATAAGAAAGTTTCGCTTTTGTTTTGCAAAATTTTATGTACGATTTATATACATTTTTTTTTTGCTAAAAGTTTTTCTTTTTAGTGCCGAAGCTTACACTGCATAAAATAAAAGTTCTTCCACATACAGTGTGTATGAATTGATTATACTTGATTAATAAAAAACAAAAATATTTTGTCTTTTATTGATCAAATATAGGCTATTATAATTACTTTTGAGATCGAAAAACACTATGTCCTCTTCACTTGGTTTTAATTAAAAACTAAAAAAGTAAATTTCTGTGTATGAGAATGCTATGCTTTTGTTTTGTAAAATTTTATGTACGCTTTATATACACTTTTTAGATAAAAGTTTTTCTTTTAGCACCTAAGTTTACATTACATAAAATGAAAATTCATCCACGTGCAGTGTGCATGAATTGGTTATATTTGATTAATAAAAAACAAAAATATTTTGTCTTTTATATGTCAAGTATAGCCTATTATAATGACTTTTCAGCTCAAAAAATACTATATCTCCTTCACTTGGTTTTAATCTAAAAATTAAAATAGTAACTTTGCGTAAGAATGTTACGCTTTTGTTTTGTAAAATTTTATGTACGCTTTATATACATTTTGTTGCTAAAATTTTTCCATTTTACCTCCAAAGTTTACATTGCATAAAATAAAAATTCCTCCACATGCAGTGTGTATAAATGGGTTATATTTGATTAATAAAAAACAAAAATATTTTGTCTTTTATTTGTCAAGTATAGGATATTATAATGACTTTTCATCTCAAAAGATACTATATCTCCTTCGTCTGGTTTAAATCTAAAAATTAAAAGAGTAACATTCTGTGAATAAGAATGCTACGCTTTTGTTTAGCAAAATTTTATGTACTCTCTATATGCATTTTTTCGCTAAAAGGTTTTTTTTTAGTATCGAAGTTTACATTGCATAAAATAAAAGTTCAACCCCATGCAATTTGTATAAATTGGTTATATTTGATTAATAAAAACAAAGTTATTTGGTCTTTTATTGAACAATTATAGACTATTATAATGACTTTTCATCTCGAAAAATACTGTCCTCTTCATTTGCTTTAATATAAAATTTAAAAAAACAACTTTCCGTGTATAAGAATGCTACTCTTTTGTTTTTGCAAAATTTTATATACGATTTATATATACATTTTTGTCCAAAACTTTTTCTTTTTAACAGCAAAGTTTACATTGCATAAAATAAAAGTTCATCTACATGCAGTGTGTATGTATTTGTTATATTTGATTAATGAAAACAAACTATTTTCTCTTTTATTGATCAAGTATAGGCTATTATAATGACTTTTCAGCTCGAAAAATACTATGTCCTCTTCATTGGGCTTTATATACATTTTTTCGCTAAAAGTTTTTCTTTATAGTACCAAAGTTTACATTGCATAAAATAAAAGTTCATCTACATGCAGTGTGGAATTATAGGCTCCTTTGATTTTGTCTGCAAAATATGCCTGAACTACCTTTGCACCCTATGAGAACTCTACAATCAGGGCTAATTTGGAAGGGGGAATATTCTCCACACCAGCAATGCATCCATCAAAACGACATTAATGGAGTGTACACGATGAATCTTTTCGCGGCATTACTGCGTTCGAGTGAACATCCTGTTATTCGCTTTTCCTAAACAATAGACTAGCAATGACCTTCTCCGAATATGCTTTGATAGTTGACTGCAATATAATCGTAATATCTGCTTCTAAATATTATTATTGTCTAGCCATCTATTACGACATCATGCAACCCTTTATTAATAGTTAAATGACAGGAATACATTATTATATCTGCTAGATTTCCCCGAAACAATTATTGTCTGAGAATATTAATGCAATAAGCGTCTGAAAGCATCTATATCAACTAGAGAAATAGCATGTATATCAACCACAATAATTTTCTGCAAAAGGAATACTTTATTTGGTTTTGGTTTTGAAGCTCTACGGACTACTTTTAGCAACACGAGGGATAATGAGACCGGGACCTACTGCTTAAAGCCGATTCCGAATGGCTACGAGCATCCATGCCATAGTGGGATACGAACCCATGAACTCCTATTCAGAAGGCCAACATACCAACCATTCGGACATCGTTCAGCATGCAATACTTTATCTTACAAACTTTATATTTTAACGTACCAATTTCTTCTGTGCTGTTCCATTACATATCTAGAACCAAAAGAAATAATATGGATAGGGAACTTTTTACTGTATTTTAATTAATTAACTCCTTTAAAGATCGTTGGTTGCATGTAAGTTTTATTAATTCATAGAGCTATAAATAGCTTTGTGTAATAATAACGATAGCCAACTGTTGTTATTATTATTCGTGGAAAGCCAAATTTATCATGGAAAATTGTTAGATACAAATCCACGATAATGTGAATGGACCTCCAATATGTCTTGAGCTTACTAGAAATACATTTCGCATCCCATATCCATGTGTTAAGGGATCTTATACGTTCTAAAGGAAGCCTACGCATGCTGTTAATTTTGTATTAGCAGTGACCAATTATATGTTTATAAATAATTAGTAAAACTATTTAATAATTTTTGAAATATTCCAGACGTGTCTCATGTGTTATAAAATTCTAAAATTATATATTGAGGGGGATTTTAAATGTTTGATGTTGTGCAATCAAAATGGTTGCAAAATGCAACTAAAGATAAATTTTAAAAAATCAATCCAAAAAGAACCATATTATCCTATATCAGCACTCCCTTCCCTGAAAAGATCTGAGAAGTGGTAAAAACAACTAAGAAGGGATCTTATATGTTCTAAAGGAAGCCTACGCATGCTGGTAGTTTTGTATTAGCATCGACTTATTATATGTTTGTAAATGGTTTGTAAAATTATATAATAATTTGTGAAATATTCCAGACGAGTGTCATGTGTTATAAAATTCTAAAATTATATATTGAGGGAATTTTAAATTTTTGATGTTGTGCAAGCAAAATGGTTGCAAAATGCACCTAAAGATAAATTTAAAAAATCAATCCAAAAACAACCGTATTATCCTAAGTCAGCAGCCCCCTTCCCTGAAAAGATCTGAGAAGTGGTAAAAACACAAACATCAGCAAAATTATACTCAGAACATGAGGACTTTTCGAAAGCGCACAATGAAGTATAAAACGGCAGCGAAAAAAAGATGTAAGAGAGCATCGGAATGATGCAGTTAGGCTATCTTAGAATATATAAAGTGGTATCAATTGTGACTAAACGTGTTTTTGAATAAAGACAACATTTTAAAATGCATTAAATGAAGGCAACAATAATCAAAACGGAAAAACTAAATTTATGAACTTTTTTTTTTTGTATTATAGACTTTTGCTTAGAAATATGTTTTTAGCCATAAATTTATATAAAAGAAGTTTATTCACCAAATGGTTATCCTTATAAATATAGTATTAATAAAATTTATAATGTTTCAGCTCAAAGTAATTTACCGAAAGAAGGTTAAATAATAATAGAAACATTCATAATAAACGATATTTAAATTTTCACACACTATCAAAATACATAGCTTTCGAAATTTTAAAAATATGAAGAATTCGCTTTTTAAATCAAATTTAATAACAATAAAATTTAATAAATAATTCAAATTATTTATTAAATAATAATTTAATAAGTAATTTAATAATTCTTATAGCAATTTCTATTAGCTTTTAACCTATTTCTTATAGACTTGGAAAGTTTTGTTATTAGTATAGCATTTACATAAAATTAAAAAAAAAGAAATGAGTTGAAATACGAACTTTTAATTACACAAAATTTTACAGTGAGTGCAAAATTTACATATCATGCATTTTAATACATATTTGTTTCATCTCTCTTTTATTTTATATACTTTAGGGATAATTGTTGATAAATTTGAAAGTGATATGAAGATTATATAAACACATGGGATAGTTAAAAAATTTTTGAATAGAAAAACCATTAAAAGTTATGACAATTTGCAATATTATTTCATTAGTAATTCTTTTTCATGATAGAGTGGTGAACATTAAGTGTTTGTTTCTCATTTCTGCTGATTCGAACTTTTATCCCCCCTACTCCAATATCATGAAAGTTCTCCCAGTTGTAAGGGGACTTCTATTTTTACACAGTATTGATTAAAATCAGGGGTTTCCAATATTTGGTCTGCAGATCGCATGTGGCCTGTGATGCCCGTGATAACTTTTTGAGAATAAATATTTCATAGATACGTAACTTTTTCTTAGATGGTTTTCATTAAAAGTCAGTACAGAAATCTGTTTCAAAAATTATTATTTATTTATCTTCTGAGAATGTATTTAAAAATAGCTGGTAGTATATATTATTTTATTAGTTTATGCTGATAACCATCCATAATACTCTTACTAAATCATCCTTTATAAACTTTTTTTTAATTTTGATTACATTATTAATAAGTTCGTTTTTCAGCAGATATTAGCGTTAATAGAGCTGGTGTTGGATAATCTTTCATTGGATGATGCAGGTAAAATTATCTATAGCTCTCTCATTAAATTATTCAGTATAAAATTTATTTTCATTTCATTAGTAATCTTGTTTCGTTTTTAACAGAGATTAAAACTAACAAAGGTGTTAATGGATTCCCTTTCACTGGTTGATGCAGATGAAAAACCCATAGTTCTCTTATTAAATTACTAATTATAAAATTCATTTTGATTTCATCAGTAATCTTATTTAGTTTTTAAGAGAGATTAAAACTAACAGAGGTGGTGGTGGATACCCTTTCATTGGTTGATGGAAGGAAAAACTCATAATACTTTTACTAAATTATTCTTTATTAAATTTTGTTTTGATTACATTATTAATTTTAGTTTGTATCTAGGTATTTTTTTTTTTGTAGAAAATTGTCAATATTGATTCAATTAAACGCACTCTGTTTGGGGATCTTCTTCAAAATTCAATTATTTGAAGACGTAACTGCTTATTGTTTATTTTTAATTTCAACCTTTTATAAAATGTAAAAAAGCGAGTGTTCTAAGACCTTTAATTGTCATTATTATTTACAATGCGGGGCATTTGCCTATTATAGCATTTCCCATTACCAAGCTAGAGATATTTGATGACAATTTCATTATGGAAGTACCATATAGGCGACCAACATTACTCCCTCGAACGACACAAACAGAGTGGGTCCTCGTAATTTAGAATCAGGGACCAAGCAGAAAACCTCCAGGATTGACTTGCTATCCTCAGAGTTATCATTTGAAAACTTGAAGGATATTGCGACCACAAACCTATTATATGACCTCCAGCTACCATTAACGAACTTGGCTGATCTTTGGCAGGGTCGAGCCTCGATCTCGTTAGCAACCCTCCGTTTACAAGATCAATGCAATTGCCAGTGGAGCAACCAACCGCTGCTCAAAGAGCTTTAATTAGTTATCTTAACTTTAAAATACCTAATTTTTTTATTCAAATTTCCTACTTTCTCATGCTTATTCATACATTTAAAATTACCTGTGCATATTATTTAATACTGGCACACCTTTCCTATTTCCAGAATTTTACTAAAATCAGCCAAACATGACAGTGCTACTTATGAACCTGCAAAAAGATTCAATTGAAGCACTCGATCCCTTAAAACTTGAAAATAATAATTAACACAGTCATAATACACAGTATTTTAATTTCCTCATACTATCAAAACAATTTTTGGAAATATAAAAATAGTTTTAATGCAAAATTTTACAGCAATAAATTAAACAATTTAATAAATTTATAAATTTTTATTAGCCTTTGACCTATTAGTAATAGACTTCAAAATAAAGCTTAGTTTTTAGGATCAGCATTAACATAAAACCCTGATTTATATCAGCAATATTTTTACTTCTTTCAAATACTTTTTTAATGTAAATATATACGATACTCTTTCCTTTTTAAATTTAATCAATTAATATCTGAAAATATATAGGAAACAATTTAAAGGTATAGAACATTAAATTTGTGCTTCAATTTCCTGCTAAGTAAACTTTCCTTAATTAAATGAAATATCAACAACTTTTCCACTGTTGAAAATCTACTGCAATTTGTATTCAATAATGATTAAGAAATGCTTTTAGTTCTTTCGAGTGACTTAGTTATTTTTTTATAGAAATATATAAAATACGCTAAGTCTTGTAAAGATAAGTCATTAATTATTTTTTAAGCATTTCAAAGATAGAAAGTACATATACTTATTATTTTAAACAAGCAATTAAAAAAGGACGAATTCTAATGTAAACAAATGTTTGTCTCGGATAATTATTAAGTTTAAAAAAACTGTTTACGTGACTTAGATATCTAGTTTTTAGATTCCTCAGAAGTGAAAATTTGACTAATTTGTAGATTATACTTTTTTTAACACTAGATTTACGGGCCGAGCCAATTTGCTCATTAAAAATTTGATAACTATATATATATATATATATAATTTTAATATCACTTTTCAAAAACATACGTGGGTTTTTAGTTGAGTAATAAAAAATATGTAAACTTTCATTCCACTTCCCCGCAGACCCCTTCATCTCACATTATCAAATGTGGAATACCTATTTTCACAGTGTTGAGCCAATTTGACCCTTAGAATGTATATGAAAATAAATATAGTAATAAATATAGTATAAAGTAAATATAAAGTATAAAGTATATAAAGTATAGTATAAAGAAAATATAGAGAAGAAGTCGCGAACACTTCCATCCAATGACAGAAATTCATACTACTGACGAAAGGAACAATTGTCAAGTTCATCAATCATGCAAAAGAAACAGATGTAGAAACCATTGTGCTAAATGTAATAGAAATGTTTGCGGAAAATGTGTTTCAAAAACAGATTTTATATGTAAAAAATGTTTTCCATGAATTTTTTTATAATAAACATTTCATTTAAATTAATTTGGAACTATTCTCCTTTCAAAAAACTTCAATTTTTTTGTATGAGTCAAATTGGCTCACTTCAGTAAAAATAGGTATATGATCAACATCCGTAAATCTAGTGTTAAGAATGAGATTATATGGAAATTAAGATACAGTACAAATCGAAAAATTAGAGAATATATTGTATATAAATATATATATACTTTACATAATATAATATATATAATATATATATAGTTTGAAATATATATATATATATTTATCATCAATAACTTGTCCATGTATATATATAAAATTAAATATAATATATTATATATGAAATTATATGGTATATATGTATAATCAAATATATGTATAGTAATATACGTATATATATTGTATAATATATTATGTATATATATATATAATAAATATATATATATATATATACATTTATTATATATAATAATATATATATATTATATATATATATATATTATGTATGAACAGAATAACAATATATATATAGTAATATTATATGTTATATATTATATATATATATGATAAATCTGCATTATATATATGTTAAATATATTTGCATATAATATATATGTATATATATATGTATATATATATGTATATATATGCATATATATATATATGTATGTATATATATATATGTATATATATATGTATGTGTGTGTATGTATAAGAGTAAATAAACTAAATCGGAAACTAATATAGGCGTTTTGTATAAAATCCCAGAGATGGCCCTTATTGAGGCCCGGGAAAACTCTTAGGTGTTTTCAAATGTTAAGTCATGGGCATAAAACCCCGTATATCTTTTTAACCTCTGACTAAAATTGACCTCTGAGACTACAGTTCACATTCTCAGGGAAGAGGGGAGTCTAAGCAATGATAGCTTTATACACCCTCGTGGCCAATTTAGAAAATTCCAGAACAAAAAGAAAATTCATGCTATTTGAGGTAGATGTTCCCAAAGATTTTGTTTGAGATTTTCCCACAGATGTTGACCTAGGTGTTACTTATCCTTTTACATAGAACTTCATGTTAGCTTCTCTCTCAGTTTGTCTTAAAGATAATGAAGTGAGAACCCATATACAAATATTCTGTTAATAAATGTCTTTGACTAAAACAGTGTCGTCTTTATGGTTATGATTGCAAACCACCAGTCGTGAAGTATATATATATATATATATATATATATATATATATATATATATATATATATATATATATATATATATATATATATATGATGAGCTATAAATAGACGATGATAGTTCAGGCAGACAAGTTCATTGACGAAATTTTATTAGTACTTGTTTCTAATTCTATACACAATTGCTTTCTTAAACAATAAACTGACTGTCATTAAACGAAAGTCTTGTATGATATAAAATAGAGCAGCAATTTTTTATACCTTGCACTGAGACTGGTATTTGAAGCATTCTCCTTGAATAGCTATCGGGAAATTTTTCTCGAGTAGATGTCCAAATCAATGTCAAGAAACCCTAAGGATCTAATTATTTATTTACTCACTATCCTCTGGAATTCGCAAGTGAAACTAATCAGTGAGGGGAAAGTGGAATAGATTAATTCCACTATCCAAGGAGCCAGGTGTCCAAGGAATATTGACCCGATCTCTTCATTTAAAATGGAGAGGCGGAAGAAAAAAACAGCTTTCCCTACTTATGCGCAAAAGAAGAAAGGATACTACATCTCGAAGTGTCTGTGTCACAGCCGTTGCCAGAAGAAACAAGTTAGACAAGACGTTTTCTCGAATCAGATCTTTATCAACAAGTGATAATTTGTAGGTATATCAGATACCTAATACTAATCACAACCTTGCCGTAATTAGAATACAATTTTAATATAATTGTTTCGATATCTTTTTTTAATTTCCTTCGTGAGGTTTTAAATGAAATCTGCAGGTCGGTTTTTCCCTTTAACAGTTAATAAGTTTATGCATTATCACACTTCATTGACGTCATTTGAAGTAAAGAAAAGACATGAAGAAGCGTAGTAATTATAATCATACGAATAGAATTTTATTTCATTTTAGAATCTTTCTTTTATTCTTGCTTCGTCGCTGTATAACGAAAATAGATATTAAGAGCTAATTTTAAACTAATCAAAGTAAATTTTGAATGTAATCTATTTCAGTGTCAAGCAATGAAATCTAAGACTGCATAATGGTATTAAATTTCTCATAATATTGTCAAAGTAATTACTTGACACCTACTAGGTTTAATCAGGAATCTATTTTTATTTTTATGCATACGATATATTTATAGATAAAACATTGCACTAAATTATCTATTTTAATAAAGAAAATTTATAAATCCTACTGCAGAGTAAGAAAATTTTATTATCTTCAAAGTATTATTTATCATCAATAAAACAATTTGAATAATCTACTTAAACTTATTTTTTACATTTTTTATATCCTTCACTAAAAAAGATCAATTAATATAAATTTCATACAATGAAGGCATCAGCGTAATCATTCATATCAAAGAAATGACATAATCTTATTTCCTGACCTTTTTCTCATCGAGTAATATTTTATTTGATAACTTATTAACTTCACTGAAAAGATACACGAATTTAATATAAATAATCAAAAAATTGAAGGCATCAGCGTAATGTCCCCTTAGGCCCATATCACACGAGACTAATATACATAAAAAATTTTTTTTTGACAAAAATCTTTGTGATATATATTTTATTTATATTTTTTTTTTATTATTTCAATATAAAGCACGAGTGGAAAAAATTATATAATTTTCGATCTATTAATTTATAACATAAATTCGAAAAATTAAATAACACTACTTTTAATTGTTTTTTACTTTCATTCTTATTTTTATCACAAAAATATATTTTTTTGAAAAAATCTTATTTTATTTAAATTTCATATTTTCTATTTTATTTTTTATATTTCAATTAAAAAGTTTAAAAAATATTTTTTTACGATTATAGTTTTAATTTAAATATAAATATTTATTCCGCTTGTATTTATATATTTCAAATATTAAAATAGAAAATTTTTAATGTTTCTTAAATTAAAAATTTTCTGAAGTGAGATTTTATTTATTTATTTTGCGAAAAAATTTTTCTTTTACAAATTTTTTCTATTTTGCATAATTTTATTATTTTTATTTTTATTTTAAATGATTTTTTTATCTTTTTTTTGTTATAAAAAATTATTTGCAAAATTTTATATTTATATTTTTTAACGTATTTCTTTTGTTTGGAGTCATCATATTTAAAATATTAAAAAAAAATTGAAAATTCGAATTCTTTTTCTGTGGAATATCATTTTCAGAGAAAAAATGTGATAAAATTTTATAAACACATTTTTTTTTAGAAATTTCAGTAATTTTTTTTTAAACTAATACAAAAATTTTTCTATTTTATATTTTTTATCGTTTAAAATAAATGTTAAATAAAAAAATTTTTTTTTTAAAAAAAAAATAAAAAAAAAAAATATTTATGAAATATATAAAACCTTTATAAAACAATATAAATGTAAAAATATTTATATATTAATGAAATAAAATTTAAAACTTTATTTCAGACGCTAAAATCGGAATTTTAAAATAAAATTATAGCAAAAGGATTCCTCTGCATCAAAATAAAATTAAAATAATTACAACAAAAAAAATGGGATAACTATTTTAGCAAAAACACAACACATTTCGCAAAGGGGAGCGTTTTGCACGTAAATTTAATTATTCAGAAAAATTTAATAGATCGAAAATTATTTATTCATCCTTTTTATAAATGATTTTATATGAATTAATATATATATATTTATATATATATATATATATATATATATATAATTTTATATATATACATAATATATATATATACATATATATATATATATACATATTATATATATATATATATTTATATATATATATATATATATATATATATATATATATATATAATATCGTTTTCGCAAGGATAAATAAAAAGTTAATTTATAACCTAAATTGATTTTTTTTAAATCAACCTTCCCGTTCTGTGGTTCCGCATCAACTGATGTAAAATCTAGTTTTTATTTGTCTAAATTTTTCAAGAATCTATGTAGTAGGCAAGAACATTCGGCTTCATTTTCCTGTATATACCGTTATTTTTGAACACACAAACAAACCATGTTGTTACACTAACCCACGCTCAAGTATGAATTGGCAGAAACGTGTTAACGTGCCCCGCGCTCAAGTATCAATCATTAGAAAACGTACTAGTACGTGTCCCGCAATACATATAAAATTATTTAATTTTTTAACTAACTTTTCGTATTTTATATTGAAATATATAAGCAAATATATAAGTTGAAATATATAAATAACAACCATAAGATTTTTGTAAACAAAAAATATATTTTTAGTGGATAAATTTGTAATAGTATCGTAAATATGAAAAATCATATAGAAATAGTAGTATATAGTTTTAATTTTTTCAAATTATGTTATATATAAACATTTTTAATTTATAAAAAAATGAAAAGAGCAATCATAAAACTAATAATGTTTTACAGTGTGGTAATGTTCAAAGCATTTTCCTTTATGAAGAGGTACACGGCAAAACCCTTACTAGTACGTGACCCGCGCTCAAATATCAATCGTCAGAAAACGTACTAGTACGTGTTCCACATACAATGCGTTAATACACAAATTAGTGTGAAACAAATATAAATTCATTTTTTGTAGATATCGTGTAGTGTAAATCTTTAATTTATTCATGTATGCGTCACTGTGCAGTGCATTGTTAAACACCAAGTTTTCCATTTAACATTTTTGGTATCAAATAAGTGACTTCGACATGTTTCAGGAGTATTACATTATTTCTGAGTCTTTTGGACCTTGTGTATTTGTATGCTTTTCATAAAAGTAGGTATGTTTTATTGTACGTAAACAATTTTCTAGAGTTAAAGAGGTTTCAATACCATAAGAAAAAAAAATGATAAAACACTGCATAACTTGAAATAATGTTTTTAAAATTATATTTCCATAAATAGAAAGGCACCCAGTTTTGATTCTATATAAATGATAAGCATATAGTAAAAAAGAGAATGCGATTGACCAATATTTAATGCACAAGAAATATTTTTAATGAATTTTGTTGTCTCAATTTAAAAAATAATTATTATATAGTAATAAACATATTTTATAATAGATTTAATTGCTATTTTTCTGTAGCAGTATTATTTATGTCAGTTATAAAAATACAGTAAACAGTTAAATATTTTAAAAACTGAACTCAAGATCTCGTCTCCTTAACGCTTTGGACCTACAAAATTCTGGAAAATACCATTCGTCAAATTATGTGTCTGCATTTTCTATCCGTGAGGAAACACAAAAACAAATTGAGCCCAGTGGATTAAATTTAGTAAATGCCTTCTAACATAATAGAACTGTATCGAAATTTGGATTCAGTCAAGATCAAATTAAAATCAGTCAAGATAGAATTGAAAATTTGGTTTTGTAATACAGTAGAGGAATAACATCGAATAAAGAAGATATTTTGGTGATTTGAAGTGACTTTTCGGAACAAAAGACAATGTCTGTCATATTCCAAAATATTCATATCTGTATAGATAGATAGACACACATACTCATATATGCATGTAGTATACAAACTATTTTTTACTTATCCCCAGACATATTATTTAAAAAGGTTCTTAAAAAGCAACACTCGTTTTTATAGTATTTAAATCGACGAAAATCTTAAAACTTTTTTCGTAGAAATGCATTTTCAAAATTGCACAAGAAAAATTTTTCTTTCTGATATGAATTCTTTTGACCCTCTTTCTACCCATTTTTGTATACAGAGAACAGCTGAGGGAATAACCACAAGCGTTCACTCACTTTTCTGGGAAACATTACCGCCCGATTTCTGTCTTTTGAGAACCGGAAAATATGAATGTCGATTAATATTATATTCCAATCTTCATATTGAACCTAGTATTTTATAAGTTATTTAAAAAGAAATATGCACTATTTTCTTATAACTTTCCTTCTCTATTTTGTACATTTGAGGGGTATTGTGGATGTTAAACTTTTACGTTACAGTATAAGTATGTTCTGATTTCGAATTCGAAATAAATGAATGGAATTATATTACAAATGAGAAACTTTTTTGCCTATTTTGGGACATTTTCAAATGTAATATTCCTATTGTCTTATGATTTCAATTGAATCTCATATTTTCTTAAACAATATTTTCACAAAACATTTGAAATTCAAAAGCAGTTAAATCATTCTTACTAGCATATAAAATGATATGAAAGCAATGAATGTATTTGTTTGGAACAGCATCCACAGCGCTACAGTTGCAGAATTTCAAACCCATATTTATATAAAGAACAAACCTCGTTTATAAATTCCCGCTGTGTATATGATGTCAACTGTAGTGTCAGACTTACTTAAACTGTATTACGATGAAACTTTTTATTCAAACAATTTTCGAACCGGTAGCGTGCTGACCTTTGGTATCAGAGTTCTTGATTTCGAATTCCAATTCTCTCGTGAATATTCCTAGTCGTTTGGAATCGTCTTTAAGAAGTAGCTGCCGGTCTCGTTAATCCTCGTGCAGCAAAATGGTTAACCGTAGCGCTTCAAACCAATTAACCGTAGATACAAATTCTACTTCTATGAAAAAAAATATGTATTACAAACTGCTTCATGCCCAGCCTTAGGCCTTGGTATATTAGTAACGATACTTGATATATTGAATACATTTATCTAAACTGGTACAAAATTATCTTTTACAAACAAAAAAATCTACAGTCTAGATAGGATAAATAACCACATTTTAGCCTTTCCTGAAAGCACTCATAGCATCGCAACCAAAAACAAAAATGATATAGTAATAAGGATTTGTTCACGTGAAAGTATTTCATTCCAGAATAATTCTACTTGTATGAAAGAAAAAGTATGTATTAGTAACTGCTTCGTGCTCAGTCTTAGCCCTTGGTATATTAGTAACGACACTTAATATATTGAATATGCTTATCTAGATTGGTACAAAACTATCTTTTACAAACAAAAAAATCTGGCGTCTAGATAGGGTAAATAACCAAATTTTAGCCAAAGCACTCATAGCATCAGAACTAGAAACAAAAATGATATAGTAATAAGGATTTTTTCACGTGAAATTATTTCATTCCAGAATAATTCTACTTGTATGAAAGAAAAAATATGTATTAGTAACTCCTTCATGCCTAGTCTTAGCCTTTGGTATATTAGTAACAAATCTTAGTATATTAAATACGCTTGTCTAGTCTGGTACAAAATTATTTTTCACAAACAAAAAAAAATCTGACGTCTAGATAACATAAATAACCCCATTTTAGCCTTTCATGAAAGCACTCAGAGCATCGCAACCAGAAACATACTAATAAGTATTTGTTCACTTAAAAGTATTTCATTCCAGAATAATTCTATTTGTATGAAAAAGAAATATGTATTACTAACTGCGTCGTGCACAGTCTTAGGCGTTGGTATATTAGTAACGACACTTGGTATGTCGAATACACTTATCTAGACTGGTACAAAATTATCTTTTACAAACAAAAAATCTGGCGTCTAGATAAGGTAAATAACCACATTTTAGCCATTCCTAAAAGCACTCATAGCATCGCAACCCAAAACAAAAATGATATAGTAATAAGAATTTGTTCACGTGAAAGTATTTCATTCCAGAATAACTCTACTTGTATAAATGAAAAATATGTATTAGTAACTGCTTCGTGCCCAGCCTTAATCTTTGGTATATTAATAACGACACTTGGAATATTGAATACACTTATCTAGACTGATACAAAATTATCTTTTACAAACAAAAAAAAATCTAGAGTCTAGATAGGATAAATAACCACATTTTAGCCTTTCCTGAAAACACTCATAGCATCGTAACCAAAAACATAAATGATATAGTATATAAGAATTTGTTCACGTGAAAGTATTTCATTCCAGAATAACTCTATATGAAAAAATATGTATTAGTAACTGCTTCCTGCACAGTCTTAGGCCTTGGTATATTAGTAACGACACTTGGTATATTGAATACATTGAATACATTTATCCAGAATGGTACAAAATTATCTTTTACAAATAAAAAAATCTGGCGTCTAGATAGAGTAAATAACCACATTTTAGCCTTTCCTAAAAGTACTCATAGCATCGTAACCAAAACAAAAATGATATAGTAATAAGGATTTGTTCATGTGAAAGTATTTCATTCCAGAGTAAAGATAGATCCAAGATGTTTTTATAATCGTAAGTACCTATGTCGTAGACTCTATTTAAAGTGAATCTCAAAAGGAGGTCGCCGATTTAATGAACTGTAGTATATTTTTAATTATTTTTTAAATGTTTGGAGCTACAGATCGGTCAGGTGCGCTTGGATAAATATTTATTCACTGAATTTTTAAATTAATTTTTCTAGCAAAAATGAGGTCACCGCACAAAAATAAGCACTACTTTTATTATCGGCTAAAACAACTTGAACATTCTTTCCGGAGAAATTATTTTTAATGAGTACGATTTTTAAAAAATACTTTAGTTTTGACAGTACTACACTCAAAGTTTTCATATATGATATGATTTTTCAGTTATTTTTAAACATCGCAAGAAATATAAATATTTTAATTTTAATATTTTTTATAAAAAATATAGAGAAAGTGAGAGAAAAATACGGTTTGAAGAGATGGAATGGGGACTAAATATAGTTTAAAAAAATAGTAGCATACTTTGTATGGTGTTTTTTAATTTAAGAATTTAGAGCTAGTGTGAATTTATTATGTCAACGTCTTCTCAGTTCGTTATATATATCAACCAAGACACAAGTACAAAAAGTTTTGAAAACTTTCTGTCTTGTAAAAAATAACCTTCTACATGTTATTTTAGGAGAATATAACAAAAATGATGTTTTAAAATAAGTAATGTTTTTTTTATAGAATAATTATTTTATTTCCTTTAAACTTCTTTTATGAGGGTCACTTTGATATTTTTGAAATGCAACTAGGTTTTTAAATTTATACTTACAAAATATTAGCTATGTTCAAAGTAGTCTCCTCCAGCATCAATGCACTTTTGTAGATGAATTTTCCAAAGATTAAATGCCTCAAGCCATTCATTTCTTGGAATAGACAAAAAAAAGGCCTTTTTTTTAAAGAGTATCCAAAAGTCACTCATAGCTGGATAAGGTGAATACGGCAGATGTTCTATCCCTTTAATTTGTTTAAGAAACTCAACTGTTGATCCGGCTGTATGTGAACATGCATTGTCATGGTGAAGCATTAGTCCCCTAAAATTCACTTCTTGTAGAATTTGAGGAAGACGTTTAGTGGTATACCAGTTTGTTGTTATTGTCTTCTGTCCTTTCAACTTGATGGCTTTGACCAATCCCGTACTTCTGGAGAAAATGGTATACATCACTTTTTCCGTGCTCGTTGTCTTTTCACCATTGTCGGCGTGGGATCATCTTCAAAGATCCATACATTGCTTTCTTGACGTGTTGGAACTTCAAAACATTGTATGTACTTTTCATCATTAGTTACAATTTTAAAAATGATGCGGTAGCCACCATCATTTAGCAATTTAAAAATTTCTTTACTGATTCTGACACGTTCCCCATTTTGGTGCTCAGATAGATTATGGGAACCCAACGGCAAACTGCTTTTTTCATATGTAATTCTTCATTGATAATTTTGTGTATGGCTGCGGATCCAATGTTAAGTTCATTCTGTATAATTTGATAGGTAGAGCGATTCTCATCCATTAATATTTAGACACATTATAAAGGATTAATGCCGACGGAGGCCTTCCTGTATGTTCTTCAACCTGAAGAAAATTACGACCTCTTCTAAATTCTTTAAACCATCTGAATACAGTAGCACGAGCTGGAGATTCATCACCAAATGCACATTGCAACTGTTGAAAGCATTCTTCTTGATTTAATCCTTCTTTAAAATCGTAGAAAATCATAGTGCAAAAATGTTCTCGCATCAACTCAATTTTCTCTTCTGTTTAAAATTTATTCTACGCTAAACACTTTGAAGTAAGTCAGTAAAAAATCGTCTCCTGTTTTAAAATACCTTGTATTTTAAAATTGAACCGTTATTTTTATTTCGCAAATTCTCGTCTTCCCGTATTTCAAAAATTTCAGAATAACCCTCGTATTTACTTGTCCGTTTAAAAACGGAAAAGTTATTTTCTTTTGTAGTTTTATATTTTTACCGAAATCGCGACTAAATTGTTTTAGGTACATTAATTGTAAATCAGAATCAGAAATAAATAAGTGAATTAAACAAAACTTCATCAGGACACTGGACGTAATTAATAGGCCGCTGCGGTACAGGTGTGTGCGGGTTAAGAACCTGTATTTAATATAAATCCAAACCAGACCGAAATAAAACTGGGTATTTCTGATGATTTTTTACTTTTGCAAAGCTTGAAAATATGAGAATTGTTATAAAAAGTGATACGAAAAGTCGATTTGCTAATTGTTATTCATTTCTGTAGTTAAAATGCATATTACATTGGGAAAGAACTGTTAACTGTATTATATTGTAATATTACAGTTATTTTAAATTTAACGGCCTATTTAACATCATATAACTTTTCAAGTATTTAATAATATCACATAGCAACAAAGTTCTTACTGTGATTAATATTTTAATTTCTATATAGGATATTAAACTTTAAAAAATAATTACAACTAAGTAGATGAAAGAGTTTTGCATTTAAAACTTTAAAAATGCATGAAATTAGCTCTAAGACCTTAATTACAAAACATAAAAATTACTAATAGACGTTTAAAAAATCATTGTTGTTGAATACAAATTAAAAAAAATAAAGTATGCAATGTTAATTGAGCAAAATCATAAATGAAAAGATTTACGAACTAAATAAAAAATATTGCATAAAAATTAATCATTAGTTTGTAATTACAAAAGTTGCTTTCCGTAATCTAAATCCTTAATTTAATTTTATAAAGCATGGTTATTCATTAAATATTGTAAAATATTTAATAATTATGCATTTTTTGCTATGGAAAATTATTGTAATGAAGTAAAAGAGAAAAATTTACATAATTCAAACAGAACATGGAAATAAGCTATTAGTTTTCATCTGCAAAATGGAAATAATCGTAAATGGCACAAAATCGTAAAACTAAAAAAAATGTTTATTTTATGCAAGTTTTCAAAATATTTAAAGTATTTAGTGTGGATGTGTTATAGCTGTGGACCTTTTAAAAAATTCATATATATATTGTCAAGTTTATTATATGCTATAATTGCCCCTTGTATCTATCGTATTGCATAACATGCATTCCTGCCTTCAGCAATATTTCATTCCAATAATATTATTCCCTGTTTTCTTTTTGTGGAATTTCTATCGTTTACTAGAGTGGCGGCGTAGTGGAACTAACTGCTAACTTTCGTTATGCATTGCAGTCCTTTCGCAACAAAGGCTAACTGTTTAAAGAAAATACAAACAACAGTAATTATGGGGTACCACTAAAAACAAGAAATAAGTAATTCAGCAATAATTTTCTTTTACTAATAATACATAATCATTACTGTCAATAACTTCAAAGACCTAAAGGTAGAAATTTCTGGAAAATAAAATTTAAATTTCTCAATTGTTGAAAACGCAACAAATTTGTTGTGGTAAACAATATGTTATTTGAATACGACTATTTGTTTTCTATGGATCCTTACGTCACATCTCTTATAAAGGTTTTCTTTCAACAAATTTGACAAAATAATGAACCAAATAAAGCTGTATTGTGTAACTAATGTTTTAAAAAAAGGAAAACTTCATATAATTTACAATTATTTGTGAAAATTTGATAATTTGGAAAATTATTGAAATCATCAAAAGTCTACTTTTAGAATAAAAACTTAAATTTAATGGTTTATTTACTTATAAAATTTATTTAAACTGCAACTATTGATTATATGGAAACAACTTCCGGCTTGTCCGTCAAAAATCAAAAATTGTCATAACTTCTATATCTTGGATTGTACAGACAAAAAAAAACTGTTTGGCATAGCTAATCACTCGAAAAATTGATAAACAAATATTCTAATTTTTGACCAAAATCTGTCATTTAAACCTACTCGCATCCGTCATTAAAACCATCATACAATCCTGTATGCATGTGAAATATTTTATCAAATTTCTTTTTTTCTTTGTCCGACAGTACAAGATACTCAACAAAATCCACTCCCAATTCCATAACAAACACTTTAACCCTTTGCACTACAGTGTCGAATGTGACTCGACATTAGTTTTTATCGCTGGGGTTCCTTTGTCAAAATTCACTCGGCATTTTTTCAAGTCCAAACCAATAGAAGCCATTCACATGTTATCGTCACACGTATGTCGCACATGTTATCGTCGCAAGTGTTATCTTCACATGTGAACTTCCTCCAGTTAATTTTAATGCCCACTTTGTCTTACTAGAGAGAGCTTATTCAGTTAGTGAAATATTGCATCATATTATTAGTACAATATTATAGAAATATAGCATAAACTCTCTCCGTGAAAATATCTTAAGTACTTGTTAAATTGAAATTGTTTATTTATTTAAATTGCCTCATTTAAAAAAATGAAGTAAGCTTCAAATTAAACACTCAAACATGTTACTAGCTCCTCGTATATAAATTGAAATACAATTTGGAGTGCAAAGGGTTAATAAAGACAATGTACAAAACTTTTAAGTATATTGGGAAAAAGCATAATATATTATGGAAAAATGCATCATCCACGTTTAAAAATCACCGATAAATGATAAAAAAATTATAAAAATTCCCAAGTTCAAATAACCGTTTTATATGAATTGTACTCAACCTAATTTAAAATCCATACCTAGTTTTGTTTCTATATGAATGCTTAATATATGGTATAAATATGAAGAAAATTTAGCTAAAATGAAGTGCATTTACTATATTTTTAATAAATGCAGTTGGACAGGTAACTTTCTATTAAAGGATTTTGTAGTTTAATTCAAAATTACTTTCGATTAGATTTTAATTTCATATAAATTTTATATAATATTCTTTATTCTGCTTATAAGAGTACATTTAAAATTTCAGTATTTTATAAATTACCATTCAAGTTCATTTGTACCCTAAAACTTTATTTCTTAGATAATAGTTTTGAGTTATTTTTATTCATTCATTCATATATAAGATATTTATCTATATACATAACATTATTTGTCAGCTTTTTTTTTCAGAAAAATCTGTTATTGACGTACTTTATGCTGTCTTCCTAAAGGTTTACAGATTTTCCTGGTTATAATTATGAGCCGTTTTCTTTCAAGTTGATGAAAGTTTATTTTTGATAAAAAAAAATCAGTTAATGATGATGAATGCAAATCTCCAATGAGATTTTTATTCATAAAAATTTTCCAAAAAATCCTTCAAAATTTTCATCAGTTAGTCATTTTGCTAAACATTTGGTTTTGACGGGAAGTGGTCCCTACCTGAAATTAATTATGCACACTAAGAAAAAAACACATCGGAAAAAATCCAGTCATTAAATCATTTCAGTTTGTGTTTGATAAAAATACTGACTGAATGTGTGTACGAATAACTGAAACACATACGATGATTAAACAAATAAAATAGCTATCAATCCTCAGATTCGGGGTTTAGTATACTCAAATCAGTTTTGTTCCTGCTAAATGGCATAAATTTGCTCGATGCTCTACTTTCCATATTTACCCAGCATTATTTTTTCCCCGAAATTTCGTTCCGCCTATATAACGAAACAATCCTTTAATATATTTTCACACCTTGATTTTAAACAGCTGCGAAACTGATCCGTGTTAAAACTATTGGGATATCCTTTGAATTAATGGTATAAGTTTCGAAAGACGGAGTATATTTTTTCTGTTTGGCATTATTCCATTCGATTTCAATATGTTTATATTTAAACATTTTGTTTTACGTCGGCATTCACTCCGTTAGTGACGAGTAAATACTTTCACTGGGGATAACAAAATAGTTTTGTAACCTATTTACCGCAATTGTAACAAAAGCCATACATTTTTTACAGGACTTTAAAATAATATGTACTACTTCATCTATAAAAATGTATTTAATTCTATACGCTACCTTTACAACTTCTCTGCTTTTGTTTTAACCATTTGTATATCAAACACTCTAATTTAAAGTAAACATGTTCTATAATGTTATTATATTAAACGTGTAGAAGTTAATTTTGAAATTTAAAAATATAAAGCATGAAGTATTTTTTTTTTTTAAAAAGAGATGTTTTATAAAGAAAACTTTTTTTATAAATCTTATTCGAAAATTCTATTTCTCTCTACTTCGTGAACAACTAGACCCATTAGATTCATTGTTTAAATCGTAATTCGAAGTATTATAGATAAGGTTTGTGTATAATACATAATGTTCCTTAACCCTCCGAGTGGAACACATCGAGGAAAAAATGTCTCAAAAAATACGCTAAAGATTTAATGTGTCAGTGGCGAAAGCGTTCTATGATTTATTCTTTCACCCTTTGTCGACTAGAATGGAATACGGGAAACCCACCCTCGTTATTGCCCCTTTACTTCCAGTTATAAATAGATATATAAATAGATATTATAGATTGTTAATTTTTAATAAACATAAAGCTCGTCAAGTCTCGAGATAATCCCATAAGAAATAATGGATTCTAAAAGAATAAATAAAAATACTCTTCGAGAGATTTGTTTATATTTTTTTTACGAAAATCATCCAAGATATTCAAGAGGTGCAATTAGAGATACATCTGTTACCGCAAACGAAATACTTCGACGAAATAGAGATTTACAAAGCCATAAAAAGCTATCAGCGTCTTTGTGCCTCAGGGGGTAGGGGTGCATCCTTCAATAAATATCAGTCAAAGAGGGGTGTATTTCCTAAACAATCGACCTGACCCTCCTACCACAAAACTCCATTGGGGAAAGCACTGGCAAAAATGTACATTACATCCATTTTCGGAGCGTTTTTGGAGGTCGAAAATTGTACGTTTTGAAGACATCATCGATTTAGTGGAATTGTACGTGCGAACCGCTTAGAGGGTTAAGAGGCTTAGATACAAGCTCCAATACTTTCAATGCAGGAGTTCATACACATGGATTTGATTCAAGTTCAGATCGTTATCCCTGACAAACCTGCAGCGAAGCTACCTCATCCCCCTCATCAAATCAGATGTGATTGTGTGTTTCACTGGTTTAATTACAGTTAAGCAATTAATAAGCAGAAGTTGATTTTCACAAGTAAGAGTGTTTAGAATTGGGAAAATGGGCAAAACACTATTTAAAGCTTGCATAAAAGAAATTAAACCGAAAATATATAATACTAACTTTAGGTACTTATCCAAATCTTTCCTGACTATTCTACATCTAAATTTACAACTTTTCTCACAAAGTAGTGGTTGTATTTCTGCTTTCTGCCCGCATTTAAGCTTAAAATGTCGTGAAGTACAAATGTGTTTTATCAATAAGAAAAATTAAGTATCAATCAATGATTTTTAAAGTTTTGGAATATTGTGAACTCACAATGAGACCTATAGATACTACATACTGTACTCCGTTTCGTGCTGTTGACTTGAAAAGACAGAAATGTTTAGCTCGATCCAAGTGAGGACTTATAGATGTTAAGTTTAGACTCCTCTAATTTGTATTTTTTCATTCCTACATTTTTACTTTCTTTTAAACCATCTATACATTAGATTATCAAGACTTTATTCTTAAAAATTTCACTATTGAGCAGGTTGGGGATTGATTTTTGGTTGCTTTCAGAGACAAATACTAAAATTATTCTAAATGATCCAGTAATCCACAGAGATGGAGACAGGTACAATACATAGATTAATATAATATTAATATTAATATAATATATTTTTAAGCATACAAATAGTTAGGTTGGTCTAGTACACTAATACTACCCCATACAGCACATTAAAATGCATATCATAAATTGTTATACACAGCATCAATAATATTGCATCTACATAATATATCTCGCAGATTTTTTTTTAAATACATCTTATGAACAAACCTGTTGTAACATATCTCTTCGTACAGTATAGTTTGGTATGTTGAAATTATGTGTGTATGGAGGTTTTTTACCGTTTATTCATGATCTGCCTCTAATCTAAATTATACCACTGCCTACGGAATTAAAACAATATTTTGAAAAATCTTCAAAATCCATTGCATTCCTTTAATAATTTTCTGATGATTTGATCTTTAATTTCGTTCTGAAATTCTAGTGTGCAAAATCTCTACGAGTGAAAAATTTTTATGTGGCAAAGAAATCTGCAGTGTTTAATATACAGTATGTACTATCTAGTGGATTTGGGGGAAACCCAAAACTGGCTTATTCCTGGATGCCTTGCTCGAGCTAGGAACTAAACTTCGTTCTTTATACGCAAATAACGTACAGGTTAAATCTATGAAACCATATGTTTTCTTACCAAAAGGATAGATGGCGGGACAGACATATGGAATCAGAAGCAAAAATTCTCTGTTCTGGGAATAGTTAAAATTTAAGAGATTATCCAGCGTGGCACAGTAAACGCCTTACACTCGTCCAAAATAAGCTGCCCGCTTCCAGATATCAAATGCATACCAAACATAGCTTAGACTAAAATGTTACTAAAAGGTCACCGTATCGATTAATGTTTAATATGTGCATACACTTAAACAAATGAGCTGAAAGGAAGATCTTTCAACCAAAAAACGGGTATTACATATATAACTATAAAGATTGCTTTATTAGAATAACAATAAATTACACAACAACAAAATCAAACTATACAAAGTTTAAATTAATTATCATGGAGCGTACATAGAAATGCTTTGAAAAGTTTTCATTATTTTTACAGAAGTGAGAAGAAAACATTGAATTTATATTTTTCCTCACCAAGTTATATCTTTTAAGGATTCTTCTAAGTGAAAGTTTACTGGAATATCTGTTATTGTTTTTATGACAAAATTAAAGTAATTAGGAGACATATCTGTGCTGAGTAAAATATACTTTAAGTTGAAATAAATTTATATTTAAACACACACACACACACACACACACACACACACATATATATATATATATATATATATATATATATATACATATATATACATATATATATATATATATATATATATATATATATATATATATATATATATATATATATATATATATATATATATATATATATATATACATACATATATATACATATATATATACATATATATACATATATATACATATATATATATATATATATATATATATACATATATATATATATATATATATATATATATATATATATATATATATAACACATACGTTTATAACTAAGTATTAATAGAGTTATGCATTTAAACACATAATTATATTTCTTCATATATGTCTATAATCTATTCAAATATGATGTACTTACATAATGTGCATATATACACATATAAACATTTTAAACATTTTATTTACAAACAGATTGCATATTTAAACTACCTTGTCAAATATATTTTTAAATTTATCAATGTGAGTATTAAATAATCTTAATCTTGTTGATAAATGCTTATTTCTAAAAATTAAAAACTGTTTACATCCCAGATATATTCTATTATGAATAAAGTAATAGCCAATTTATGTAAATCACAGAAATAATTATGAATTTCAAGTATTTCATTCCGAAAACCAAAACCATTCGCATTTCATGCATGATTCCGAAATTACTTTATCTTCAAGGTATATATTTTCGTGCGTTTTAACCCTTGTTTAAAATTCTTTTTATATCGTTAACTCGGGCATTTAATATACATCCATTTTATTTATCTAACAGTGCAAGACTAAGAAGCGCCATTAAGTCTTGTTTCTTTCTTTCTGCAGGTATTACAATTACATAGGATGGCTCTAAATCTGGAGTAAAAGGAAGAATACATACATACTTTTATGTAATTCCTTCTTAAAAAATTATTTCACTGAATGTTTTTTTTTCATTTCCTTCCTTTTTAAATAAATAAACAGTGTTTGGTAAGGCAAATTCACAACCGTGACCAATTTAAGCTTCAAGCTGTTTAATTTATCTTAATTTTATAGTTGAACTTCAGTATTAACGAGTAATGCTCTGTCATTTGTATTCCGAATTTTAACCCGTTTTTTTTATAGCCATTGAGTAATTTTTAAAGTTGTTTTTCTGTCCAGTTACCACAATATATCTCTCAATAACTTAAGAATGAAATTTGATAATTTTAATGCTTGATTTACGATAATTACGTTATTGATTTACAGTTACAGTCGCCAAAATTAAACTTCCTAAATCATATTATAATTTAGAAATCATATTATAATTTAAAATCTGTCTTTTTTCTGATAAAAAATTAATATTGATTTTAGTTGAAAAAAATCCTGGTTTATAAATGCATTTATTAATTATCCCTTTGCAACTATTTAAACTTTTATTGTATGTTTGCTGGCGGCGTTACAAAATGCATCTCTTTGTGCTGTATGTATAACAACATCTAACTGTATTATTCAATTAATTCTGCATTGTGACTTTTATTTTCTACAAAACTGTGTCGCAAAAAAAATTGGAATCCTTTCAGAAGTAAAAAATGACCTCGTAAAGTTCGCATATGTGAATGAAGCAAACAATAGGCTTAGGTATTTAAGAGCTAATAAGTGTACGACTGGACATTATTTTCCGAATTAAATGAATCGAGTGCTTACCGTCTGTTGTGAGATGAGGAACTTCTTTCATTGATCTATGAATGAATCATCGATTTTGTGTCAAGGACGCATCACCATTCATGCCGGAGAACGAATTTCCTCCTGTTATTTTTTTTCTGCGAAAAGTGAATGGAAATAAAACAGAAAACGCGGAAAATTATTTCCGTAGTAAATGCGTTGGAAACACATGCACCAGAGTGTGGAAGCAGTAATACCCTTCATTAAAGACTTCTTTATTGAGTTTATTTACTGTTGAAAAAGGGCTTAGGGAAAGCTAGAGGAATAATATTTCGATAATTATGTATTATTAATGCATTTATTGCATGTAAATATGGAGTTAATGTTGGTCTATGTTGTGGCCCTGGTTAACTATTTCACTCCACGCTGATTATACTGGGTACATCTTTATTTACTATTCTAGAACTCAACATACATCAACAACCTTTCATAATCAACATAACCTTGATTATGAAAGAGGCACGGTACCTTTTCAACATTTTTTTTCGATTTGAAAAATAGTAACATATTTTTTAAATAATGCATTTTAATATTCAATTAGAAGGATATTTTGAAAAAGTATTAACAGCACAAAAATTGGAAAAATTGGAATTTTTAAAAATCCTTACTCTTTTCATAAATATTTACATTTTGAATTTTTCTAAAATTTACTGAAGTGTATTAAAAAAGACTTCAAATGTGTTTTAG
>CM063504.1:23168490-23278490 GCA_032207245.1 Pardosa pseudoannulata | reverse complement strand
CAGCTACATTACTACAGAAACATCTGCTATTTGCACCTGCACCTGATAAAAGTTCATTTTCTCCGCAGTCTCTACCTACTAAGTTAATTCAGACAATTTCCTAGTTGAGCTACTAATTTCAATACGATAGAGAAATTTATTTTTGTAAACGAAATCTAAATTTGATTTACATTTCCTTTCATTGACAATTCTGCCAGTTTCGATTATTTCCTGTATAACAGCTGTAGTAATTTTCCGTAACAATAGCTACTGTCTAAAAAGTTAATAGATTTGTGATATATAAAATTTGATTAGAAATATTATACAGATCACAATTGTAGAACAATATTTAATATGTTACCATTATTAATTATATTTTATTTATAAAATAATTCTGTCCATGTAATTGGCAAGATAAAATGCAATAGGAATTAAATCTGATATCTTTCTGGGGCAGAATTATATTTTAATATCTAAGGATTATGTTCCAATTAATGCCACCACAAATATATACATAAATAAGAGTATTTAAATTCAAACATAAGGACTGTGAATTCTGATTAAGAATTTTATTTTTAAGAAATATTTCTATTTTTGTGTTCTCAATTTTATTCATATATTTATAATAGTAAATTTTGAAAACTAAAGAAGTTTTATTTTTAAAAATTTACTCGCATCTTTAATGGATTTTTTTTAATTTAATCCAAACCTGTATTTTTCTATCTCTTCAATATTTTCCTATCACACATATAAAAAATACAGTTACGGAGAAATAGAATGATAATAGGGAATAACAATAAATTTAACATTCATTATAACAACTCTTGCTAAAAATTAGTATAGTTTGATTGGAATAGCACGGTGTATTGTTTATTACACGAGGGCTACCTAGACTAGGTTTCTTTTTTAGTAACCTTCATGATATTATTAATCATATCAGCCTGGTTTAACGCTTAAAGGCAATTTCGAAAGGCTGCGATCATCCATGCCAGCAATGAAATTCAAACCCACAACTCCGGTACTGATTGTACTTGAAGCTCATCACCTTACCCATCCGGCCATCGTTCGACCTAAGTCAGGATGTTTTGACACTCTGTTTCAGTACAATCTTATACAAGCAAAGTCAATTTGGTCAGTTTTCCCGAAGCATCCCAGAGTGGGGTGAAAATTATGGTACTAAATAGGCATAACGATGGCCGATTAGTTAGGGTGATGTCCTTCGGTACCGGAGTTCATGTGTTCGAATCCGACTGTGGCGTGAATATACATAGCCGTCCGAAATCGGCTTTAAGCTGTAAGTCCCGATCTCGTTTGCCCTCGTGTTACAAAAAAGTAGACCGTAGTACTCCAAACCAAACTCAAAAATGCTATTAAATATATCATAAAGAAATCAAGCAATACTTCAGAATATCTTCAGAGTATTTTTACTGATAAATGTTATATAACACCACGAGATGTCACTTTAAAAAACTCTCATTGATCTGAACTACAATTAGTTGAACAAAACTTCATGAAATAAAGAGATCAAAATAATTTGTTCTTGTAATATATTCTTTATGCACAGTTAGAGGCTTATTATTTACATTCCAGAAATGTACTATTTTGTGCACCCACTGTGGCATGTGTGTTCGTAGTCGTTTGGAATCGGCTTTAAACAGTAGATGCCGGTTTCATTAGCCCTAGCTTTGCAAAAAAGTAAACTATAGTAAACCAAACCAAACTACTCGAAGATTTGTCAGAATTATTAAGGCACTTGAACAGCGCGAGTGGTTGTATACTTTCAATCTTTAAAATATTGTTACTGATAAATATTATATAACACCACGAGAGGGCACTGCTGTAAAAAACTCTCATTGATCTGAATTACAATTAGTTGAACGAATTTTCATGAAATAAAGAGATCAATATAACTTGTTCTTGTAATATATTCTTTATGCACACTTAGAGTCTTATTATTTACATTCCAAAAATGTACTATTTTGTGCATCCACTGTGGCATGGGTGTTCGTAGCCGTTTGGAATCGCCTTTAAGCAGTAGATACCGGTTTCATTCACCTTATCGTTGCAAAAAAGTAAACTGTAGTAAACCAAACTACTCGAAGATATTTCCAAAATTATTAAGGCACGTGAACAGCACGAGTGGTAGTATACTTCCAATCTTCAGAATATTATTACTGATAAATGTTATGTAACACTACGAGAGGGCACTTTAAAAAACTCTCATTGATCTGAACTACAATTAGTTGAACGAAGCTTCATGAAATAAAGAGAACAAAATAACTTTTCTGGTGATATATTCTTTGTGCACAGTTAGAGGCTTATTATTTACATTCCAAAAATGTACTATTTTGTGCACTATACCCGAATCAAAACGGGAATTTCTTTCCTGTGTTGATTGATTGAAAAACTTGATTGATTACATGTATATCATTGCAGTGAAATCTAAATTTTTTCATGTTAGGCATAATCGCATTTTATGTAGTATTATATTGAATATCTGTCACGATCTATACTATTTTTCGTTAGTATTTTTATTTAATTGTAAAACCTAAATTGGTGTTTTAAAATAATATTAAGAATAGAATAGTGATATTGTAATTAACGACACTGAAATCTACCAAGCCTCTAAAAACTTTGTATTATATGTTAGACATATAAACTTTTGTGAATGCATTTTAGTTAATAGTAGTGAATTACGAATTTATATGTTTTAAACTATTTCATTCGGAAGTTTAAAAATGCATATTTAATTTTTGGTCTTAAAATGAACCTGATAATATAATTGAGTTATAAAAAAATATTTACATTAGAAATATTAAAAGTTTTCAATTAAAATTGTTAAAAATTATTCAAGATTACTACTTATGACTTAAACGTCTGTTTAATTAATGACTTTATATTATTACTTCAATATATAAAACATACACAAAAGAAAAATTTTGAAGAATTAACTCTTCGTATGATAACTACAGATAAATTCTACTTTAGCTTTTAATTGAGAAGTGAAAATAATGCTTAAACAAATAATTGAAAACTTCGCAGGTTTCAGCTACTAAAAATTTTATATATTAAATTATTATTAATTAATAACATTGCATTTTTTAAAGGTTTTATTCCCACTCCTCTGAAAATTTGAGTTAGTATATCACTGAGCTAAATTCCCATGCAATTACCACTAAATATAACCAAATATTTTTAATACCTTCTCTGATTTGAAGGTAAAAATAAACAAAAGTTAATCTTAACTTTTTACATGCTCACTAAAGAAAAATTCTGACTAGAAAAAACATATCCTAAATTCTAATATTTGCTTAAAAGCTTTAATTTGTTCTTTGAATTTACATATCAATGCTTAAAATCTTTTGGTAATAAACTCTCAGGTCATATGTAAACTTCGTTATTTTCCCTAATGAGCTTTTTCTCTTAAACAAATTAACTGAAAAAAAGTTAAGAGCTCTAAAAATGCTCTGTTTACCTAAAAGAAACCGTTAAGACGTATATTAAAAAGATTTAGAGCCACTCTTCAGCAATTGTGCTTAACTCCCGTAATGAAATATTTGCAGTACACAATAAAAATAACTGGAATTCCTCTAGACAGCCGCAAAGTAAAAAAAATCGGAACATTGTACTTCTAGCAGCATGTGCTCTTATTAGAACTTAATTTTGAAAAAAAAAAGTTAGAGAAGGAGCTGTAATAATGCATTGACTGCTTTAATTCTGTCACTTTTAATGGCATTTCATTTGTACGCCACATGAATCTAATTTCGCTGCAGATTATTTAATTGTTCGTAATCTCTCGTATGGCGTGTTCTTAATTCGCTCATAACTTTCAAAGGATTACAATAAATGAAAATATAAATGCAAAGCCTTTCACTCGTTGATTACGAGCAGTGAAGACGTGTTTAAAGGATTGTTTTAAGGGCTCTCCCGCTGTCTAATAATAAATTGGGTTCGACTGAGAGAAAGTGGTACTTTTAAAAACAATAAATATATACGTATAAAATTCTGTGATGAGAATGAGGAAGTAATTCTAATGCAATGAAGAATAAAACTTTTAACAATATTTTTTAGTAATTTAATTCAAAATGAATTGAGTTTTTGCTTTTTTTTTCACTCATGAAATTGACTGACAACATTTTCTAGGTTTATATGGACATTTACGTCCACTTATACAAAGAGTCACCAAACAATGTCTTGTCGTCAAAAATTTTGCGACATTTAGCGGTTCTCCCGAAAGTTAAATTGAAACAAATTTTGTACTGATTAAATTAAATATAATATGATTAAATTATTTTTATAATTATTTATGTATTATTATAAATGTTTGACAGATTATCTGCTTTTTATACATAATAACAATAATAACTATAATGTACAGTTTTAAGTTTTAACGTAAAATATTTTTGAGTTTAGATAGACCTGGTTTGAAAGATTGTCCAAGAGTTCTCGAGTTATATAATAATATATTACAGTAACTTGCGAGTTATTGTTAATTTTAAAAACAACAAATATATATTTAAAACTGTATGAGGAAAATGAAGAAGTAATTCTAATACAATGAAGAATAAAATTTTGAACGATATTTTTGAAAACCTTTCAAGTTTAATTGAATTCAAATTTAATTGAGATATTTGTTTTGCTTTCACACATGAAATAGATTAACAATAACTGATAGCTATAATGTACAGTTTTAAATTTTAACGCAAAATATTTTTGAGTTTTGATAGACCTGGTTTGAAAGATTGTCCAAGATATCTCGAGTTATATGATAATGTATTAAAGTAACTTGAGAGTTATTGATAATTTTGAAAACAATAAATATATATTTAAAACTCTGTGATGAAAATGGAGAAGTAGTTCTAATGCAATGAAGAATAAAATTTTTAACAACATTTTTTAATAATTGAATCCAAAATGAATTGAGTTTTTGCTATTTCTTTTACTCGTGAAATTGATTGACAACATTTTCTAGGTTTCTGTAGAAATGGACGTCCACTTATACAAAGAGTCACTAAGCAATGTCTCGCCATCTAAAATTTTGCGGCACTTAGCCGTTCTCCTGAAAGTTAAATTGAAACAAATATCATACTGATTAAATTAAATATAGTATGATTCAATTATTTTTATAATTACTTATGTATTATTATAAATGTTTTACAGATTTTCTGTTTTTTATACATAATAACAATAACTAATAATTATAATGTACAGTTTAAAAATTTAAACGTAAAATATTTTTGAGTTTTGATAGACCTGGTATGAAAGATTGTCCAAGAGCTCTCGAGTTATATAATAATTTATTAAAGTAACTTGTGAGTTATTGATAATTTTGAAAACAATAAATATATATTTAAAACTCTGTGATGAAAATGAAGAAGTAGTTCTAATGCAATGAAGAATAAAATTTTTAACAACATTTTTTAATAATTTAATTCAAAATGAATTGAGTTTTTGCTTTATCTTTTACTCGTGAAATTGATTGACAATATTTTCTAGGTTTCTGTGGAAATGGACGTCCACTTATACAAAGAGTCACTAAACAATGTCTCGTGGTCTAAAATTTTGTGACACTTAGCTATTCTCAAGAAAGTTAAATTGAAACAAATATCGTACTGATTAAATTAAATATTATATGATTCAATTATTTTTATATTTATTTATGTATTATTATAAATGTTTTACAGATTTTCTGTTTTTTATACATAATAACAATAACTAATGACTATAATGTACAGTTTAAAAATTTAAACGTAAAATATTTTTGAGTTTAGACCTGGTTTGAAACATTAACCAAGACCTCCCGAGTTATATAGTAATGTATTAAAGTAACTTGCAAGTTACTGGTTATTTTGAAAACAATAAATATATATTTAAAACTCTATAAGGAAAATGAAGAAATAGTTCTAATGCAATGAAGAATAAAATTTTTAACAATATTTTTTAATAATTTAACTAAAAATGAATTCAGTTTTTGCTTTTTCTTTCACTCACAAAATTGATTGACAACATTTTCTAGGTTTATATGGACATTTACGTCCACTTATACAAAGAGTCACCAAACAATGTATTGTTGTCTAAAATTTTGAGACACTTAGCGGTTTTCCCGAAAGTTAAATTGAAACAAATATTGTACTGATTAAATTAAATATAATATTCTTCAATTACTTTTTTTAATTATTTATGTATTATTATAAATGTTTGACAGATTTTCTGCTTTTTATACATAATAACAATAACTAATAACTATAATGTACAATTTTAAGTTTTAACGTTAAATATTTTTAAGTTTGGATAGACCTGGTTTGAAAGATTGTTCAAGAGCTCTTGAGTCATATAATAATATATTACAGTAACTTGCGAGTTATTGGTAATTTTGAAAACAACAAATATATATTTAAAACTGTATGAGGGAAATGAAGAAGTAGTTTAATGCAATGAAGAATAAAATTTTGAACGATATTTTTGAAAATCGTGAAATTGATTAACAACACTTTCTAGATTTTTATGAATATTGACTTCTGCTATAGATAAGGGTGACCAAACTATGTCTCGCCTTATAAACTTTTGCTACCAGTGGCGGTTCTAACAAAAATTTAAATTGAAACGAATATCGTAATGAATAAATTAAATATAATATTGTTTTATTGATTATTATTGTTATAGTTATTTATATATAGTCATAAATGTTCACCTGATCTTCTGCTTTTTCATACATAATAACAGAAATAACTAACAACTATAATAGATAGTTTTAAACTTTCTCCAAAAATATTTTTGAGTTTGAATAGACCTGGTTTGAAAGATTGTTTTAATGGATCTCGAGCTGTCTGCTAATGTATTAAATTAGCCTGCGAGTGATTGGTACTTTTAAAAACAATATATATATATATATATATATATATATATATATATATATATATATATATATATATGTGTGTGTGTGCGTGTGTGTGTGTGTGTGTGTGTGCGTGTGCGTGTGCGTGTAAAATTCTGTGATTAGAATGAGAAAGTAGTTCTATTGCAATAAAGAATAAAAATTAAAACTGTATTTTTGAAAAACTTAATTCAAATTTAATTGAGATTCTGTTTTTGCTTTCACGGATGGAATTGATTAACAACACTTTATAGATTTTTATGAGTATAAACTTCTACTATAGATAAGGTTGACCAAACTATGTCTCGCCGTATAAACTTTGGCGACCAGTGGTGGGTCTCCCAAAAATTTAAATTCAAACAAATAACATACTGAATAAATTTAATATTATATTATTCAATTATTTTATTGATTATTATTGTTATAGTTATTTATATATTGTTATGAATGGTTACCTGATCTTCTGCTTTTTTTATACATAATAACAGTAATAAAACTAACAACTATAATATATAATTTTAAACTTTCCCCTAAAATATATTTGAGTTATAATAGACCTGGTTTAAAAGAATGTTTTAAGGGCTCTCGAGCTGTTTAATGTATTAAATTAGCTTGCGAATGATTGGTACTTTTTAAAAGAATAAATCTATACGTAAAATTCTGTGATGAGAAAAAGGAATCAATACTAATGCAATGAAAAATAAAATATAACGATAAAAACGATATTTTTGAAAATTTAATTTAAATTCAATTGAGATTTTGTCTGTCCCTAATTTATGCATAATAACAATTATATACGTTATACTGCTTAAAAGTTTCCCTAAAAGATTTTTAAGTTTGGATATGCCTGGTTTAATAAATAATTTTAAGGGCTTTCCTGTTGTCTAAAAAAGGAATCAAATTAAAACACGAGAAACTGTTACTTTTCAAATGAATATGTATATTATTGTTTTGATTACTGTCATATTTGCTTTTATAGTATTCGTCATTTCCAGGCCACAGATATTTATTGCCCTTTTTATTAGGGAAGCTCCATATAGAGGGCCAACATTACTCTATAGGGACAAGACAAAGTGGGTCCTCATTGTATAATATACTTTGTGATGTTAAAGAAAAATGAGTTTTAATGTAATAAAAAATAAAATTTTAGACAGTATTTTTAAAAAGTTGGATTTAGTTTCAGTTGCATTTTAGCTTTTGCTGTCGCCTTGAGATGGATATCCACTGTATAATGGGGGCCAACCCCCGCAGCGACATTTACAAAATTTATAAAACATTTTACTTATTTTAACTATATTATAAAATCAAAATTGTATTTTGCATATGTAATTACAGTGGAATCTTCATTTGTGGTTCTCGCATAATTTGCTTTTTCGCATTAATCGTTCCATTTTTTTCAAAGCACGTACCATTGAAATTCAAAACAAACAAGTAGATACTTTTATCACTTTTATTTTTACTTTATAGCATGTTCCACTTTTTAAAGTAATTTGCACCAATATCAAAACACATGTCGAATCTTTGAACAAGCTTTTGAATTCTACCCTCATAGAAAACTGTTGTCTGCCTAAGCACTGGTCACAAATTTGCTTTTGTGCCCCCCTCCCCAGACATTTTTTTTCTGCTCTAGCTCTAGATAACCTTACAAAAATTTAAGAACTATGCATTAATTCCATAAAAGACATGTCTTGAAGCTGAGGACACTCAATTTAAAAAAGATAAAATCTTAAAGCGTTTGTTTCCTCGGACGTTTCCTTCACCTTTTTACATCAAATTTTCAGTAATGACAGAAGATCGCTGATTTCACTTTATATTCTGCACGAATGTGTAGTCACCTTTAAATTCTCTAACGCGCTTTCTGAGCATTCCTTATATCAACATTTTTTCCATTCATTTAATTGATTCCCCGGTGAATGTCGGTCCCCTTCACATCTTTTGCATTCAAAAAACGAATGACAGACCGTGTTTCACAGTTGACAGAATTTTCAATTGATTTGGACTTTTTAAATAAACTTATACTTAAATAAGGTCAAATGTTTAGTAATAGTTAATGTGGCAACAAATAGATGTAGGTATTCAACATTCATGCCCATCCACATCTCTACAGCTGTAGGGATTTCAAAATGATACAAACTTAAATAACATGATTCGTTGCTGAACGACGGCCGATTGGTTACGGTACTGGCCTTCCGTACCGGAGTTCGTGGGTTCGAATCCCACAGTGACATGGATGTTCGTAGCCGTTCGGAATCGGCTTTAAGCTGTATGTCCCTGTCTCATTAGCCCTCGTGATGCAAAAAGTAGACAGTAGCACTCCAAACCAAAACAAAACAAAACACGATTCGTTGTATAAGTTTCTATTTATCATGTGATTTCAACTGTTGCACCAGACTTACTGAAACTGTATTCCCACTAACGTTTAAAATTCAAAAACATTTTAAATCATTCTTTTTAACATTCAACACAATATGAAAGAACTCGATATGTTTGGTTTGGTTTGGTTTGGAGAGCTACGGTCTACAGTTTTGCATTTGAGGGCTAATAAGACCCGGACCTACTGCTTAAAGCCGATTTCGAACGGCTACGAACATACATGCCATAGTGGGATTCGAACCCACGAACTCCGGTACCAATAATCAGCACCCTAACCAATCGGCCAGCGTTCGGCCTCAATATGTTTGAGCGGAACAACATCCACAGCGCTACAGCTGCAAAATTTCAAAACAGTACTTATTTTAAAAAGAAATAGTAATAAAAACGCTTTTATTATATATTACCCGTGCTTAATAATTCTAACTCATGGGGCAGACTTAGTTAAACTGTATTCTCACGAAGCACTTCAGGCGAACTATGTCCAAATAGTTAGGGAACTGATTTTTGGTACTAAAGTTCGCTGGTTCGAATCCCAATGTGACACTGAAGCTCGTAGCCTTTCGGAATCGGCTTTAAGCAGCAGGTCCCAGTCTCATTAGCCCGCCTATTGTAAAAAAGTAAACCTTAGCGTTCCAAACCAAACCTTCGATTCTGTACTTCGTGGGCTCGAGTACCACTGCTGATATGGATTTCGTAGTCATTCAGAATTGTCTTTAAACAGTAGATCCCGGTATCATTAACCTTCGTGTACCAAAAAAATAGACCGAAGCTGTCGATACCAACAATAACCCACGAAACATTTCAAATTTATAAGCAGTTAAAACATTTTAACTGATCTATAAAATTCATTCACGGGAAAAAAACTAAAGCTTTTTAAAATGTGCAATTTACACAGCGGTATTTTTTATTTACTTCATTTGCACAAATATTTCTAATTTAGTCTATACAGATCCAGTTATTTATCGCTTTCATAAACTGATAAAAACTGTGATAAATCTTTTAAACTGCAACATATTTTCTTTCTTAATTTGCTTTATTTTACTATTTTACCGGAGAGCAATGTTTGTGAGTTTTACTTGTTTGTCAGGCGAAATTCAAAAGCACGAAATTTTCAAGTTGCATGCTTTATATGTCAGAAGTTTTCATCTTAGAACGTAATCTTAAAGGCGCTTTTCTTCAGATCTCACCGAAAAATCTTTTTTACCCACAACATCTGCAAAATCTCACGCTTAAAAAAACCTTTCTATTTAACTCGGATATTTCAGAAGGTCCGCCGCAATGCATACCAGAAGCAAGCAATTCCCACACAACCAAAAATTATTTCTTCCCCGCCCGACGTTTCCCTCCACCCCTACAACCCGAAAGTAGACTCTGTCCAACGTTTTTGATGCCAACGTACGAATGCTTATTTCTCCTCAGTCTTCAGTTGAACCTCGCTGCCGACGGAGCGAACGTCCGAGGTACAGTGAAGTGTGAGTTTGGCGCCGGTAGAACAGCGGTTCTGAAGTGGAGATTTATTTTCTTAGTGTTTTTTAAACAATATTTTTATATCGCCTTGTTTATTCACAAATCCCCGGCTTTTTTTTAGTTGAACCTTTACTCAAGGGGATATTTTTATGTGATGTAGTGTGTTTTAGATTTTAGGATTACTGAACTTATAAACAGGTACGTAACGCAATGTTTACTCTTAAATTGGCCATTTGATATAAAAAGATTGTTTGTATATAAAAGATATCTGTAAAATGGGAATTTTTTTTTGTTGCTTTAAGTATATCTAAAAGTATGAAAATTAGATATATTTTATAATTATTAGAAACCAATATAAATGTATTATTACTGCTTAACATAAATAGATTAAAAACAACATAAATATATCACTAAAATAAATTTTATAGATGTAAATTATTTTAATTTTTTAAATAAAGTGTTGAAAATGTTTATGTATCTCATTTTACAGATGTTTTATGATATATAAAATGAATTATTATTAAAATAAACTTTCATTATTTCAGTTTTATCGTACACATATACAGTATACCATGACTTTTATTTTTATATTTAAAAGATATTCTTTCATATTAATTTCAAATAGTTATTTTTGTAAATGAGACGTGATTCGTTATTGCTTTGAAATTATAATCATCATTTCATATGTTTTTTAAGAAAAGTATCAGTCTTGATACATTACCTTTCACACATCTGCATTGACTATCAAGGGCTAGGTCATTGCGCTCTAACTTCTGGGCAAGGGGGGCTAACGCATTGCACCTGACGATAAAAATTTCATACTGTATTTTGTTTGCCGGGTATAAAAAATCAAAAATTAAGTAGCCTTATATTTTAATTTAATTTTTCTTAACACATCTGAAATGAGTTTTAAGTGATAATTTATCAGTTCTTAACAGTTCTATTTACATTAGAAAGTAAACTGTCGTGTATATGTCATCATTTTTATCTTATCTCTTAACTTATATTATCATAAGAGATTTTCCCGGTTTATTACCACTGTAAATATTATGATCTCTAAAACTTTCGCAGAAAGCATTTGATAAGTTAAATGCTTAATGGTATAATTATTTAAAAAAAAAATGTGTCGCAAAAAGTATTATGGAATAATTATTTCGAAAAACATTTTTATTGCAGTGTGTTATATAAAAAATTGCGTTTATATTTTTAATTCCGTAATCAGTGAATCAAGAAATGTATCAATATTTTCTTATTAGTATTTTGATACGTCGTACAGCTATTTATAAACTATCGCCTGTTGAAACTCTTTCGTAAAGTAATTTTCCATATTTTGGTATTTAAAGATATAGCATTATAAGATATAACATTTGGTATTTAAAGATATTACTCCAGTGTTATACTAATAGATCTGAACTTTTGGCCGAAAAGTATTTCAAAATTCCCATGTAATGTATTAACTTAGTCCTGAACAGCAATTTTTACTTTATGCCCAAAGTAACTAAGCTGAGGAACTACTAAACCTGTTTTAGATAAAATAATCGTATTTTAAGACCTATTAAGTTCAATCTGCATACAATTATTTGCAATTTTAGATGTTTATATGTTTGTATTACAAGTTTTATTGAATTAAATCACTCACTAATAATTAATGTTAAAAATTGCTACTTTTTTGTATTAATTGAAGTTTATATTGGCAAAACTCATGTGATATTTTAATTTACTATTAAATTGAAATGAACTATAAAACGTACGGATATGATTTTTATGTAAATATATGTTAGTTCTGAGTAACATTTCAGTAATATCAAGGAGTATTATTAACAAATTGATAAATGATTCCTTCATACCTTTTATATTCATATATATATATATATTATATATATATATATATATATATATATATATATATATATATATAATCCATCTAATCCCTATGTTCATTTTATCTCCATACTTTATTAAAAGGTTTTTTAGAAGTCTGAGATTTTTTAACTCAATAATTTTAATTTAATATTTGTAATAATTCTTTTAAAAATATTACTTTATCTAAAGAAAAATAAGTTATTTAACTATATTAACTAATTATGAAGTTTTAGAAATTGCGTAAAACCAAAAATAAAGCGTTATTCATCAATGCTAATCTAATATATGTAGTCCAGTGCATTATGCTAATCAATGGATGAAAAGTGGTTTAAAATAATGTGCATTGGTCTAGTAATAAGCTCTGTGTATTGTTTGCATTTTGTTAAATATCAAAAGAGGACGCTTTGGATATGCTTACATAGTACTATAATTAATGCAGTATTTTGGATATCAGACTAAATTTACATTATGATCAGCTTTTTCTTATTTACACCGTATTAAAACGTGAATATTTCTG
Organism: Pardosa pseudoannulata; assembly: GCA_032207245.1. Classification (NCBI taxonomy): domain Eukaryota; kingdom Metazoa; phylum Arthropoda; class Arachnida; order Araneae; family Lycosidae; genus Pardosa; species Pardosa pseudoannulata. The sequence goes on along the minus strand of CM063504.1, from coordinate 23,265,417 downwards.
TATCCAATGAAAATTATTTCGTTATTTAAATAAAGCGAAGCATTTCTAATTTCTTTGCGGTTTAGAATTGTACTTATTAAACTTCAAAACATCAATGATATATATTATAGATTGTGTACATATTTTTATATAGAAGTACAAGTATAAATTTTATAGTTTAAAATAATTTGTAAGATTCCTTATCATATTTACAAACGTCTTTCCCTTTAACAATCCTATATTTTCATTTCATGTGTATTTTAGTACTTTCTGTTGTTTGTACTATATTGCAATATTTAAAAGATATTCGATTTCTTTTTAAATCTTTTATAACAAATGTAAATGTCTAGGATAAGTTATAAACAATATATTTATGACTACCCATATATAAAGAGTAGCTACAAAATGCAGTGATATAAAGAAATTTGTGTATCTTTTGGAAAATCTTTAGTCTAAATAAACAATAGCTCTTACTTTTCAGTATAGCATAACAAACAAATCCATTAAATTGTCATTAAACTACACTTGTTTATCAGTGATGTAAAATGGATTCGATTTTTTATTGATGACTAAGTGATATCCACCTACCTGTGCATTGAAATTTATTTTTCCTTAAAAAATGTATGTGTGGGTTATTTACCCAAGTGGATATCTTCATCCACATTTCACCACTGTAGTGAATTTTCTTTACGTCTCCCAAGATGATGGATGAAATCCTTTTACAAAAATACACTCCCATGGGCGTATCGTGTTTTTACCTGGCAGCAATTATGATGCACTTGCATTTACTTTCCCTACCGTACACACGATATTCTCAGGGAAGGATACAGATGAACAAGCCATGAAGGGAGACGTAGAAGCGGATCTGAACATGTAAAGTTGTGAAGGACGTAGGCTGCTGGCTTAATCGATTATAGCCAACGGATCGTTTTCCATACATAGATTTCACGCAGGACTATTACAAATCTTGACTTTTTATTGTTGAAAACTGAAAATGTTTAATGATATTTTTATAAAGAGAATGTATAATAAGTATTACATGAAACATACAATTTAAAAAAAAATTTCCTAGAAAATAATTTTTAATTAAAATACGAGAATATTTGATTAAAAAGTGAATCTTCCAAGATATTACTTAAAGGAGTTCCTAGAGCCCAGCCGACTAACCGATGGCTTTTAATTTTATTATTTAATTTTACCTTTATAATTTATATAGAAAGAAAACTGGGTATCGATTTTCCCTTAAAGGATAGACATTTGTAACTTATTTTAGCTGTGTACATTGTTTCATTGCTCTGAAATTACTTTTAGGGTTTTCTTTTCAATATACAAATTACTCAAAACAAGGGACATTTATTTTCAATTTTTTACGATATTTTTATAATGAGAATGTATAATAATATTTCATGAAATACCTGAGGTATAAAAACCTATTAGAAAAAAATTTCTAATTAAAATACGATAAAAATTAAATCGTCCGATTATATTACTTAAAAATGCTCCTAGTGCAAAACATAAAACCAACTGCTTTTAATTTTACCTTTAGAATTGATATAGAAAAAAACTGGGTATCGATTTTCACCTGTATTAAAAAATGTTTACGTAAGACAAATATTTCAAATTATTCAATGTTTTAGCAATTTTTTTGCCGTTATGGTAATAAACACTCAATAACTTGAGAAATTGCTTTGCGATTTTCATAAACGTACTCCGTTTAATGACAAACACATTAGTCGAAAATCTCCAAAATTTTGAAGAGGAAACAAATAAAAGTATAAATGCTTATACATGTTACATATGCCTGTGTTTATATACATAAATATGTATATGTAAAAAAATGTCTTCCATCACTTAATAGATATAGCATATAATTCTTACTTGAACAACCGTCACTTTAGTCGAAATGTACGATGTACCTATTATATTCCACCTATGTACTGCTATTTCTCATTTACTTCTTTTTTTACCGTTTTACCTGCCTTGCCTAACCTTTGATCTTCGGAACTTATCAGACCCGTTTTTATTTGCAATTATAGTAAGGGGAGTCGGTAAATAAACGGTTAATTCCTCTGTACACTAAATCGCTGTTCCCTAGGTTAGTAGTCACGATCTTACCTCCCAAGAACCACTTTGGTGCCCTTGAAAAACTTAACTGCTTTAGTAATTTAGCGTTGTACTCTGAATGGTACACTTTGCACCATTGCAGTAGATGGTATATTTTTGTTTCAAACGGTTGATTTATTCCTGTAGTTAAGCTTCATTTTTTGTGTTATCAATCTATAAATTATAAGTAATTATCTGGATAAAAGTAAAGGTTTTTCTTCAGCTATATGTAGTTTTATTGCAGGTCAATCAGCTTCTTGTAAAACAAACACACACACACATATACATACATGCATGCATACATACATACATACATGGAACAGATTCCAGACCATTAGTTCTCTGGATGTAAGGTAGCATTTGGTCACTTCTTATCAATGTGTATACCTACCGGCCACCCTAGAAATTTGACCGCCTGCATTCAACCCCAGCATTGAACATATACTAGCTCAGCCTCTGTATATATATATATATATATATATATATATATATATATATATATATATATATATATATATATATATATATAATGTGTGTATATATATACACATGCATACATACATATATATGTATGTGTGTACATACATACGTATGCCTATGTATGTATGTACATACATGCACTGAATGCTGCGCGACGACTGTTCCCCTGCATCCCTCAGATCTATTTTTTTCTATACTGTGTATAGAAGGCATTATTAATAGCCTATGTCATTTTAAACAAAAGTATTATTCATCGTTGATAGTTCAGTTGGCATGCGGGGGACTGTAGGTTAAAATAAAATAAAAATCCATAGGTTCAACTCCAACTCTACAGAAATATTTTAATGGCCTAATGATGAGCATTCTGGCATAGAATTTATGAGTGCCAGACCCAAATTTAAGGAGCTATTCTAAACATGCCAGACCCAAACTTAAGGAGCTATTCTAAACATCTCCCTCTTTACCTAGAGAACATGCAGGTGAAATGTGAATAATATATAAGTCTTCTCGCTTCTGAGGTTGGTAAGGAATAAGGAGCAAAAACCCTGATCCTGAGTATGATTCAAATTAAGAGATTCTTCGCGTGGAATGACCGTCTTACACCCATATAGACGACCGTTGCGAAGTGTTAAACAAATGTAATAGTAAAAAGGTGATAACAGAAATTTAGCTACATGATTTTATTACGTCACTCATTTTCGCCACAATTTTTGTAATGCAGATGATCCTGAAAATGACGTGTTTTGTAAATACATACAGGCGATTCCTTTTAATACCGGATTAATACTTTGTGAATATGCATAAATGTTGACGTAATTATCTCTATATCAGTATGCGAAGAGTAAATCAACCAAATTAAATTAACTGTTGAAAATTATGCGGCGATGTAAATAGTAAATTGCTACTTGAAGGCTAAATTTCGTCAATGGTGGAATATGTTTAATTACGTATAATCGGATAAAAGGTTGTATAAAATAAAAAATGAGAATATAAGCCTTTACTTAGTTATTTTAGTACTTCATTTTAGAAGGGTTCAGTAGTATCTTTCACCATGAGCTATTATTGAATAAAAATTAAGTAGCTTCTGTTTTATATGTTTAATAGTCTTTCTCAAACAACGAAATTTCATTAAGTAATTTAATTACTCCAGCTTCGTCATTTCTATTAATTTCCTAACATGATTTAATTGGCTACGAAGCAAACTGCGAAAATTGAATTAAAGCTATTGGAATGCATTTTTATATTTATCAATCACTCCATAATATCTATAATTATAAATTGAATGACACGATCACCCCGTAATTCAGTCATTTGTTTTCGGAGTATGTCAGTCTAATTAATAACACTTGATTCATGAGAGACTACGGACGTCCCGATTAATTCATCAGAATTAATGTCCCTGAAATAAATTTGATTTTAGGGCTTCGGAAATAATTAAAAGATTTTATTTTTTATATTTATTTATTATTTCTTAGCAGCTAAGAACTCAAACGTTTAAGCTAAATATCAGTGAAGCAAACAATTATCGAAAACATATTTACTTTGGCTTTTGTCTTCAGTCGATGAAATCTGTTTTACAACTGTAATTTATGTTCATTTTTAAGCTTATAAGTATCTTCCAAAGAATATTTTTATTTGTTTATGAATAATCCTTTGAGAAACGTAACTGTTCTGAGTATTCTATACTGATATTCAGGTTTGGCAGTTGATTTAAATCATGATTTAATCATGAATGTTCAGTTGATATTTTTTTTAAATTGATTCAAAACATTTTTTTCACTTCTCTTAAAACCTACATTCGAAAGACAGGAGAATTGGGAATCAGTCAGCTCAGAAATACCATTGAGTAAATAAGTGTAAATAGATAGTATGTTTCCTAAGAATTTAGGGCTTGTTATCAGAAAGTATGTAGTAGGGGTAGGTGCAATGACTAGTTATGACTAGTGGAATTCATTTTATGTAATGGGGGGGGGGGTAAAAAGAGTATTACAGAACTTGAAATCCAGTTTGTCGGGCCGTCAACAACAGCCGTCACATTATCTGCTAGTATGGAAAGACAGTTTTCTTCTTTTGGTATTTTTCAATCTAGCCTTTGTAACCAATTAGGAGTGGATACGACATCGAAGCTAGTGTTTTTATTGAAACAGTTAAATCCATAATTCGTTGCTTAAAAAATATTGAAATAATTGTGAATTTTTTTTATAAAGTTTGCATTAAATGAATATTTAATTTGTTCTTTAAATTTACATCTTATTTAGTTTGCACCATCTATTTACAAAATAATGAAATGCATTTAGATTAAAATTTATGTATTTAATTTTAGGTAATCAGTGTGTAGATTATACTAGATATATAAGTTGTTACTTATAACAAACTATACCATGTATATTGCAAAAAAATATAAAAACGCAACAATAATTAAAATTAGAATTCAGAAAAAAATCAAATAAATCTGATTTTAAAAAAAAATCATGATTTTTTTTCAACCCTGCTGTTATTTAATGATATAAACAAACAGTTTAGTTTTTGCCTACATCCATTTTATTTTCCTAATAAATTTTTAAGCAACATTTGCTGAAACCTTTTGATGATTAACGGCAAAGTATAAAGTAATCCTGTAACTTTTGTTATTCTAACAATTCCTTATGCTCCATTTACTCGCGCATTTATAGGTAACAACGGTTTTAAAACCGCGGTCTGTCCGAGTGCAATTGTTTTTAAAATTGATTAGTGTTCAAATTTTTATTGAGGTAAGCAGCCTTTGTGAAAGTTTTTCCTTTATTTACTTCCACTAATGGCAGCTATAAATTCGCCTTGGACTGCAGTTCATCCATTCTTGCCAGCGGATTTGGAACGGGATATAAACCGTAATGTTCTTTTCGAGATGATGCAGTTTCGAATAGCTTTTACTCATTTAAAAAACGAACGCTTTTAAATGATTTTTATTATTCATAGAAATTGTTCAATACGATGCAGCTGTTATTTAATAGAAAACTATTAGCAAGGAATGAATTGGTCGTAGTACAGCTTCATTTACGTTTATTTATAATATTGACTACTATCATGAAATAAACATTACATTTTTATATGCAAACGGTTGTAATCATTGAGATGCATTTATTGTATATTTTGCATAATTTATTTTAGTATATATCTGTTTAAGCCATTCAGATAGATCAATTAAATAATGTAATGAATTTAAATAAAGATAATTTATTTATCTAGAATTTTTTTTTCGGGGGAACAAATGTTTACAACTGATTATATGCTCAGTAATTATAAAATGAGGTTATGCTCTTTAGAAATCAAGTATAAAGATGATTTCTTTATCCATTGTTTTTCATTTTTTCACTTTTATTTATTTATTTACATATTTATTGTTGAATTACGGGTATTTTTACTAAGAGTCTTATACCCATTTCACAAAATCGAAGTAATTAAAACTTTCCAGATGAGGATACATCCAATCTGCAAAATTTAAGAGTTTCAAACTTTAAAGTAAGAATAAACGAATAATAAAGAAAATAAAAAGCAGCAAACAGATGTTACGCAGTTGAGAGTACGTAAGTTACGTTAGTTTACGTAGTTGATGCTACGTAGTTACAGATGTTACGTATGTATAAAAAATGAATTGCATGCAGATTGTTGTGTAAAACCTCTCTTTCAATTCTTTAGACATTTTGATTTTGCCATCATAGCACGAAATTAGTATTTCTAGTCTTGAGAATTTAAGCATTTATTTGCAAAACATATTAAAATATTTTTATGGATAACTTTTTACAAGCCATTGTTCCCATATGGTAGAGTACAGATTAAAGTTTAATTGAAATCTGTTTATCTAAAACTGCGCTGTAAAAGTTTTTATTTACTACGTTGTAAAAGCTTATAAGACATACTTCATTTTTTATATTATAACTAGAAATGAAATCTGTAAATAAGTTTCAAAAATAAACTATGTAATGTGCAAAATAAAACAAACAGCTTTTTGTAGCAATTTTGAAGCGGAATTACTTAAAAATTCTCAATATTAAAAAATCTTATCTAATCTCTGTATTTAACGGACTAATATCTTCAACTTCGACTTAAGTAATAGAAAATAAAGTATAGGTTTGGTTTGGTTTGTTTTTAAAGTGCTACGGTCTACTTTTTGCAACACGAGGGCTAATGAGACCGAGACTTACAGTTTAAAGCCGATTCCGAACAGCTACGAACATCCATGCGACTGTGGGATTCGAACCCACGAACTCCGGTACTGAAGGCCAGCACCCTAAACAATCGGATATCGTTCGCCAAATAAGGTATAGGAATGTTGAGAAAATTGCTTTTCTAAGAAAACAAATCTCTAAATTGTGCATAACATTATGTAAGGTTATGTGTATTTTTTAATCTAGCGCAATATGGGTAAAATCTCTAAGTTCGTTTTTTTTTTTACGCGAAATGTTTTTAGTAGTCTTAATTACATTTAAATGAAGAAATATTGACGGTCATAATGTGGCGTGTTAAATGTTAATCCTTATGACAAATTCAGTGATGCGTATTTTCAATTTAACAAAACCGCCAAATCAACCGTTAAATTAATGGTCAAGGCTTAATTTTTCTTCTAAGTTCCCAGCCCATCTTCAATTGTCTCTTGCAGACTGACAGAAAACGGCCGGACACTTATTGATAAGACTTCACGTGATGGTGACTTCCGGCCTTGCATTGTTATTCTTATTCCTGTAGTCGGCGCTCTTTGATAAGATGACACTAAACCGAATCACAGTTAGATATATTGGGAATAAATATGCAGTTATGTCTAATTTTATAATAATGTTTATCTCCCTGAATCGAATTTTTTTTTCTGCTTTGATTTCATTCGTGTACTTATAGGTTTTTATGCTAAATATGGAACACACGCGTTATGGATTTTGCAATGTGACATTGTTTTTGTGGTATTTTAAATTAGAAATTATCAGTTTCATATATGTATTGAAAAAGTATTGATATTAAGTGATTCTAATATAGTGGAGGGGATTAGTAACACCAGTATTAGTCTGTTTTATTGTTATACATTTTCGCTGAAATTTCTTTCCACTTCTGTATTTTAGTAAACAAATCTATCTTTAAGTTATACGCTTACTGTTTGAAGGACGAGATTGTAAACGAGATTGTTTTTGAAAAGTGTACAATACCGGTTTTTCACCATAATACTATAGATTGATATATAATTGTTAATACGTTAACACCTTATCTAAATTCACGACTGAATCGCTTTAATACGTTCATTTAAAACCAATGTCTATCAAACTAATTCGGCCCTTCGAAAGCAATCAGGAAGTTAATGCTATGGAATGAAATGTTTAGTTTATTTGAAAGGGTGCATACAAGTTGCGAAAGTGACATAACCTGACAACAAATCGTATTTCATTTCCTTTTATATATGATGAAAAGTTCATTTTAGAGCAATTCCAGCATAAATTAATATTTTTATTAGTAGATTCTTAAGTTAAAGAGAGCTTTTTTTATATAATAAGCACAGTAAAGTAAGTAGGTTGAGAGCATCGGGATAATACACCTTAATTACCGCAAGCTATAATATTTTTAATTTTTTTAACTTGTTTTCACGGTACTTTTGTGAGCATAATACTTTTATATGATCCTTTGAATAGCTATGGTATTGTCTTCTAAATTCAAAGCTTGAATTAAGACATCCACTGTTGACATGGAGGTTTGTCACCGCTTTCAAGCAGTAGGTCGTCGTATAATTATCCCTTAAAGTAAGAAAATAATGACAGTAACATACTGCCTGGAGTCCTACATTTATTTCAAAAATTTGACTGAAAGTTGACGAATTTAGTTTAATGCATTAATGCTTAATAATTTATATTATAATTTTTTAAATTCATGTCTCTATTACTCTAAATTACAAATGATGTCGCAATATTAGCATTGCCCTAGCACACTTCCTTTTAAAAAAGAAATGCTTAACAGTATAGTTATATTATAATTATAGTAATAATAAGTGTATTTTGTTAGAATGAAAATATGCGCTTGCCTTTGTAATCGAACCTCTATCTTTTTATTAATCTCTCTCTCTTTTGCGAACTTTTCCTTGCTACCAAGACCATTTTGTGAATTTCCTGGAAGAGCGAAAGTGCATTCTCTATTTAACGAGCTTTTACCTGCGAGTTAATGTTTTCCTCCCTATTTCTCAAAATATTTCTGGATATTTCAAAATTATTCTTTGTCAAACGAAGACTAAATGGAAATGGCACTCCTGTTTGGTACAGGAGTTCGCAGATTGGAACCCCGCTAATGGAAAGCATGTTCGTAGCCCATTAGTTCTCGTATAGAAAAAAAAAATAGACCATAGCGCTCCCAACCTAACCAAACCAAACCTCGCAGATTTGTTTTTGATAGGTGTAAACAAACAAATATTGCTCCCAACCTAACCAAACCTCGCAGATTTGTTTTTAATGGGTGAAAACAAACAAATATTGCTCCCAACGTAACCTAACTCCGCAGATTTGTTTTTGATAGGTGAAAACAAACAGGTATTAATTTATACAAATTGTGTGATCAACTATTTTTTAAATAATATTTAGTATTTATGAACTTATATATTTTACAAAATGAATCCAATGTACTGAATTTTCAATTTAACGAACTTTTTGAGAAATTTAGCTACTTCGTTTTATAGAAGTCCGATTATATTTTATGTTGTATTCAGTAATATACTTCGCCTCTTTTTTGCTTTCATTAAAAAAGTTAATTTTCCTTGTTATTGAAATCAAACATTTTGTTCAAATATTTGAAGAAAAAGGAAAACACACAAGACCATAGTTTATATTCTAAACCATATTTCCGAGCCATTTTGTAGACCGAAAATATTGTCTCTAAAATGTGACATGCCACTTGTTACTTTTGTACGGTCGAACACCTCTTTGTTTTTCATTGCCGAAATAGCTGCCACCTTCCCAAAATACCATTCTTCCGAGGGTCTTCTCGTAATCTATTACCCTGAATTTCGGGTAAAAATATTTTGTTCACGTTATTTGGCAGCGTTTACTTTTCCGGATGCTGTTGGCGCCTTTTTTCATCTAGAGATGTTCATTCATTGAAAAACATTCTCGGCTCTCTAGTTGTTTTCTGCTTTAGAGTTGATGTTATATTTTCCTATCTAAAATTAGTCACTTTTTTAAAAAAACAAAATGTAGAGTATACAAACATTTATTTAGTTGAAAATGTTTTCTTTTCCGGGATTTTAGGTAATATCAGTCTTGTTAATGTACATTTTTGTAGGATTAACTTCCTGGTTTTACTGGAATAACTTTATCACTGAAATTACACTTTCCGACTGATCTTCTTGTGTCTCTAGTATTCATGCATCATAGACCGGATCATTTATTTAAAATTACGACAATCTAAGCAAAATAAGTATTAAACTGTAAACACTTTACTAAGTTTTATATTACATTTGAGCTAGAGTGTGGCTGAACCTGTGCAGCCTTTCTGTACCGGAGTCTGCTGATTCATATTACATTGGTACTGAAATACCAATGATTTATTTGATGATTCTTCATTGACAGTGACAAAATAATTGTCGCAATCTTTTGTTTCCTCTCTTAGTCGTAAATGAATTATTTTATTCAATATTTTTTATTTTTTAATGTGATGGATAACTGCTCGCTACACAATTAATTTCAATCATTTGTTCATCTGCTTATTATAAAATATATCGATATAAAGCCAACAGCATCCCTACACACTAATAATTGCGTATATTATGAAAAACGGCTGAGCAATGGGGTTTAAACCCATCCAGATTTGGAAATGCTCTCTACCCAATTAATTTAAATTTGTTCATTTGCTTATTATGAAGTGTTCTTCCTCAACAACGCACAGTTATTGTGACGAGCACTTTTCATTATAGAATATGATCAACAACTGGAAATTTATAAGAAATATACATTAAATGCAATCTGTTGGAAATATACCCAACAGGCAGTACTTTACATCTTCCCGGTTTTGGTTTTCGAACCCTTAATCAACCGCTTCTCCAAAGACAATAACTGCTGGCGTAGCCTTGGCAGAACTACACTGCGATGTCTTTAGTAACTGAACTCGAAAGGATCCAATCCGATTAGGAATAATATTAATAAGATTTCATCCAAATCCTCCAGTATGAACTACATTCTTCAACAAAATAAAAAGAAAGTTGTATTTAAAGTTAGCAAAAATACCATCTCGGTGTTCAAAGTATTTACTTATTCGCACCGAGTACTTACAGACAGACACAAACGGGAATTAAGAAAACAATAGTCCGTTTTCGCTTGATTGCGAACGCGCTAGAAACAATACCAACCTACTTATCGGTAGATCTGATCCTCTGATAATATCCAACAGTATTTATTAGTATCCAGGTTCGTTAAACTTGTTTCCGATTATGGAAGTCCAATATTTCTGGACCTATAGTTTGAGGGTTACAGTTAGTGTACGTGATGAATCGCAAGCATTTTACTGCATGAATATTAAATACGACTCTTCAAGTCTCACCAGGCGATAAGCTTTTGTGAATGCGTAATCACTCCAATAAGTTTTTTAGTTTTGGAATATGAAGTAATACCAAATGTAACTCTCGTTTTAAGTGTCCCTAATTGTATATTTGTCTGTATAATCACGTTCCACTTTTTAGGTTAAGTAAACGGTTCTAGTTTTATATTTTTAATTGACGTTGCAAAGAGATGTTTGTGACCACATATGGAATAAGTTAGGAAATAAAATTTATTTATGAACCGATCAACTAAAGGTCTGTCGTAGATAAGTTTTTCATTTAGAATCTTATTATGAGTTTGTCGTTTAGATTAATTTATAGCTCCCCAAAATCAGAAGTATTCATTTCTTAGAACCTATGGTATAATCTCATAAAAATATCTTTTGGGTCAAATTACTTATTATAACGTGACGGTGTCATTATTATTATGCTTTTAGTTTAGAGTAAAACCATTGAATAATGAACGAATTTTCGGTTAGTATAATTATCGTAACTAAAACATAACACCAACTTGCCTATACAACTACATCATAATCTGCCTAGATGCTATAGGCATTGATTTTTGTAGCTGTTTGGACACGGTTTTCAGTAACAAGTCCTTGTTTAATTAAACTGCGTATTAGGCAAAAATGTTCATACCACTTCGTATAAAATAAAACCTAATCCACCAATTATGTAACAATATGCATTACTTACTACGATAGAAAATCCGATCCTATACAGCCTATATATTCTTCTGTAGCTCTTCCAATCTGACTGGGTAATATAGATTCAGTTACGTATTCAGATCCTTAGAGATCCTGTGCTCTCAAAAGATTTTGGAACTCATCCCTGATATGACCCCTGATCTGATCTTGATTTGGTTTGCAGCATTACGGTTTACATTTTCGCTACACGTGATCTGATCCATGTAAATATGGAACATTCATAGTAGAGGAACTCCCAGCATTACTCCAACCATTGATGACCTCAGCATGTGAACACCTACAGACAGATGTACATGCGGATGTAATTATTTCAAAAAAAAATTTTTTTACTTTTAATAATTTAAAGCTTGGATTTTCGTCCCCATCTTATGGTCAATTTTTTTAATGAAGGGAATATTTTGATTAGAATATGGCTGTACATATAACGTGCTTCTTTTCGGTACCTAAGTCACAATCTCTCAGAGGGCATGGACATTCGATGTCTTTAGGAATTGCCTAGGAACGAAATCCCCTTCTGGGAATAATCCAATTTGAAGGAAAATTCGAGAGTGGCATCACGAAAACTTACCCTCAACGGGTAAAGCGCCCCTTAGTAAGTGATTAAAATTAGGCAGTCTTAGAGGTGGCGTAGTGGTCAGCGTTCTGGGTTAGAATCACACAGTGCTAGTTTGAAGGCTAGCTGGCGTATTAAAAATCTCCCTGTACCACATAGAGATTTGAAGAATAAATTGGTGGGCCTGGACATCCTTTTAATGGGAGATCGGCAGATGGGTGAGAAATAAAGAATAAGAATCAGAAAATAAGTGTTTTTTTTTTTAATTTCGAGAAACTAGCTGTCTTTGAGAGCATACTTTTTTCAACTAAAAATCTTGAAACTTTGATTTTGGTTAGTCCAAGCATTCGTAGAAACTCGTTATTAATCTTGACAGGAATCATTAATAAGACTTAAATTATTGAAAATGTTGAAAATTAGATTAGTTTATGTACAATATATTATTAAAACTACGATCCTTTTAACATGTACTGTTTACATTGAATTACATTGAATTTTAAAAAGATTTTTTTCTTAATTGTATGGAGATTTATAGCTGCTTTATAGGCTTTAATTTAAAACTTTTATCCAGGTCTCATACTTAATGAAATACAATAGTTAAATTATAAGGTTTGTATGCTTTACATTTTTAAAGAAAATATTACATTTTATAAAAAAATAAAGTAATAGTACGTTTTTTGTTGATGTGTTAAATTTTTAGTTATGTCCCTTCTTCGGAAATAAAACCACTTATTTTCACGCGTTAAAACTTAATTTGTTAGGTCATTCTCTGACAAATATGTACTTTTTACAGAAACAAAGAATTTTATCTTTAAATTAAAAAAAAACATTTAGTCACGCATAATTTCGAACGTACGCATCTTTTTCTAGTGCTATCTGCCGAACAACTACCTTCCTTTACAAATCCAATCCCATTACTACGATTTCGCCTCATATATTTTAATAAAAACGTATGCATCTAACTTCATATTTAGAGTTGGACGGCAATGCATAGCGAGATTTACATCCTTCAATTTCAATTGCAAAACGGAGCAATGGAATATATTCCGTGAACGAACAATCACAAATGCAGTACTTGCTTACCATTTTTGATAAGCTAAGCTATACCAGAAATAAAAATCATCTCAAACTTTATTCTCTAACTTCGCTATAAATGTGAATTATAGAGCGCCCCCCCCCCGTATTTTCTGAAAACCTCGTCTTCCCATTCATCTTTTGGATGCCGCATCCAGCTGATGTAAATCATCTGGTATTTTTTATTTGCTTTTGATGCTTAGAGTTTCCGTTCGCTGCCCCCAGATGGCGTATATTCGTTAAGAGCAACAGTGAAGTAAAGCTTGAAAGAAGTTTTCTTTTCAACCTGCGTAAATTTTTTCCATTGAATTTCAAAGAGTGTATTAAATTTTTTTAAAAAAAGCATAACTTTATGAAAGGTGATAATTATCTTACCTCTATTTAGAAGACTAATCGAATATAGAACTAACAAGAGAATTCCGCTTTGATGTAGATGACTTGTTGAAAATCCGGCAAACTATGTTCAATTGATACATTTTCCCGGATCCAATTTTATTCAGTCAAAAGCTATTATCAGTTAAAAAGCTCTCAAAAGTATATTTTTAGATAAACTTATTAATCATGCTTTTTAATATCTTTTCGAGTATTTAATGTTTAAAAATCAACATAATAAAATATAGGTATATTGTAATTAGTTTATATATATACATATATATATATATATATATATATATATATATATATATATATATATATATATATATACATATTTATATACATACATATATATATACATATATATATACATATATATACATATATATATATACACATGTATATACATATATATATATATATATATATATATATATATATGTATGTGTGAGAGAGAGAGAGTGTATATATATATATATATATATATATATATATATATATATATATATATATATATATATATATATATATATATATATATATATACATATATACATATATATATGCACATATATTTACATTATATACGTATATATGTGTGTGTATTTATATATATATATATATATATACACACACACACACACACACAAACATATATACTTACAAACAGTGAGTAAAAGTGAAACTTTTACACTACGATTTTTCTAATCATATCATCACGTTCTTAGGTTATAAAAGCCGAACCATGGCCAAATAGGGTAAGATGCTGCTTTTCTGTACCGGATTTCGGGAATGTATGTTCATTGTCATTTGGAATCGGTTTTAAGCAATAGGTCCCGGTCTCATTAGTTATCATGTAGCAAAAAGTAGACTGTAGTTCTCCAAATCAAACTAACCAACCAAATCTGTGCTATAAAAAAGCATGACTAAAGGGTTCTAGGATTTCCTTTTTCTTAGTATATTTACAACTTTTATAGTTCTAATAAAGTGTTATTTTATTCCAGTAAGTCTCTCCTTGTTACGAGATATATATTTTTTCCAAATGCAATGAAAGATAACACCATCAATGATGTTTATTAGTGGATGTTTGTAGGCGTTCAAAATAGACACGTTGTTTTACGTCCTAGTCTAATCAATGCCTGTAGGACAGTGGTAGAACAGATTCGTTACCAGGGTCTGTGGGTTTTAATCTTAATACTGACATTATACAGGTTTAAATTAAAGGTCTCGGTTACTTTAGCATTGTTGTAGCATTAAGGTGACCGTAGACCTAAGCAAGTAACCATCTAACGAACTCTCGATTACCAGCAAAATATTGATTTTAGCACTGATTAGATCAGATTTTCATAATGTTGAGTAAAGTGGGATACTTTCAGCAATATTAATGAGAACAGAAAGTACTGGATAACGTATGATTATCTTAAACACCAAAGATGGAAACCAGTTCATTATGCTTCACCATTTACACGGATGTCTGAAGCTGGTAGATGAAACTGATTTAAGCAATTTGTCTTGCCAGACATCAGTAGAAAATCATTGGACGTAAAATTCGCACTCTAGCCAAATAAGATATTTTTTTAATTGCAAACTATTAACCCCTTCCGGTATGATTTAATAATGAAAAACTGTGCATGAAATAACCATTTAATTTTTATTTAAAAAACTTGTTTCATTTTACAATTCTTACATATTCTTAATTAAAATCCACTTTTTACATAGTGTTAAATAATATCAGAAACAGTAAAATTAAGAAAATATCAAAGCAAAACATTAATAAGGTATACAGATAATAGTCTTCAAGCTAGTGGTACTTTTCAAAACAAAGTGCAAAGGAATTCTTAATTGTTTACACCGCCAAGTAGTCTCACTTTTAATTTGATTCTTGTAACACACACGGCATTTCTCAGTAGGTTTTCTTTTATTCTGACTCATTAATTTGGCAATGACTTGTACCAAGAAATTCTAAGTAAACAATATGCAATAGTGACTTGTGATTTTTACAAGTGATAAAAGTGTTGCCAAATTCAGAACACTAGAAATTTTAAACTAAATTATCATATTTAACAGTAACTTTAATCGCATGACGAGTGTAGCTCGTCATTGTGCGGTATGGAATGAAAAACTAATGACGAGCTAGACTCGTCATTTTACCGGAAGGGGTTAATTTTTATATCTATGTTGTATATATTTTACTTTTTTTATTTTACAAAATCCGAATGAAACGGGGTACACCGATTGCATAATTACTTCCTTATTGTAGGTTTACATGCAGACGTTTACCAGTGTGAAAAAAAAGGACGTGTAAACAGTTTTATTAAGTTTAAACGCACTAAACAAATACTAAAGGGAATGCTTATTGCTGTGTAAGTAGATTATTACGAGGAAATAAATAGCTGCGTAAATCTCGTCTCCAGATATTAATTGGTAACACATTTGTGGCTTTTTGATTCTTACACTTACTACTAAGTATGGTTATTAGTAAATAATTATACACGAGTAATGTGGGTATAGTGTTTGCCTCAGATGTTCACCTCAAGGCTAAAAATTGACACGCCTTTTTCATTTTCTCCGACGAATTTATGTTCATTAACGTATTGTGGCATAATAGTATCTCATCCCCGAGGCAGACTTTTCTTAGCAGCTAGCTAATCCTTAAAAGGGCTGTCTACTTTCTAACAGCGTATTCTACGAGTGTAATGTTATGTAGTTTAGCAGAAATTATAATAGCAGATTTATTTTTAATTTCTCTCACAAATTTAGTTTTTAGGTAGATAGAAATAGAATATAACTTCCATTAATGGTTTTTCCTTTAATAGAAACATACCATTTCAACCAACTATAATTAATATTGATTAGTTCTTTCAAGAGACATCTATTTTTTAGTTGTACAGGAAATATTAGTGTAGAGTATCCAGTCAATATATTACGGTTGATGAAATGTCACACAAAATTCTTCTATTGATAAACATTCGTTTATTTTAATGCACATTTATAATCATTTTGACTGTTACAGTTTAGGAACCACCTCACGGATGCCACTTCACACACACAAATTTCTTTTTCTTTCTCGTGGAACATGACAAAAACGCCACCTATCGGCGTGAACCTCAAAAACGGTCTATGCCCTGAACTGTTTGTGAATTTCTCAGATCTACATCACGGGATAACATGATTCTAAAGATAGTAGCAATTAGGATTTAAAACTGATGAATTTCAGAAACAGTTTTTATTTATATACGTAGCGTACCGACTTCAACTCGAGCCCAGTTTATAGCATGAGAGCTGGGTATTTCAAACTGTATTTAATTTATCACTGTTTAAACAGAGCTATTTATATGAAAAATATTTACTAATGGACATGAACTGGACAAAAATCTAAATTTTTAAACCCTAACTTCAACACCACAGAAAAGAATTCAGACATGTTACATCCAGGACAAATTCTTCCGGCTTAACCCTAATAAATGCAATCCTGTGTTTAATAATTTATTTTACTACTGTTCGTCTGCAAAACAAACTTTCTTAAAGTTTAGTTTCAATCAAGAAAAGGCAACTAATAAGAACACTTTCATTTTCAAAGTGACTTATTGCGCATTAAAGTTATTTTCAGCTTGAAATATTTTTTTTAATTGCAAAGCGTTTCCCATACATAAGAATGGTTTTCTAAGGTTAGATGTGAAGGAGTACATGCCGGTTCAGTGAGCCATTGATCTACAAAATAAAATCACATTTACACGTATTATTGTTCTGAAGCTACTGCATCGAACCAAGTCTCAATCAGTAACAGACGAATATTTGTTGATTTCCCATGTTACAAGATACCAGTGTTAGCAATACAAAGTAAATTTTTTATGCAGTCAACCAATATTATTTTTAATTCAGCTTGCCGTCAGTTATTCTCTTTTTAAAATCAAATAGGAACATCTTATGCTTATACATAATAGTAGCATATTTTTTATATTTAGACTACACTGACGTTTGATCTCAATTTTTATTTCTACACAAATGCATATTCTATATTTTACAAAAAAAAGAAATATATTTAGCAAAAATGTTATTCTCTATTAATGTATTGCAAACTTCTAAAGAGTATTATGAATAAAAATATAAGATACAGATATAAAATTGCGATGAAAAGAACGGTATATATATACATATGTATATATACATACATACATACATACATACATACAAATATACATATATATACATATACATATACGTGTGTGTACATATATATATATATATATTTATATGTATATATATATACATACATACATATATATACATATATATATACATATATATATACATATATATATATACACATAATACATATATACATACATATATAGATACATACAAATATACATATATATACATATACATACATGTGCGTGTACATATATATGTATATATTTATATTAATTACACATTGAGAGAGAGAAAGCGTTTATACTGCATATACATTTAAAATGTCTATATACATTGCACGTTACGCTAACTTCTGTACGCAGAGCTCGTAGTCAATACATCACATGGCGTGCCTCGCGTCAGTCGTCAAATTTCACTGTGACCCATAAAATTGTGAAAAGAAATGTTACATGGCAATAAAAATATTTGATACCACACCACGTGGCCCTGCTTTCAACGTACTTCCTGAGGGGGGCCCCCGCTCTACATTTCGGCGAGGATAACTCATTCATGCTGTCATATTGGATTACTGGGTACCGCGAGGGGGGGAGGAGAGGTAAAGATGGGATTATGGGGTCTAGCCCCGTAATTAGCTGACGTGATAACACTGCCCTCCTGCATCTCTTCCCTCCCATACATGTTGGAAAAATCAGATCCCTGTGCACTGGCTTTGATTACGTCCGATTTCGGGTGACGATGGCACCGATGCATAGTTTAACTCGCCAACCAGGGAGTGCATTTGCGGATGTGCCGCTTACGATAGGGGAAGTATTGGCGGTCTTTAGATAAGTATTATTAGGTAATGACTCCCTAAATGCCCCCGGTAATTTCGCGGAATTTAGGATGGTCGTGCGAAAGTGACATTGAACTGGGAGGTCTCCCATACACTTTTAATGTTAATTTGGTATGTGTGTCAAGTTCGATAATTTTAGAGAGTTTGTCCCACAAATCTTATCACATCCGGTTATTGGAATGTGGCCAACGTGATTTACATTGCAGTCTGGATGTAAACTCGCATAATTTATGATTCTGTTCTCGGTAGATTTTGTGTGCTTATATGCTACTACTTATTTTAATTTACGATGTCCATTATACTTACCTCTGACCCTAGCTCAAAAACTATTTTACCCTGTAATTTCTGCCATCCTCAGGAAAGAAATTTTTCATTCAATTTAATTTCTGTAATAGAAAGGTAGTTGGTATGTAGTGTAACTCTTGGGTTTGGTTGGGTTTTGGAATGCTACGGTCTACTTTTTGCAACACGAGAGCTAATGAGACCGGGACCTCCTGCTTAAAGCCGATTCCGAACGGCTACGAACATCCATGCTATAGTGGGATTCGAACCCACGAACTCCGGATCCGAAGGCCAGCACCCTAACCATTCGGCCATCGTTCGGGCGTGTAACTCTTGGGTGGGTCTTCAGAAACAACCTTTTAATATAAGGGCTGTTATAAACACATCCAAGTTTTAAGTGGAAGCACTGCGTTGGGGTTACTTTTTGACAGTGAAAATGTTTGCAAATATTCATATTAGAATTCGAATCCAGGCTTTTAATTCGAAATAACTATGTTTCATCCCTTGAACCAGAAATGGAACTTGTCCTCTTCTTATTGCAGGTAGGTCATTTTCCTAACGGTTAGAGATATTTATAACCTCCGAAAATGTTATAAAAGTCTGAGAATTCGCGTAGCTTCCGGTATTGCATCTACACTAAACTTATTTAGAGATTAAACTAATTTAATTCATAAAATACAGAATAATATTGCTTGCATTAGTTAAATGTGATCTATTGTTAGAAATTAGAAACTTTATCAGTATAAACCATTCACAATATAAGTCTTAATAAATGTTATATAAACTGCTATAGCATGCAAATTTTTTTATAAAGGTTAATTATTGATGATAGTTTAAAAAGCATTCTGAAAGTGAACATTCATTCAACTAAATTTATTTTATAATACGGGCAATATTTTAGATAATTTTATTATTTTCGAAAAAATTTATTTTGTATATTTGTATCGATTGCATATAACCTAGAAAATAGACGAATTTTTCAATAGATCTTTAATGACCGAAATTTTTCATGATATACTGTTCAAATATTTCTTTGATGAAATTAAGCAAATACCACTTAATATTTTTATCAATATTATATATATGTAAGGAAAATTCTCAGGGGTTTTCAAAACTTAAGGGTTAAAAATTCCCGCGTCATTTTGCATTTCCCTTTTTAACCCCTAACCTAAATTGACGACTGGGGCTACAGTTTACGCCTTCGAGAAGGGTCCTGACCAATTATAATCCTTCATGGCCCTAGCAGACAGTTTAGGAAATTTCCAAATAAAAAGGAGAAACACGCTGTAGGAGACAGATTTTTCTAGAGATTTTTCCCACAGGTGTTGGCCGAACGATAGCCGGTTGGTTAGGGTGCTGGCCTTCGGTACCGGAGTTCGTGGGTTCGAATCCCACAGTGGCATGGATATTCGTAGTCGTTCGGAATCGGCTTTAAGCTGTAGGTCCAGGTCTCATTAGCCCTCGTGTTGCAAAAAAGTAGTTCGTAGCACTCCAAACCAAACCAAACCCACAGATGTTGACCCAGGTGTTACGCGTGTTGTACATAGAACTTCATGCTAGCTGACCCTTCAATTTGTCCTGTCCCTATGATGAAGTGGGAACTCGTCCTCCAATGTTATCTTAATAAAGGTCTTGAGCTCAAACGGTATCATTTTTATGGCCACCCATGGAGAAGTCAGTCTCATTACATATATATATATATATATATATATATATATATATATATATATATATATATCTTTCTAAGTTTGACCCACTAATATTATAAACTCATAGCATGCATTCTGTATTGTAACCTGAGATATATGTGTTTAATCTGTATCCGCAAGATTTCACTTTCTCGTTTAGGCTTTTAGACATAGTTTCTGGAATTCGAATTTACATTTTCCATCGATTACCTAATGGTAGTTCCTACAGAAATCGTTCCGCAGATGATGCTACACAGTAGCGTGGCAGAATATCTCTGAAGGATCTGCACTAAGCGAAGTACAATTCCCTTCCACCGCTTCCTATTCCTTATTTAACGTGAATTGATCTTGACGTTATTTCCCTTATCGAGACAGGCTGAGATTTCAAGATCCGTTTGTTCATCATTCAACCTATCTTATGATTTGAAACGGAGGAACTAAATTTGATTATTTAAACAATATGACTCGGGGAATGTTGGTACTCATTCTTCACTGTACCAAGCAGCATTAAATATATTTTTCTTTCGAATTTCAATCTTCTCTTCCTTAAAAAATTGTATGTACTTACGTTTCTGTCATCGTACCAAGAGACATTTTAAAGTCTTGAATATTGATCTGCATGAAAGTAGCTCTTAAAAGTTTCTTATGGTATTTTTCGGTTGATTTCTAAAGTCAGATGTAAACCCAAATATTGCATTTCCCTTTAAAAATAAGAATGTAGGATGTAAATGGGTTAATTTAACAACCATGGTAGTACAAAGCCGTCCGATCTAACTATTGATCTTACAAAAGTCCCTTACTAGTTTAAATTTTTGAATACTTTATCCTATTTTAATAAAATCGTTTTCTTTAATTATCATTTGAAAAATTTCCCTTGTATTCCCTTTTGAAAGTAATGAGAATTATGATATTTTAATAAATGATTATCAAGAAAATTGTTAATACATTATTTTCAGATTAAAAAAAAAATATGATCCTTAAATTCCTGAGAAACATTATTGACTTAAAATCATGTAATATAATTACTCACTTTTACATTTCTTCCGTAAAATTTTTTTCACGAGGCGTATCATTTACTATTCAGTCCCCTTTCTAAATATTTCTGATATACTTTAGCCAGATAATTAACAAACAGGTTCCCTGCGGCCGATGCTCTAGCATCGAAACATATGGAACCCGTTGGTTCATACCTAACAATGGCCGAATAGATAAGGTACTCTTTGGTACCGTAGTTCATGGGTTCGAATCCCACTGACGGCATGAATGCTTGTAGCCTTTTGTAATTTGCTATAAAACATAGGTTCCGGTCTTCGTAACGCTCTTGTAGCAAAACAGTAAACTATAGTGCCCAAAATCAACCAACCATTGATTTAAATTCCATTTTGTCATGCATGTTCTATGTAGCTGTCTAGAATCGGCTTTAAATAGTAAATCCTGTTCTAATCAGTCTTCTTAAAACAAAAATCATCAATTGTATAAAAAAACTTAGCTTCTTTTGAATTTTCAAATAAGTGTTAACTGTTTACCGTTGAAAAGGCTTACATATATGTTTAATTTTCAGCCTAAACAGCAAACTGAGAAAATAAAGAAAAATCCAGTTCCTGTACTGTTAAAACTATACTCACATACCCACATCATTATACGGTTTTTATTGGTTACTCTTTACACATTAACCCCTTCCGGTACGAATTAATAATGAAATATTGTGCCTGAAGTAACCATTTATTTTTTTTAAACTTGTTTCATTTTACAATTCTTACATATTCCTAATTAAAATCCACTTTTTACATAGCATTAAATAATATCAGAAAAGGTATAATTAAGAAAATATCAAAGCAAAACATTAATAAGGTATACAGATAAGTCTTCAAGATAGTGGTACTTTTTAAAACAAAGTGCAAAGGAATACTGAATTGTTTACACCGCTAGGGAGTCTTACTTCTAATTTGATTCTTGTAACCCACATGGCATTTCTTAGTAGGTTTTCTTTTATTCTGATTCATCAATTTGGCAGTGACTTGTACCAAGAAATTCTAAATAAACAATATGTAATAGTGACCTGGTATTTCCACAAGTAACAAAGGTTTTCCTAAATTCAGTATACTAGAAATTATAAACTAAATTATCATATTTAACATTAACTTTAGTCGCATGACGAGTGTAGCTCGTCATTGTGCGGTATGGAATGAAAAACCAATGACGAGCTAGACTCGTCATTTTACCGGAAGGGGTTAAAGTAAGGAGTTGTAAAATCGACTTTAAAAGAGGTACTTGGCTAGAAACTGTTACTGCGTGTTCTATGATATTACAAATGTTGAACCTATCAAAATTTCAATTCTGGCCTGAATTTCGTAGGGGAGGGGCTTGGTTATTGCCATAGTCATCCCGAAAAAGCACTTTCTCAAAATGAAACATTAAATATCTGGACCCCTATTACAGCATAAATCGAGGTTTTGTGCTATTTCGTTTTGTAAGCGTCAAGAGGCATCGCAAGTATATTTCTTGCTTCTGCTTGGAAAACGTGTAGATAAATGATGCCTGCATAGAACGATTTAAGTATGTAGTTTGTAAGATTTATTCTCCCTCCACTTAACACAGAACGGAAACTCTTGTATTTCCTTTCGCGTGCTCTTGAGTGATTTATTTCAATAACTCATTCCTGTTGTCATGTTGGATTATACATCGTAGTCCCTAGTTTCAACACTGCTCCCCACGCACTCTTATGGTGCGCTAATAAGCCGCTGCATTTTTAGACATGAAAAAGAATTACTACTTTGTAGGCAACACATGGACGCTGTTTTATCACAGCTATAGCCCTTTTAGCTACGGCTTTTTCCAAAAGAAGAAAATTTATAGCTGTGAACAATTTGTGGCCTTTTTAATTAGGTATCTCAATACTTTTTTTTCCTCCAGAGCGTGGAAGAAATGTATAGCTTTAAAAGATAATTGCTCTTGTTTGATAATCTTATTAATATTTTTAACAGAATGAAATATCAGTAAAATAACTAAGTTATTTGTTGTAGAGACTATATAAAATATAAATATCAAGGGATTGTTTTTATAAAAGAAGCATCGAAAGTTCTTCGAACTCTGCTTACTTTGAATAGAAACAAATAATCGACCCTGAAATATCAAGAAAATGAGAACGTTATTACACAGTATAGTAAATGTTTTCTAGTGTCACTGGAAAGTCTTTATTTACTGCAAATGCAATGATACATTAAAACGTGTTCTCTCTCCTAAAACGATTTTCTAAAATTTCCAGCTTAAGTCCTACTTTTTCAAGTACACATTTATGCCTTTTCTATACGCCTTTTAACATCTTATTTTCTGCAAGTCATAAAGCTTAGAAATCGGTGTAAAATAATACTTAGAAATGTCCTCGAGAGCGAAACATTAATGCATAGATACATACCTAGAGAAATCTATATCCCTGCATCCATGACTTTACTCTGCTTTTAGAGTATAGTCGAGTGATGCAAATCTGAAATGCAAAGAGCTAAAACATAAATTATGACTAATAGGAATGTTACAACTCATAATACATATTTTAACTTTGAGTAATACATACTCAGAATGAATTTTAATACTGTGTAGTTATATGCAACTAAATGTACAAAAATAGGAAACTTAAACCAGGATTGTAGGTAGTAAAACGGGATTTATCACTTTATCGAGAATCTTGTAGTTTCTCTTTTCTTATTGCTTTAATGGAGAAAAAAAGTAGGCTTGCGGTGATTCCGGTTTGTGATCTTAGGGCGGTCTTGAGTTCTGGCTTCTATGCGACATTTTTCTACCCTTCAGCACTTTCAGTTGCGTCTTCATCTAAAAGCTTCCCGATGTTCCTTACCAGGTGTGCAGGTTAGGAAGACGATGTGGTAAATCCTGTGCCAGCTTGTTATTTATTTATTTTTTTTACATTAAGGCTACAGTCTGTGCCATAAATTTCGAACTCTGTTTAAGCCTGAGCGTAATTTAGATGGTTATTAACCCTAGATTTTTGATACGTTGTTACTCGTGGGGTAAGAAGACAACCTGAAGTACTTAAAAAGTTCTTTTCTTTCCAAGTTTATTTAGTTATTTGAATATATATTTTGATGATGTAGAAGGTGTCTATTGATATCAACAAATAAAATTATGAAGGTTTAATTACCTATAGTGCATCTACAGAAAAAAAATCGCAGTTCTGTGAATCACATTTGGAAAAATATAAACTTTTTGTAACCCACGCGAGTCATCTTGGGATAATATTAATAAACACTTTCGTAAATTCTCGAAACGGAGGCAAAAAACAGTAGCTTACATTAATCATATTGGTATACAAAAATGCAGGTTTTAAAACTTAATAATATTTAACTATGGATTCAGACATTTAAGTATGGATTTATAAACATAGTCTTAATATGAGGTTTTGGTAAAGCTTTAGAACACTTTCAAAAGCAGATCCAATTGGACACACAAATCGATGATGTAAAGATAGTTATTGTTAGGTCAAGGATTGAACAAATTACGGTTTTTCTTACTTTAGAACAAAAGGAAAAATCACACGAGGTGAAATATATATGATATGGTATTGTGATCTCATGATATGCGTAATTCTACTTTCATATCATTTACTATAATCACAATTAACCCAATCTGGTAAAACTTTGTGGTTTCACCTAATGGTATATGTGAATTAAGCGTGCCCTCTCAATTCATTTCACTTCATTGTCATTCTTAATTGGTTTCTTTCTCATAATATTTTTCGTGACTGAAGCAAGTGTTATAATTATGTATTGCTACACTGGTGGGCGTCATTTCGATTTCAGTATTCGAATTGAGATCGTGTATGTAAAGTTCTATGCCAGCGATGCGCAGTTAGCTGTGGGAATAGATAATTCCTAAAAATTTTTATACCTGTTTGCTCTATTTACAGTGTTTAGAAATTTTATTTATGGAATACTTTACACTGTCACGTTGTATTCATAATAGAAGAAAATAGCATGTTAACCAGCAGAAGGAGTTAGTGAATTAATAACCCGCTGAAAAACTGCATGTACTATATTTTTTATTGTTTTTTAGATGTAAACTAACTTGCAGTAAGTCATGGCGAGTGCCCCAGTATGGAGCTTTAAGAATGGATTAGGGAAGCGGTGTGCGCAAGTCTGAGTGGGCTTTTCACTTGTTGACTCAACTTGCTTTGAAAAATGATGGAGGTAGACCGTATTTTCAAGCTTGACTTTTTTAAATGGTTCAAGGCCGTTTTGTTTGTTGTTTACTTTTCTTTCTGTCACCGTGATGCTCTTCTTTTCACGTTCATTTTGCGAATGGTTCCGTTTTTGCAGTCAGCACACTTCCACCTACGGTGCTCTATTTTTTTTCCAAAACTGCTTTTGTTTAAACACATGTAGGACGATAGTTACCGCTTTGTTTACGCTTTTGTAACTTTTCGTGTAGCGTAGGGGTAATTCGTGAAAATTCTATTTTGTTTGTATAAATTTTTTTCCGTATTTCTAGTTTTTATCGTAAAACATTTCAGTATACTTTTAATGGTGTGAAAGAATTCTTCTCTTCTGTATATAATTTTGTGTATAAAAGATACAAAAGAAGAAAACCTTTTTAAAAAAATGAGTACTGCAATTGTCTGAAAAAAAATGTTAAACTTTAATGGTTTTACGTCAGTTTCTAGACCGTCAGTTTCTAGTATATTAGTATAATTTAAGGAAAATTCATAACAGAAATATAGAAATCATTATCACTGACGTTAGTTTCGAGCAAGTTAATAGTTTTTTACAAATCTGAAGCACATGTTGTCAATAGTGATATTTACTTTTAATGGTTTTAGAGTTCTAAGAAATGGTTATTTATGACTTCAGTCTTCCCTACCTCGTCTTGTTTTTCTTTCTTTCAACTTTTTTCTTGCATGAAGCATATTCTATTTAGAACAGTGTCATATTATGAACAGCGAGCTACTGTTATAAAGAATGCAAGTAAGCCCTAAATTGTTGATTATCTTCAAAATCTTGAGTTTTGAACTCTTATATAAATACATTATCTGGTTGGTTCGAGGCAAAACAGTAGCTTATTTTTTCCTCCACTCCACGAGGAATAGTTAAAGCAAGAGCTGGTGCTTAAAACTAATTCCGAACAGTTGTAAACATCCATAAATGCAGTAGAATTCGAACCCACAAAAACATATATCAAAAGGACTGGCATCCGTGTATGGCTATCCTCTTGCTGAAGGTCAAGTAGCTAGGACACTGAGTTTGAATCTTTCTGCTGGTAACGATGATGTAGTTATTCAGAATTAGTTTTCCAACTGCAGCTGCTGGTCTAATTAGCTCTCAAGTAAGAAAACATTGGCCTAACTCTCCTGCTAAACATGTTTTTTCTTGTGTACTGATAGAGAAGTTATTTTTCAGAATTGATTTCGCGTGTAATATTATTTCTTTAAATTTGAATAAGTTTAAGCTTATTTGGAAAAGCTGGTATGAAAATCGAAGTAAAATAAAATGTCATGTTACATGAATGTACTTAACCCTCGTGTTGCAAAAAGTAGACCGTAGCACTCCAAACCAAACAGACGAACAAATGAATATACTATATTATTTTCTGTCGCCCCCTATGTCTAAATTGGATTTAATAAAATCGGTTTTGGAATGCTGGTGTCAAATTATTGCATCACGACCGCTAATTACGCAATGATCAATCTATTGAATTAAATTGATTTCGAACCGCTAGGAATTTTCATGACTGTAGTGATATTCGAGCTCAGACTCTTGGAATATAAGGCAGCGCTCTACTCACTCGGTCATCTTGCGGCCTCAATTGGGTTTAATGAAAATACAAAGGTCAAAGACCTATCGGTTATTTTTTTTTATTTTTGAAACGGATACCGTAGCTATTAACCAAATTTTATAATTCAATGCTTAATTTCTGCTTCATCTTTGAATTCAAGCATATAATTTTGAGTTCCCAATCTCTGTGCAGTATCGTTTTTTCTTTTTTTTCCCGTGTTCCAGTATTTTTTTCAAAATTGTTCTATTACCAATACACCAATGACAAGCGTGGGAACCAATTTTTAGATGCAATTTTTTAAATCTTGTTTATGAACATTTATGCTTTAACACGCAGGATATTGGAGCTAACGACTTGCCTCTAATTATTAAGTTAGACTATCGCAAGGCCAGGAATAGAAAAAAAAAGGTTACCTTTTAGGAAAGAAAAACATGTAACCATCATCCACAAATGATCTAAAAACTACCTTACTGTCAATGGTCTCATTTACGGATCGACTTAAGAAGAAAATCATTGACTCTTTGAAAATGACCTTGATTGTTTGTTCACTGCTGTGATCGTATTTATACCGGATGATTCTGTCTGTATGTGAAAATGCCAGTGGAATAGAAAGAGGAAAAAACGCGGATGTTTCACAGTAACAACGAGCAAATCATGATAACAACTAAACTCTCCCTAATAACGCTTTTATGGACAACGTGAAAATGAAGCTCACTCTGGAAGTGGCAACACAAGCGAATGATAATCTCTTCCTCATTTATAGCATTCTGTGAAAGGGAACGATGCAGAAAATGGTCTGATAATTGATTTCTGGGCTTCTCCCCTATTAGTAGAGGTTAGTGCGGAGTGTACCCCGAAAAAGACCCTAGCTGGGTCCTAGGGGGTTTTCGTACGGGGGGGGAGACAAAGTATGATGAATGAAGTGAGGGAGGGCCCGTTATGAAAAAGAAGATGGGGGAAATGTCATAATTCTGCTTTGACGATTGGAGGATTGGGCAAAAGGGGGATCATATTGTGTTGAGTAGTGCCCGTGAGAGAAATCTCAGCTGCTTCCAATTGAATCTGTATTCGGAATTCCCAAACCACAGGCCGCAGAGAGGTTCATCACGTTCATTCCGCGGTTGTGCTTAATTGAGAGTTACCATAATTTATGATTGTGGGTTACACGTACATACAGGATTACCGACGTTTTCCTATTTTACACCACCTTATCACATTATTTGGAAACGAGCGAAAGGGGAATAAGCTTTCATTAATTTTACTTTTCCTCGTCTACTTAATGTTTCAACTTTATTCGTAATTTATCTGTCAACTAGGGTAGAAGAGACGATTTTTTTTTTTGCTTTTTTGTCGGCAAATATATAACAATCTCGGTAAATATTTCTCTTTTGTATGGATTTAAATCTAAATTGCAGTTAATCATAATTAACAGGTTCACTTCTACAAAGAATTTTCTACATAAAAATTTTTTAACCCTAAGTAATAGTTTCCGAACGATGGCCGAATGATTAGGGTGCTGGCCTTCGGAACCGGAGTTCGTTGGTTCGATTCCCACTATGGCATGGATATTCGTAGCCGTTCGGAATCGGCTTTAAGCAGTAGGTCCAGGTCTCATTAGCCCTCGTGTTGCAAAAAGTAGACCGTAGCACTCCAAAACCAAACCAAATCTTAGTAACAATTTAAATACGTGTTTATGAAAATTACTTCCTCTTAACAAGACGACCCCCCCCCCCCAAAAAAAAAAAAAATAAATAAATAAATAAAAAATCAGATGAAAAATTTACAAGCGTTGTGTGTTACAATGTAAAAAAAATTAAAGACATAATTGGACAAACTATGCTGCTTTGTTGAAATTGTTCTTAGCCAAGTGGATAAAATAAACGGATCAAGTGGATATAATAAATATAATAACCATACATAACATTTTAGATTATTTCTATAGGAAGATCCTGTAAAAAACACGTTTGAGTTTCTTTTCATAAAAATAAATAAATGAATACTGAGCAATTGCTTTGCTCATGCTTTCAAATAACTACAGTGTTGTTTAACAATTGCAGTTTACAAACAGCCGTTTGAAGTTACCGAAATATCTTTTAAAATACATCACCACTTGAAACTAAAAAAGTTTATTTTATTAGAACAAACTCCCTCATATTTTCCCCGTTCATAAATTTCCCTCCACACGTTCCCATTCAAATTGTCAAAATTTCGACGTTTTTCATTTCATTTAAGTAATTTCAGTCGTTTCCTTTTGTTCGTAAAAGCTCTTTGTGTGTGTGTGACCATTACATCTGGAACTGCAATTACCTGAAATAACCTCTTCATCTATTTATGGACAAACCTTCTTACATCTGTTGTCGGGAGAACAAATGTTAATTCATCCCGCTCTTTTTACTAGTCTAAAACTCATTATTTTGCAATATTTCATAACAAAGCATGTAGTTTTCTCGAGAACAAATATGTAATTATCCCATTTATTCAGTAACCATTCAGAGAGTATGTTAGCTTGCACAAATAAGTTAATATTTTTCCTAATATTAATCTATCGCTTGTTCTGTGAATGGAATTAGTTTTAGAAAGACTATTTTTCATTCATTTTTAAACACTGCTAAAATTGAAATATTAATTTCCATAGCAGTTATTTTTAAATTTGTGTACTATTTATGGATTTCCATGTGCCTTTGTTTAATGAAATGTTTTTCAGTATTGCAATTATGCGAAAACAGATTGCAAATATTTTGTTTCTTGATACACTAACAAATAATTGTATAGAGTGATGAAAGATAATTGGTTGTAATCAGTTTTACCAAATGCAGGCTATAATGTAGGGTAGAGAAGCAGTGGATTGAATTGATGAAACTCTGACAGTGATTTTAAACACGAGTTAACTTTTTAAATATGTTAACTTTTTTTTTTTGTGTGTGTGTGTGTGTGCGGAATTAAGATGTGGCCCTAGGGTCTTATATAATGACTCATGACTCGAAAAATTAATTCATTTACATTATTTTTACCGTAGTGAATTACTCTTTAACGCAGGCCTGGACGACCCAAAAGGTTTTAGCTACATTAGAAATGTATATTATTCTAATGAGAGGCATATATATGTATACTAGATGACCCGACAGATGTTGTCCTGTTTTAACGCTGTAAATCCAAAAATTGTAAAATGTGTGAAATAAATTATAAATTGGACCGTGTTTTAATGGAAAAGTAAGGAAAAAAATTATTTTAAAAATATTTTACTCCATCAGGCGAACAGTCTTAACGTAATTAGATTAAATTAAAATCCCCAAGTAATCTGCACGGGGATTCGATCCTGGGACTTCTCGTACTAAAACCCGTTGCTGACCACTGCGCTACACAGACGCTGACGGAAAAGGGTTTCAAGCGGCATCAAATCTCAATAAACACTCAATTCTGGGTTTTTAATAAAAAACATCCTATTGAATAGTGAAATTACAAATTGTGAATCTAAACCATTCTCAAATCAACTTATTACATAAAATTTCATCAAAATCGGTCCAGCCGTTTAGGAGGAGTTTACAAGCACACGGATAGAAGAATTTTATAAATAAAGGTATGTGTGTATGTATATATAAATGTATCAAAAACTACTGCCCCTAAAATTCTTTTAAAATTATTCAGTTCTATTTTTAATGTTAGTTTTCCCAGCCAAATTAAATGAGAGACGTTATTAATTAAGATTGCATTCCTATCTTACTTCTCAAAACCAATGACTAAATTAATAAAAGGACACATGTGACTTTTTCTTACATTTGTACTAAACTAAATATCAATTCTTCCAGGAAAAATCGAGAATTCTTACATTTTACATGCCGTTTTTACCACCACGTTTTTACATCCACAATGAAACCGCTGCTTTAGCTCTCTTTTCCATGAGAAGTAAAGTCTCATGATTTATTGCTCCTTAGGGACATGCTGTCCTTGACACATATCCAGGTGACTTTTGACTACGTGAGACGTTCCGGCGTTTCTCTGGACATATGATAATGGAAATTAAAAAAAAATGTTTAAGAAGTTATGCCTTGGTGATAGATTTTTAAGTGAATTAATACTTTTCTCGGCATGACTGCATACAGGTAGCATTGCCCAGCAATCCTTGGCAATCAAAATTATGGATTATATTCTTCAAACGCTCCCAGAGAAAGATTTTCCCGGTTACACGCGCATCTATATATGTATACATACATGTGAACATTTTTAATGCCGTAGTACAGTTTTTTTATTCATAATTAACAATAAAACTGACATATTTATAAATATGCACATTTTAATGGTAATAATCAGTAAATCAATCGAATAATATATCTATTGATTTGAATGCAATCAATTGAATAATATATTTACTGATTTGTTTAATTTAATACATTTAAAAATTTCGGCGATTCCGCCTCGGACCATGGTTTAGTCATTCCTACTTTAACATGCAATAAGTATTAGGCGAAAAATTAACTGTGAACTTGTATTTTTATGTTTTGTCAAGATATTTAAACAAAGAGATTGTTCTACAAAATAAACGCACAGTGAAACGAAACATTTGGAAAGTATTTCACCATGCGCAATTGCTAAAGGCTATACACAATTTCTAAGCTCGTGACAGTTTTGGTGAAATTCTTATCTGTGTATTGGCAGGAACTAGAGCACGCAACGAGGATCGACTTTTGTATCTTATCTCTGCTTTTCTTCAGTTGATTTTGGAGATGAAAAATGCTTTTTGTGCTTTGAATGTGCGTTTGTCCATAAACTTTTTGGCCCTGTAAGAAATTACCAGTCTGTAAATTTCGAAATGTAAATAAATTTTGAAATATATAGGCAGTTTTCCGATAGAAATATAGCAAAATCGACTATCGTTTACCTGTGCGAATGAATTGGGGAAATATAGTTTATTCTCTTCATATATCCATCCACTATCGATCATTCTTATTTATTAAACGTTCAGATAGAAAGGGAGATACATTATGTTGCTGATTTTCTTATAATAAAGCTCATTAGGTCTCTGCAAAAAATAGGTAAATATTTTCTTCTGCTGGTAAACAAAGTGAATAGGCAATTTAAAATTACCTATATCCTTGTTACCTGAGTTTAAAAGAGCAAATGGTAGGTTGAATATGAAATACTAAATATATATTCCTGTAGTATTTAGTTCTCTTAATTTTGGCTTTCAATTTACTTAAAAGTATAATCTCCGTAGCTGTATAAATTTAATGTGCATATATGTAGGTAAATGCATGTAATTCTGCCTTTTTATATAAACTCCATGCATGCTTGGTAACTTTGAAATGGTAGTCATTTGCATGACACAATATTTTTAGCCTTTGCTGAAAATTTCAGTTAAGTTGTGTTATTCCTCCTTGGTGTTACCTTTTTACAAAAAGTGGTTTATTTTTGCGATTCCTCTTAAAAAATAAGCTCTCTGAATCTGAATGAAAATTACCGTTGATTTCCTAAATTTCAAGAACCACTACTCGTGCTTATTAATGATATGAGGTATGGTATGAATTATATTTTTTGTGTTGTGGGATTTAAAACCAATTTCCAAAGTAGAATTTCAGGAAGTATGTGTGGCAAAGCATGAGTAAGTAAGTAATCAAGAAAAGGGTAAACACATATAGTGAAAACTGTCCGCTTCATCTTCACCATACCAAGCTAAAAACTTGTTCAAGAAATGACAGTAATGCTTTGGGTAACTTGGCATAAGAAGATTGCAGATTTCTGGAGCAAGCAATGTGAGAAACCATCTCACGTGTAAATTTCCTAGAATTAAACGAGTATCTGCTGGATTACCGCACTAACCTCCAACACCAACACCCAAGTTCTAGTTGAGGACATTCATTTCTAGATTCGATGAATAGTCACTTAAGACATTCTGAATATATATAAAATATTAATTTTTTAAAACTTTTGTTGCAATAGTAAGCACTTTCTAATTTATCGTTATACAAGGCGATGGTGCAACTGGATTGCCTGGGCCGGGCTCTCTAATCCAGAGATTTCTAACAGTAAGCAGAAAAATGACAACGAGCAGAAAACAAAACAGTTAAAAGGGGAAGGAAGGGGATAGGGAGATGGATTCGTAAGTTCATATCACAAGAACTAGAGAGTAAAAAGCTTCGGGATAGAAAAACACAAATATTTTTGTGACCAGAGACATCCGTACACTGTGACAACCAGAGATGAAGTAGTTTTGTCATACTGGGGCGATTCAAATTGCCCCGAGAGAACCAATAGAATAGCAGAAATTCGTCCAATCAAATTTCATAAATTTTTGATGTTAGAAATAGGTAAGAAACATGATGTTTGATAAGAAACCAGTTTTTATTTTATTTCTCGTTATTGGGAATTATTCCTTACAAAATCTTTTAATGAGGACTGTTCAAATATTTCATTTAAATAATGTTTTATTTTCTTTTGTAATATCTGGATAGTTTTGCATTGTTTTAAAAGACAAAAGTGGAATTATGTCCAAACTACTAAGCAAAATTTCTGGAAGTTACAATTTATTCTATTTTAAATTTTAACAAAACGTAAATAATATAAATTTTCTTTCCAATATTCAAGTCATGTTCAACCTTTCGTCCAAACACATTTTTTTTAAATATTTTGTATAAATTAGGTTACTGGTTAGAATGTTACAATAACTAATCTTTATAGAAAATAAAAAATCTAAAATAAGAGCAAAGTTTTTTAAAAAAAGTAAAAAAAATATAGCTTACGTTTAAAAATTAATAATTTCAGTCTGATTAAAATGGTTTCACGGTTAAGAAAAAGTAGCATTACGAAGAATTTGCATGCAGACATCGTTTGTCATGCAACATTTTTTTTCCGTTCCTCTCAACATAAACAAAATATATCATACCTGCTTTATTGGATTTGATGTATGTCGGGGTGGCATGATAGCTATCACTTTATAATCCCAAACAATTTTCTTGTCAACAGTCCCTTTTTGAAAAGAGATTATCTTCAAATTCTTTTGGCCACTCGCTACCTACGTCTTTCTTTAAATCCCACGGAAGTGAAAAATGAATATTTACGCTTCACTTATTATATCGCAAACATAAATGGATTGCAACTATCTTCAATACATTATACACGACTACTTCAAAGAGAATTAAATAGTCAAAGTTTGTCAGATGTCGAATGAACTGCTATTTTAATGTAAAAAAATAACAAATGCTTGAAGGAGAAAAACAACATAGTCAATTAGAGTGATCATGTTAGAAAAAGTTGGGCCGTCAGTGGATAGCAAAGTTGCCCCGCCAATTGCTCTTGCACGTTTGCTTTCTTAATTTCGTTTTCTGGCGAAAAGGGAATTGCGTGAGAACGATTAACATGACGGCCATGAATCTGAGATGTTTTTTGAAAAATCACTTCTTCCTTTTTCTACTTTTGACAAGTGGAAATTACCGCAGTAATCGATTGGCTGTGAGATTTTGGTGATCTTCAATTTTTTTTTCTAGTTCTTAGATGTTAAACTACTTCCTACGGCGGGTGTAAATCAATCTTCCATTTTTTTTGTATCCTCGGATTTATTCCCTTTTTTTATATTTTAGAAGAACTATTTTGACCACTCTTTCATGCTAGCTCAAAATAATTCCTTAATCTCGTAAAATAGTGGTGCACTATATTTTCTTGTAAGATGAGGAAATAAATTACCTTTTAGAACCTTGTCTTCCCTGATATAAATTTCAAAATGTTCAAAAAGTATTTGGGTGAATGAGCAGTGTTATCATATTTGTTGTTTATCATACAATATAGCAACACGATAAAATGCAATAATTTGTGCTTTACAGTTTTATCCTTCTCTGTCTCATGCTACCAGGATGTGATTTTTTTTTTTTTTTTTTTTTGTACAGTTGACAACATAATCTATAACTTTTTTTTTCTCCTAAGAATAGGCGTAACTCTACCATCTTGATTTCTTTTATTGACTTTTTTCGTTTATGCTTCTTAAAGATTGAGATATGTGAAGGAGGTCAGATTGTTTATTGTGTTATATTAAACGACAAACACCGCTAATTCTTTTAATTTAGGTTAACTTTTCATTAATTTTTTTTCTTCTTCTTTCAGGTCATCTACAGTGAAATATTTTTAGCTTTCTTTTTTTCCCTCTACTTGTTCTATGTCAATTTAATTTACTTCTATTTGTTAAATATTTTTATATACTAATCCGTCTTCTAGAAAAATTTATCCATAAATCTATGAGATCGTTTATTTCGTTAGGAAAATGCTTTACGAATGTTTTACGAACTATTATGCCATATGTGACTAATAAGCCATATTTTCCTCCTCTTCATGAATAGAACGGCTTTTTAACAAGCTTGCTTTTTGCCTGAGCCCCATACTCTTCCCAGCATCTTCTATCATAACAGCTCCTATCCAGTCCTTAATTTTCCAAGTTTTGAAATCTTTCCCTATGCTATGTAGCCATCTAGTCGGTGATCTTCCCTTAGCCAAAATCCCCCAGTTTTTTAAATTTCAAAAATTTAGGAAGATAATCATCTGAACTTCTTCAGACATAATCCAGTCGTCTTAGTCTATTACTATGAATAACTTGCATTGTTTGTGGTTGTCCATAAAGACTTTGCGATTAAAAGTTATATCTCCTACTTACCAACGTCCTCCATCTTTCCTAGGGCATAAGCTATATGACAGTAGGAAAATTACACAAACGATTTATGAAAAGGAAATTGTTTAATATATAAAATTGTACATAGCTTACAAAATTAACGAATTAGTCGTAAGTTAATAATTACCTTGTTATCCTAATTCAAATTTATTAATGTTCTGCAAATGAAGCATAAAACGCTATACACTTTTTGTCGGATGTTGTTACCATTTTTATGTTGGCAAGATATTATTTTCAAAATTTATCTTGTCATCGGTAAAATTTTACAGCCATTCTTTATAAAGAATGTTTAAGAATATTATTTTTTTTTATTTTACTCTTGTAACATTAGAAAGAGTTAAAAATATGTGTGACTTTCAGCATTTTATATAGGGTTATCTTTTAATGCAATCTCTTAAATTTAATCTTAAAAAGAGGCTTCTTTTTGTATTGTATATAGTTTTATTACCTTCAAAAATTACTTTTGTAGCAGTTCCTAATGTCGACAAATAAATAAAACAAAATGTGTTTTATTATAGCTAATGACTTAAAAATTATCTTGAATATTTTAACGTTTTTATTATGCATGCACTTATAGTTTATTATATTAAGTATTCTATTTTTCACCTGTAAACTTGCATATTTATCTATTAAATATGAAATTAATCTTCTTACCTTTCATGGGATAAGTCCTAACTTTGCAATCAGTTAGTTCCCTGTTTATTTTGTCATCGCTAAAATTTTACAGTGGTTCTTTATAAAGAGTGTTGAAGAATATTTTTTATTTTACTCTTGTAAGACACTACAACGAGTTAAAATATATGTGTGACTTTCAGCATTTTATACAAGGTTATCGTTTAATGCAGTCTCTTAATCTTAAAAAGGGGCATCTTTTTGTGTTTTATATAATTTTATTACCTTTAAAATTATTTTGGTAGCAGAACCTAATGTCGAAAAAGAAATAAAACAACATGTGTTTTATTATACCTAATGTCTTAAAAAATATCCTGAATTTTTGCCTTTTTTATCACTTATAGCTTATTATATTTAGAACCCTTTTTTGCCGTAAACTTTCATAAAACTTATCTATTAAATATTAAATTAACTTTTTTGCCCTTCATGGTATAAGTCCTAACTTTGTAATCAGTTAGTACCCTGTTTATATGAAGTTAAATATTGAGTACTGAAAATTAAATCCAAAAAACACTTGACTTACACGTTTTCCAATGTTACCAATCAAACAGAAGTTAAACCAGGAATTCTCTGCACTTTTCTAATTTTCTCTATTCTACTTTTACTCGCGTGAATTGAATCTCTCTCTGTTCTAGCCTGGAATTCACCTTCGTGGATTCATTCGTATATGGGTAAAATGAGATTGCCTAGTCACGATAATAGCTGCTTAACAATTATGAATGAAAAGACCTTTTGCCGATCTTTTCTGGTATCGTTAGTCTTTCGGTTATTACTTCATGCATGTTATTTTTTTTTAACTTCCTCGATGTCATACAATTTTCCTTTATTGGAATAAATGCAGTTACTTCATCTGTCTCTTTATTGTAGTTAAACTTGTTGCTATTAACTCATCAATGAGCCATTGAGTTCATTGGTTTGCAGGTGAAATTTTCTATGCTTGTATTATGCAGGAAAACACGGAGCTTTGTGGAAGTCTTTAGATGTATATATAATTTTTTTTTATTTTAGCATTTTGTTTGTAGTTGTATATTACCTAATTGCCTGAAGGTAACGTTTTTAGTTGAAGATTTATAGCTAGAGGAAGCAAGCTATTACAGAGATACGCCTAAAAAATTCCATGCTCTTTCTGAAGAGTTCTGAAGTTTGTATTGAAACCACGTACCATACTTATTGATCATTAATACAGCTCACATTTTACGGAGTTAACAGAATAGAAATAATTTATGTTAAATTTTATTATTGAATTACCTGACATTCATATTCAAATCTTTGAAATATATTTTTGCAGGATACAAATGAGGGATTAGTTATTCTATGCCTTACACGTCCTCGAAATGACAGCATCAATCATACATCATTTAACAATCGGTGACTGCATTTAGTAGAATTGATGGAAGGCAGCAGCATCGACTTTCCCTGAATGATAAATAAGACTTTTAACAATAGGCATCAGGGAGTAATTGCAA
Source organism: Pardosa pseudoannulata (assembly GCA_032207245.1). Lineage (NCBI taxonomy): Eukaryota > Metazoa > Arthropoda > Arachnida > Araneae > Lycosidae > Pardosa > Pardosa pseudoannulata. Next base: position 23,227,091 of record CM063504.1, on the reverse strand, counting down.
ATGAAGTACCGCTGTCCTATATATAGATGATCTGCCTAACCAGTTCAGCTTACAGCATCTATCGTTAAGAATGTTTATGTACTCCAACAAAGGATCTCAAACTCACTGTTTTAATGTTGCCAAATATTCTTGCGTCCTAAAATGGGCATTCTACTGTCAGCTTGTTTCCTGGTTATTGGATGAGCATAGAAAAAGGCAAATTTTGAAAATAAAAGTGTTCCTAGCCGATAACAATGAACAATTTTAAATAATTGTGTACTATAAAACCACAGAGTCCATTATAATTCAGTATTAATATTTTTATCAGAAACATACGTGCTCGGATTTTGCAAGGTTTTCCAGACATAAAAAGGGAAATTTTTCAGCATAATCTTAAACTTTCCTATTGGGAGGAAGTTAATGTACGCATTAAATGATTTGGCCCATTTTTATTTTTTTTCCTGTATTTATGTATAGGCATTCCAAATACATGTATGTTATAAAAAAAAAATTTGAAATTTTGAAATAGATACTGACCTAAGAGTCTCCTGACGTGTCAGTAATCGAAAGTTTTTTTTTCTTTAAAATTTAACGACATGTTTAATGAAAACTTACGTAATGTTTACTTTAAAAATATTTTACTTAGTATTATTCTGTAAGCAAAAGGCTTTCTTTGAACTAAATATTAAATGAATCTCTAATCCACTTTTTTTAAGTAGTCGAGACATGCTAACTACTAGAATTTGCCAGCAGTAACTACCGAAAATTGCAAAAATTATAAATTGACTACGGAAAAGCGAAAATTTTCCACTGGCAATTTTTATTACTAAAGAATTAAAATTTGCAAAAACTTGTACAAAAATTTATATTTTGTAAAAAGCCAAATTGCTAAAACTTTTTTGAGACCTTGAACATTTTTTTTTTATTTATTTATTTTTTGAACAAAATTTATGTACAGTAATTTAAGCAAAGGGTATTTTCTGTTGAATATTTTCTTAATTTAAAAAACGAGTGATTATGTTCCAGATTTTTAAAAATATGTTCATACTTATTTTTCAAAGTATTAACTTTTGAAATTGTTATTATTTACTTATTCGGTAATGCTTAGACTATCGTGTAGAAATTCTGGAACGAAAATATTTTTTTTTAATTCCCCTATTTAAATAACAATCTAAAATGTTATAAAACTTAACAATTAGCCAGCTTGTTTGAAAAATGCTATTTGTATTGCATTTTCTTTTTCTTTATTTCCTGTTACAAATTCAAATGTTTTATATTTATAAAGACATGGTTTATTTTTACTGTTTTTGAATAATTTATGCTTATTACATGCTAGTGTTCACATAGTTTTTTAAAAAGGGACAGGGGGACTTGTTTTATTAAATGAGGATTGTTTTATTAAAAAGGGACTGGGTGCACATTTTATTAAATGAGAGGGTACTTTTTGGAATAAAAATGCATTTTCTCAGGTTTTAATTGATTTCAGAATTTATACAAATTTTGAAAAGGAAAAAGAAGGGCAGGTCGTGTCAATGTTAAATAAAAATGGACAGGGCGCGGCGCCCTTCAAAAACCACGAAATGTAAACACTATTACATGCACAAGGGTTATTTCAAAGTTTTCAAATACATGGAATTATGCAGTTACTTAAATACGGTTAAATTTATTAAATGTGCATTTAAAAAATTACAACATATACTCTTCCGTACTTATACTCGCATAATTACTTTAATATTTTACTGACAGCTATCAAAATCTACTGAATATTTTTTCTGCTACAACTAAAAAGTCTCTGGTTGGGTTTTTTGTTAGTCTCTATCTAGAAATAAACGTCGGTACATCGTGATTCAGATTTTTTCCACAAATCTATCACAAATAGAGGGGGGGATGGCACAGTGAGTAGTACAGATTATAACAGACGATTATTGATGATCAGTAGTTGATGGTTTTATAGTTTTCAGTGTTGTTTGATTTCACTTACCTGTGACATATAATTACTACCTGTGTTCAGGTACACTGAAGTTCATTATTATTCAACATTCATTATAATCGTCCCATTCGTGGCAGGCAACTATTATCAACTGATCAAGTCAGACGTTTAATTTCTCCCAAGCACTATACAGTTCGTCCGAAATCATTCAAAGGTAATTAATGCTAAACATAGGGTGCCAGGAATTAAACTACATATCTTGAGATCTTCAAAGGACTTGGTCTGGACAGTTTTAATACTTTAATGATCCTTTCATAAATCCCTTGTCCCCTCGTCATCTCAAAGTTGCTGTTTGAGGTGTGTGAAACTAAAAAAGAAAATTTTACTTTTGGGGCTGTGTACATTGCTATTTTCATTATAACAAGAATGTTATATTCAGCTCTGTATTTATAGATCCTCAAATGTAGTTATTCCTGAAACTTAAAAGAAAATGTTCATACTACTCTTGGTATCAGTAATACAGCTAGAAATTTCTTTTTGTGTGGATAAGTTATAACTTCAGTAAGCAATGTATCAGATTGCGTATCTGATAAACACCTGCTTAAGGTATTCCGTTCGTCATTAATTTCGTCACCAAACGAAGCGAATAAATTTACAAATTGAATTTCGACACATTTTGATTCGTTGATTGGTTATTTGTGGCTTTGTGTCTGTGACTGAGGCGACCCAGCCACTTTTGATGGCGGAAGGATCTTGTATCAAAATGTCATTCGATCCGTTGGCCTCTTTTAATTCAAGCAGGTATTGGTTTAGACACCGCACCTGTTGGAAGTGTTTCTGGCGCTGTCATATGTCAGCGAGGATCGTTTACTTCTGATATATGATGTTTCAATCGGGTTCATGAACTACTTCTGGGCGAAAAACTGTTAGACAGCAAAATCAGTATCGCTTGCAAAATGTTTCTCCTTTATTGTTGCTAAATTCTGCGGAACAACTCATTTTTAACTCATTTTTATTAACGGTTTGTGCAACATTTGAATACTTCCTGTAGGATACATTTACATCTGTTTTCAAATGTTTACCAACTGCAGGAATATGTCAGCTAAAATTTCAATTTGTGAAATATAGAAGAGAGTTTGAGGCAGATAGATGCCCTGGTGTTTGTTCGACAGTCTGGGAGATCTAATACCTTTTTTGCATAAGTATTTATTTTCGTTCGGAATCATCTTTAATCGTTTGAGCCGTATTTTTCTTCCTTGAGTTCTGGCTTTCAAAAGCTTTCACACGGATTTGTTCTACTTAGCTCAATGTTTATCAGTCTTGTTAAAATTTACAATTTTTACAAAATTTACAAAGTTTGATTAGGATCAACGAATTTTTCAATTAGTACATCTTAATTACTTTTAACTATTAAAACTTTTACTGTAGTTTATCAAGCCAAGTATTTCATGGAGAAACCGTCCTGAACTCTAGAAATGCTCGCACACACACAAACACGTATATACACACATATATTACTTCACCCAAAATAAATGATCTTTTAGAATAAATAAGTATTAACTTGGATATTATTTATTATTTGATTACACATAGATTATTCTTAACTTTCTTACATGTTATTTTTGAATTTAAAGAACAGTTTTACTTGGAGATTTTAACTACCGATAAGACGCAATTATTGATTTTTTCGTTATCTTTGAAATTAATCAATTAGTTCTCTGAGAAGTAACTGATGAATAAAAATATTCATCATCAACTACTGTCTTCCTATCTTTTTTATTCTCTCCGATAATACTCCTTCAATTAAAGTCAAGCATTTCCTTACAAATGATATATTAACAAGTTACTTAAAATAGGTTCTTAAATGCACACCAAGAAGGTTCAAAGAAACGTTTTCGCTGTAAACCTCCAACCCCCCTTATTCTTAGCTTTGCTTACAAGCGTGACATCAGAATAATCCCGAAAGTGTGTATTTGTAGAGATGTCATTTCATTCATACTTTCTTTAGGCTAGTCCCCAGAATTCGGTCAAGGAATGGAACAAACGTGCTGTATTCGCTCAACCAAATCGTTTCTATTATAAACAAAGACTGTTTGCACGCCCGTTTACGTTCTTCACAGAAAAAATAGTTTTCTTCTTTTCAACTTAAACGAAAGTAATCGCTTTTGTTTTGTACCTTTATTCTTTTCTTCGGCAACGAAAGAAAGCATCGTTGTCGCCATGCTATCATTGTTCTTTCTCTCTTTTTAAAAGCTTTCGGGCATATTTATGAAGAAATGCTCGGTCTTCGCCGACTTGTATATGTAGGTGGTCGCTTTGTTAATATTATTTATATGTGGTCGTTTTGTACCCATGTGATTTCGCTACGTATTTCATTGATGGAGATGGTAGCGTAAATGGGTCTACAATGACTCATGCTTCTTCAAGTGTAACGAGCATAAGTGGCTATCTGGGCTCAGTAGCGTAGATTAAGTGCTCATCAAAATAACATGTTTAGAGCTTTTAAGAGCTACAGTATGAAAAAAAGGGAGAGCTTTCTCTCGGAGGTATTTGTCATTTGTCGGAGAAATTTTTTGGGTGGATAAAATATGGCAACACTATTTTTTTATTACTTGGGATTAAATAAACTCGTTTATCACTATTAATTTAAAACTTTTTATTCCTGTTTTTAATGTGTCTGCATTTTTTCGCCCCGAAATATAAAAACAGACGTTCATAAGTTATGATTAAATAAACACATTTTCTTTCCCTTTTCTGATGTAATTTTAGTTTTTTTTTTTCGAGTGATATTTTTTGGAGAATATACTTTTCGTAGTTATCATGAAATAAACTCTTTTTCTCTTGCTTTTTATTTTAATAAATTAACAATATTTTTAATTAATATATATTTAAAGTTTTTTCAAGGTTTTTTTTAATTATGAAATTAAATTTTTTTTTTAAAGTGCCGATTACTCATAATTTGGCGAGATTTTTTAAGCAAAGATGTAATGATAAACAAATGGGAGAATTTTTTATAGAAACTTTTTAAAAAAAATCAGTGATTGAAACAAAACACAAAGAGGTTTAATGTAAGCTGTGCAGAAACGTCTGTAAAAAGTTCATTCCAAGACAGGCATCTTTTAATTTTTTTCTAAATTGTAAATAAAATTAGTTTTGGATACATCAAAGAAATTCTTTTACAAACAAATTTTAATCACAAAATCTTATATTTGAATTTGTTTAACTATCTAACGGAGTTATTATCTGAAAATCTATTTTTTTAACTTCGTGTCTTTTCCATATTTAAAAAACATTATGATCTAATAGTTTGATGTACACGCCTACTATTTAGTTTGTCACCTATGTTTTGATTATAGGTAGGTGATCATGCATACTACTCCTACAATAATGAATGCATATTTACTGATGCACAAAGGTGGTATTCCAATAGCTAGGATAGATTGCGCTGGGTACAGGTCTTACTAATTTTATTGTTGTCTTGGATACTTTGGAGCAAAAAAATATAGTTCTATTTTAATAAACTCGCAAACAGCAAGTCATTGTAGCCCTCTCAATCAAATATAATCACTACAATTGTAATTGATTGATTAGTTTTCATGATGGGCGATAATTCTTATATCGTTTGACTAGAACAGGGATGGACACACTTTCTCGGCAGCGTGCCAAAAATCGAAAGAAAATAAATTTCGCGGGCCAAGATAAATTTTTCTAAAATTTTAAAAGCAATATACAAGTACCTAATGGTTTAAATACGTTAATGAGGTGAATGAAATTGCGATTTCATTTTTAAAAGTTTCTTGTACTGAGGTTCGAAGTGAGATGTACTGATTTTAAGGAACGATGCTAAATGCTCATTTGTCAGCCTACTTCTGAAATTATTCTTTCTAAGGTTCAAAGTTGAAAACACTTGTTCACATATAAGAAGCAAATATACCGCTGATCTGGGAGTGAGATAATAAATTTGGAATATAATATTTAAGCAAAGTAGAAAAGGCGGCTATATAACGTATAAATATATATTTCTTTTAATTTGCCTCGGACCGGCAACTTAAAATTCTATCAGCTGGTCGTATAAAACCTTCCGGCGGATTTGCTCATCCCTGGACTAGAACATTGTATTGTTTTATTAAATTAGGCTGAATAAAATATTTTATTCAATTGACTGTCAATTTTCTTAAAGGTGTTATTACTTTTTAAATTAACTGAATATTACTTTGTCTCTTACATATTTAACTGAATTATACATAGTCCATGAAATCTAATACATCTTAAAATTTTTCTATCTGGGAATTACTACATGGCCATGTTGAGAAATATTTTGAAGAACATAAATTTCAACCATTCTATTTCTTAAAATCAACTGTACTGCTCCTTTACCTCGATTTCAATTAAGTTTATGTAAAATTATTGTTGTTATTTATAGTTTAATATTTACAGCTGTTCACAAAATGATGTTTTAAATCCAGTCAATATTATCATTACGGTATTAAAAAATAGTTTTAATGTTTTAAATTTATCGCCTTCTGTTTATAAGTTCTATTTACAAGTCAGCATAAAAAAATTCATTAAAATATATAAACTTTAGCACGTGCATCTGAATGTAAATTTCTTCTTCGTCATCAGACTGTGTTGATTTTCAACAGCATATGATTACCTGAAGCATTGAAACAACTTCTTACTAAATCAAACATTTGCCTCTGTGACTTCTGCGTTATGTCTACTGAGGTCAAAGTTCCGGCGAAAAAAGATAAATTTATTTTGGTTTCTGTTCCAGAGACTGGAGATGTGTTGACTTAGTTGATATACTGCGCCACAGGTGGATAAATTGTTTGTTACAGTGCCGCATCATTATCGGGATGTTGGGATAGAAATGTATATTTTAACGAAGCTTTCGCAGTTCACGCGGAAGAGGATGATTTATGAATGTTTATATAGCTTCTCTGGTCTCTATTCCATGTTGTGTAAAAAGTGTTGAATTATAATAGCCTCAAAATTTTCAAGGTTGTCATTTTCATCGAACATTCCACCTTTCCGAACTTAACTCAAAATATTCACATCTATGTCTAAAGAGTCACACCGCAGGAGAAATGTACACAATATTTACATATAGTATTCTTTCGTAAAAATTATGAAACCATAAAAGTTTGTTTAGTGAATATTTTAAAGCATACGCTATACTTTTGTCCCAACTTTAAATAAGATTTTCTAAGCGTGTGAGGCATTTCTATTCAGACAAGTTTCGAAATCTCTGCCTGTTGTTTGCCTTTGTAAATTATTACCTTGTTGATATTGTTATTATTTTATCTTACTCCTTTATTTTTGTATTGGGATTTTTAAGGATAAGTAAACTAAATTCTGGAAAACCACTTCAGAAATAAGATATATCTAAATATTATTTTTTACTTCTTTCTACCTTCTACTTTATTCCGTGACATGTTTTATAACTTTAAAATCACTACATTGTTAACTTTTAAGATTTAATTTAACTGTTTAAATGATCAGAAAACAAACTTGTAGAAAAAAAAACTTATAAAGCAAGATGAATCTCGAAATATTTCAACGGAATAAAGTTTTTAACACAAATGTTCTGCTTTCTTTATTTAATTTTAATCGTAACAGATCTTTTACCTTATCACTTTTTTTTTCAAAGTCAAGTTGTGTAGCGACATTTAAATACATTGTCATTCGTTATTGATGTAAAAAATATTGCTTTTTGATGACGTTTAACTGGGAAAATAAAAGTAACAAGCTAGCGATAGCTTGTCGAAATTCAATCTGCTATGGGAGGAAAATATTAATACCTCAATGACATGTAACAAGAAAAAAACATCTGTCGATGTTTTTTTTCGCAATCATCATTTAGATTTTTAAAAGAAAAAATTTACCTTTTTAGCATTTAAACTGCAGAAAAATAAGTGTTTATAATTTTGATTTTCTAACAATTTTATAGCAGTTTTTCTGCAGCCGTTAAATATTGTTGCAACTTGGTTATTGCCCTTTATCCCTCATTTTATGGAAATATGGGGGGGGGGAATTTGCAATGCACGCACACACACACACAATTTAGTTTTATTCTAATCCATTTACCAAACGGCTATTCCTTCCATTATAAATTCCGTTCTTATGAAAGCTAGTGATTTCCAATAAACCTCTCTTTCTATTTCAATTTAATTTCAACTGGAGATGAATCCTGAGACCGGAGGGGGGAATATAAAAGCTAGAGACGGGATTCTTTTGAATAATTCATGAACTTCTTGAATGCCCGAAGGGAAGCACGTGTTTCCACACCCAGGCATTTGATGGTTACGAGGCAGAGGGGGCCTATCCTGTCAGGGTCGATTCAGCGTATATTAAAACACCCTGCCACCCCGGGGCCGTATCACGGCCTTATGATTGTAGGCTCTCTTAAGTGGCAGTTGTCGGTGTCTTTCGAAATGCACGATATTTGACTCTTTTTTTTTTATTTTTACTTTTCTTTCTATAGCCCTTCCAGACCTATTTTAACACATGGTGTCGCCCGTGTTTTTTAATGATTCTTTGACCATCTCATCTGTTACGGAACTTCATTACATTAAGAGGTGTTATAAATTATAATTAATAAGCATTTAAAAGCTAGTTATATGGTTCACGGCCTGACGCTGAATTGATGTTAGTTATGCATGTTATTAATAACAATCTATTCGATCAGTTTATTTCTTTACTCGTATATTCAAACTATTAACCGATCAGATTTCTTCCTTTTTTTATGTTGAATGGATTAATCTGTAGTCTATTTTAATATTTATCCAACAGTTTTCTAGGGCTTGAGGTCATTGTGTGTGATGAAAATCAATCTCCAGATTATTGATCTTTATCGGTAATCGCTGTTGATTTGTGGCAACACATTCTGAATTATCAAAAGATTGCATCTTATCCTCATACATTAAGCCATTTCTATTAGTAAAACTAATAATATATTATTAGGAGAAAGAATACTTTTGTCACATAACTAAATAGAACTTTGCAATTATAAGAGAATGAGAATTAATATTTTATAAAATATGAATTAGTTTGTTGCTGTTTAATTGTGTTTATAATAATGGTTCTCATTCAACCTGGTATTACTTATCTACAATTTACAGATTCCTCGTTTTAGAATATGAGAATGTTTTTAACAGTGGTACAACTTCTACATTTTGGTGTTAATTATCCCCATATCACCGGACAGAGGCAGTTCATGTAGAGAAATAGAGACGATGTATCCGAGTGCAAAACCGGACGCGTCTTGTATGCCTAAGAATGTAAGGAAATTCTATAGGAATTTTAAAGTAGCTGTTATTCGAAATATATGTGTGTACTTTTTTTTACGTTCTTATTCAGAATACTTTTATAAACTGTTTTTACCTTTTGTAAACCTCGTTCCTTTTAATCCAAGGGTTGCAAGATTGCAGAGTATCGTCATTAGACAAAACTCAATAGCGTTTTATGCCTCACGATTGTAGCCGAGGAAGAAGGAGAATTGAAAAGTCAGTCTCCCTGAACATTTCATACTACGTATGTCTATACGACATCCGTTTCTTCAATAACCATTGAGACTTCATAGAATATTATTTTCCATCTTCTGTCTGCCGGTCTACCAAGGTAATTACACGGTAAATCCGAATTATATCGAACTCAACAGAGAGAAATGAAATTTACAGTTCCTCGTTAGAGAATCGTGTTGCTATCGGTGGCATGACTCTCTAAGGTTTCTAAGTGGGCGTACAAAGCGTAGGCATTAACTGACTTCTTACGTGTTTGAGCAGGTTGTGACAGCTTCCTTCAGTGATGCAACCAATTTGCTCCCACTGTCTGTACGTTACGCGTGTTGTTGAGTAAAAATTCACGAACTTTCTTCTGGCAAATCAAAGATCGGAGTTATTTTTACGAGGAGGATGAACATTGAACATTACGGATAATAACCTATGCGAAATGGCTATTTAGATGCTACCTCCTTTTCTTAAACGTATTCACTCGTTTAAATACGTGATAGATGTTATAATAAGTTTTATTTATGTGTGTGAGAACCGATTTATTTTCCTTATATGTATTTTTAATTTTCCGCGTGAGCATTTCATGCTTCTTTCCGATCAGCAAAGAAAAATGAACTTCTCTTTTAACAATATCAGGTTTTACGTCTTTCAGATGAGACTTGAGTAATTTTGACAAAGCAAAAGAGCAAGTTCTGTTTTTCAGTGAGAGCAATAGTCGCCAGTTTCAGGGCTTTCATAAAAATACTCTCTGGAGAAATTATAAAAATATAAAATTATATACAAGATTTTATACAAAAATTCCTTTGTATTTTGCATGCCTAACTCTCTCCCTTAGTCTGATGGATTATTTTGATTTTTTTTTTTTAATCAAACCAAAAATTGTCTTTGTATGTATGAATTCAATGTAAATTATAAATACACATGATAAATATATGAAATATATTGATATAGAATCAAAACTACATAGTTTGTTTAACTTAACAATTCCTTGTTTCAAGTGTTAAAATATACATTCAGAAGGTAAACTGTAAATAACTGTAATGTTCAATTTTTCAGTGAGAGCAATTGTCGCCAGTTTCAGTGCTTCCTTAAAAATACTCTCTGGAGAAATTATAAAAATATAAAATTATATACAAGATTTCATACAAAAACTTTCTTTGTACTTTACATGTTTAACTCTTTCCCATAAACTGATCACTTCTCTTTCAGATCAGATGGATTTTTTTCATTTTTTGTTGTTGTTGTTGTATTAAACTACAAATTGTCTTTATATATACGAATTCAATGTCAGTTATAAATAACTAAACTTCTCGGCGCAACAGCCCCTAGGGGACCAAGGGCCCTGTGGAGCATATGTTCCAGTTAGGTGGTCAATCTTACGGTGAACCCGCAGTGTTTAGTTCCCAAGCACGCTTGGTTCTCAGTTCATCTACCCACTGAAGGGATGAAACGCTGAGTTGCCCAGTTGAACCTTGCCTAGCTGAAACGCTGAGTTCAACCTTGCCCAGCCCGGGGATCGAACCTTGGACCATGTCAATTATAAATACACCTGATAAATATATGAAATATATTGATATAGAGTCAAAACTAAATACTTTGACTAACTTAACAATTTCTTGTTTCAAGTGTTAAAAAATACATGCAGAAGGTAAACTGTAAATATAGTAAAGTGATGAACACGCGTAATACCTAAATATATATCTAGGTGTAGCACTTGCAATAAAATAAGTTTATTCCAAATATATAATAATCTATTATTCCCACCTGGAAAAGAAAATCAGAATGAAATAGTTAAAAAGATTGATTGATATACAAACCAATGTGAAATAAATTGAATTTATTTTTCAGTAAAGATAGTTTAGGGTGAAACTTTGATTCATGTATGCATCACCGCGCAGTGTAAGGATAAGTAGTAGTTTTTCAAAGATGATTGAAATATCAGTAAATTCTAAGGAGTTCATAGATTTACTCGATAAAAAACTTGAAACTAGGAAAAAAAATTAAAACAGTGAAAAAAAAATTAACGTTCGTTCAGGATAATCTGGTACGAATAAAAATAAATTTATCTAAAACATTTTCTCTTATGCACATCCTCTATATAATTATAAGTTATCTGTCTGTCTGTCTACAAATTTATGAAGCGGTTGGCCCTGGAATGCATAGAGGCATCTATTTTGAAATCTTGATGAGTTAGGGTTGGCAAAATTCAAAACTATTAAGGTTTATCTTCTCCTAAACTATCCATTCGATTCTAAAATGAATTGGTATAAATATGCTTCCTATCACAGTGAAAAATACAGTTTCTTTAAAACGTTCGAAATACACCCCTTTCCCCCCTTTTCGAGTCTTTAATGCAATTATTTCAAGCTCTATTTTCCCCGGTTAAGAGCAGGCTATTAAATTTATCAATTTATCACGTAATAAATAGGTAAAAATAACATTTTTTCTAGCATTATGACGTCATTCCTTTAACCATCTCATTTAATCATTTCTTATTTTAAATTATTTAAATATCGTCTGCATTATTTTCATACGTTTTATCTCTGAACTTAGATATTAGGTAAATAATTTTCTTTTATATTTGGCTTAAATAATAGATTAGGTACATATGTGATAATTTTAAATTTAATCATCGATTATTTTTTGTTCCAATGAAAATTTTATCACTTGTATTAACAAATTCTTTTCATAAAAGTCTAGGAGTCTATTTCACGGACTAATAAATATCTAGCTTTTAAGTTATATATCTTTGAAAATTAAGAAGTTTGTTCGTTTGTGTGTTTGACTAAATGAATTGAACGTGATTCTAAACTGCATTCACAGTATCGGGAGACTTTAGAGGAGTATGAAGATAAACAAATTATTGAGAGTGTACCAGATAATTCTCAGCCAAAAAACAAACCATTTTTTTACCTGCCTCATAGGGTACTTTACAATTCTGGAAAATTAAAAATTTTACTGATCCCGTCATATGACGGGTTATATGATAGTATTTTAATAATTCATAAGCAAATCGAAAGCTGACGCGTGTCGCCTACTTGTTTAATTCGCGTAAAAAATTTCTCTTTTTGTTCATTTGGTTGAAACATGATGCAGGAATAACGGAGATGCGGCACAATTGTGCCTGTTAAAAAGAAAAGAAATTTGTTCTGTTTCTGTCAGACCCGGAGGTGATTTAGAGCTTGATCATCCGTGCGCATCTCTTAACAAATTGACTGCCACTGATACATATTTATAAGATTATTGGTTGATAGGTGATAAGATACTCTTTTTCGATAACCAATTACTGACAGATTCAAAACCAAATTGTCTTATGAATAAATTAATTTTGTACCTTCCTGATGTAGTTATTTATTTAAAAAATTTGTGAAGTGTTATTGATCATTACTGATATCGCTTATCCCCATAGATAGGCAAACCGATTAATCTGTCTGCCTGCCTATTGAAAAATCGAGTATGTCGGATTTCTTTTTTTCTCATTACTTCAACAAGTAGTAAAACCCAATCATAATTTTTGTTTTTAATGTGCTATCTCGCGGTTAAATATCAGCTGTGCAGTTACACTTTTATACAAAGCTAAAAAATCGTAATCATATATATGTAATAATAAAATTCTATTAAAGTAAAATGCTAACTTAATGTTTTCTGTTTTTCATTGAAAATTTAGATTTCCTATTGACAAATTCTAAAGAACATTTTTCATAATAATGGCGGCGAACACTAATTTCCTGGCTCCTTCAATTTAGAATTGATGCCTCATTGATTCATTTTTCCCGCTCATTATAAGGTACTATATCATCTAGAATAAACTAGAAGTAATTAAAGGGACGTGATTGGTTACCGGAATGACATAACTATTGGAAGGGGTGTGGCTCCAGGAATTAATAAAAGGGATGAAACACAGATTTCGTGGCTTTTTCCTTTAAGATCGCGATGTAAATTATATAAAAATATTTCTGTGTTTTTTTTCCCTACGGTGATTTGTGTGTTTAATGTCATCTGATGTTCTAAATAAAACGTGTTTTTGTAAGTAAACGTCTGCATTAATCTACACGGCTATTACATTTAATAATTGCTTTACAGTGATGACTACAGTATTTTTAAAATATGTGGATGTTATATATATATATATATATATATATATATATATATATGGAAAATATACGTATAGTTGTAAATTTCTAACCAAATGATTGGATTTAAACAGATTCCTAATAGATTTTCTCTTTGTTTTTAGTGTCGTTCTAAATTGTCTTTAGGCACATGCTTTGTTTTTAATGACATTTTAAAATATTCTAACATTTTTAGACCACATGAAAGCTTAATTTTATTCCCAGTGTCTTAAAATGTGATTTTTTTCGTATTACTTTGTTGTTCAAAATCCCTCCTGTTACGTAGGATATCAATGTTTATTAATAAACGTGTAACTTCACTTAAAAATAAAATTCTTCAAACGTCGATGTGGACTAAACCACTCTTATTTTGAAGGTAAACGTTATGCTATAATGTTTATATAATGTTAATGTTATTATGCTATAACGTTATGCTTTAAATTAGAATAATTATTTTTGTTAGTACGCACTTTATAAAGCAAATTTATTTTATGCACATTCTAGGAATGGCTGTTTATAGTTTGTTTGGTCTACAAAGCTAAAATATCTTAAATTGAAGAAGAGAGATTTCTGATATACTGCAGTATTTGTCCTATTTTATTATTGATGTTTTATCTTTAATAATTAATTCTTTCATTTTTTATGAATTATGTACATAAAACTAACTACATCCGAACTATAGTTGTAATATAGTAGTAATATAGTAGTATCGAACTACAGAAGAAAATTAACTCATTATTTAATAAAATGGCTGTCCCTCAGATTTCGTGGGTTTTCCTTTAAGATCGCGATATAAACGATATTATATCCCCTATAATATAACGATATTATATCCTCCTGTCAAACTTTGTTAGAGTACTAGTTGAAAGTTTTGAAAGGATTTAATTTATGGATGCACGAAATAAAGAAGATTTGAATGGCAAAATAGACTATTAATCTGTAACTTAGGCAATACAAGCACATGGCTAATCTCAGTCGTCAAACGTAGGAGGATGACAGTTAAGATTCTTTTTTTTTACAATGGGAACATATTTAATGTGTTGATATATGGATAGTATGTACAGGCAATAGATTTTCTTAAAGAAATTCTTCATGGACATATGTAGTTTTAACAATATTTAAGTAAAAAATAAAAAACGTACATTTGTTAAAGTTGATATAGTGTTAATATTGTTGATTTGTCAGAGTCGTCAATTGTAACTTAGACAAAGCATATACAAGGAATGTCAGTCGTCAAATGGGTCTTAAGAGGTTGAAAAAAAAGTAGAAGGGAGGATAGGAGCTAGTCCTCAAACTAATAAAAGCGAATTAAGGCAACTTTTCAAAATAAATTAAAGCACTTAATTTATTTCGAACAGAAATAAAGGAACATAGATAAAGGAAAGAAAATATTAAAATTGTTGTGAATAAAATGTTACAAAAGGGAAAGAAAAATTGACCTCTTCTAAAACCAATGAACCCGCAAAATTTAAAAGGATAAAAACTAATAATTTAAAATGCGGATAAAAATTGTATTCATTGAATAATAAATATTCAGTAGTAAAATAAGGAAATATATGTCAGTAAAAAAAAAAATTGTACAAGAAATGCTATTTAAATAATAAAACTTTATAAGGGTCAGATGTGATCCATTTTATTTAATATATCTTTTTTCTAATAATTCATCATATATAATACGATGCACTCAACGAAGTGTGAAAAAGATACATGGGGTCAAATTCAAATTAATAGGTTACATCCTATATCTGTTAATTTAACTAGAAGCCATATATCGCCATAAGTTTGACATGTAACACCAAAGTTGTCGAACATACTCTATGAATATTATATTTATTGATCATGAATAAGAAAACCATTCATATTTTTATGCCACGGGGCACGTAACTTCTCCTCACTCTACGTAGGAGGGGAGTGCGTAGGTCGGACACTGTTACTTTCCTTGCATTCAGTCCCGAACAAGTCGCGATGGATTTCGAAATGGACGCTGTTTTTATGACCAATATTTCCGTTCATTAAGTTTGTTCAAGTATTCTGGCATCGCATCCGTTGGGCTTTATAATTTATTCAAGCATGTCTCACCCTATTACTGCGTTGAGTTATGACTTATGACCTGTAAAGAAAAACCTCAGTTTTTCAGCGATAAATAAGAGCTCGTTAACTGCTCAAATCATTTATGTAGTTACAAGGAGAAAATAATGAGATGATTTGGTGAGGGGGGAAATGTAACTCTCGTGGCATTTGTGTAAACAGAAGCATAGTTTCACGCGGTTCAATGCATTACCTCTATAGGCTGCTCGTATTCATTGACAGATAATCATTTCTTGTATCTCATATATTAACTAAGATATTTTTTTTCTGTTTGTGTATGCATTACACACGCCCACAAGCGTGTGGGTAATGTAGTAAAATACAAATCTAGTTGTCTTGATCAATGCGTTATCAAAGATGCATTTTTTAAAACAAATCTTGTATTTAACTAAAATCAACTCAGATTTTTCCAGTGTTCGAATATGGGGTCTGCGCCAATTTTTTTTTGATTGAACGCTAGCGTGAAAGTTGTTAGTTCTTGTATACAAATGTATAAGTGAAACGAGATCCCATCGTTGGAGGTCTTATACAAAATATAAAATTGTTGATGTCGCAAAAACACAGCTAAGTTTGAATTATGAACTAAAATTACAGTCCAGTTAGAGTCTCCGACTTCAAAATTGCCCAAACGTTAATTTCTTCGTTTGTGAATAGATTTTGCTAATATTAGAAACAGTTTCCACTTTGACAACTCAATCCTCGTTAGTTTAAGGCATTACATATTTTGTGTGTGTGTATATATATATATATATATGTATGTATGTATGTATATATATATGTATGTATGTGTATAATATATATATATGTATATGTATATATATATATGTATATATATATATGTATATATATATATATATATATATATGTATATATATATATGTATATATATATGTATATATATATATGTATATATATATATATATATATATATATATATATATAAATGTCAAGGCGCAGCATTAGCAGAACAAATCTCCATGACTTTTACAAACTGTGAGTGGCAACGGCGACGAAGCTCGCTCGACAGCCGTTAGACACAGACAGAATGATGTATAACAACGCGTTGGGTTTAAACTGAAATCGAAAACGACGATGTTGAGTGTTTATGATGATAAATTACATGATGATTGTATCTAATCGTTTAACTGTTTTTGTGCTTTGAAATTACATGTTCCTGTTTTGTGCAATGTGCGTGATGTTTTATCATATATATATATATATATATATATATATATATATATATATATATATATATATATATATATATATATATATATATATATATATATATATATATATATATATATATATATATATATATATATATATATATTGTGATGAGTCCATCCTCAGTGGTATACAATATATCTTATAAATGCACTTAATTGTTTATATACATACTCGTGTGTTTGTGTGAGCGCATGCGGGCGTTAGAGTGAGATATCTGAAAAGATAATTTCAGTTGAATTTTCCTCTACTTATCTTTAATTTCAAAGCATTCAGTGTATATCCCCCTAGGGTCATTGCTTCATCATATCCCACCATATACGAATTCCTAGCCTAGACCGTGTAACCAAATATCCCACCATAAATTGATCATCGTTTTGTCTGGGACTATCCCTGTATACAAAGATTACTTCACTTCCTCTCATTCTGGAAGCCCCAAGGTCTCGATCCGCATTCATCACGTACGTGCCAGCATTTCGTGATTTCTCTCCAAATGCGATTCCATCAGGACCTGCTTATAGGAGGTCCGCACACACACCCTTTTATCTCAGAGGTGGCCGAGTTCATTTCTATCATTGGATCAGGGCGCATCAACAAGCTACAAAGAAAAGAAATAATATCGATGTAATAAATAGTATATATTTGGGAGAGATGTTGAAATAATATCATTCTCAACTCATGCAAAGGCTATATTAAAAACAAAAAGTGAGGAAAGGCTTTCGTTAGTAGATGATTTCAGTAGATGTGTGTGGCTTTCAATGCTAAATTATAGACTGGTTTGCTATCATGTTTACAATTTGAGTAGTGAAGATTTTTTTGTGTTAATTCAGTAATCAGACCATGCTATACCTACATCTAAGATCCATTACATTACGACCAGATCTCTCGATTGTAAAAGATGAACCTTTTTATTGCCTATACAGGTACAAGTACACTATAAATGGCATTATGCACGTACATGATTTGTTTTAACTTTAAAAAGGTTTCGTACGCTTAAGAGAAACTTCTGATTAGTCTCCCTTTTCTTCTTTCTTATTCTGCTGGATTACGAATATTTGCGGTTTATTTTATGTTAATGAACTAGTTTCAATCGTCCTGGACATAATCAGACGCAGTTTGGTTGTCTAAAGCGGACTCTAAAGAAATGGAGGTTCATTTCTACTTTAGCATTCCGCTGAATAGCAGCAGTTCTAGTACTCTATCAAAGCAATAACTCTGACACACACTTACAAAATAAATAAATGTATACATTCTTAAATTTCACTAAAAAAATATTTTCAAAGAAAAAGAAGTGACAGGATTGAAATGTTTTGACATATGCTGGAAAACTAAGAATTCTGGATGATTTATACGAAAAAGTAATATATCTACAGGGGAAAAAATCGGAACTAAGGGAATCAAACCAACCAATGCGGTAAAAAAAGAATTTTTTTAAAAGAATCCGCGAAGATTCTACAATTTTTTTTTTATTTAAGCTCATTTTATTATGAAAATTTTCTCGGTCTTTTCTCCCTAAATTTGAATCGTGTACCATAAAGTTTGGTTCCTTCTGTTCTAAACATTCTAGTTACCAAAACTATTCTACTAAATTCTCGAATAGTAACATTGTGTAAAGTCTATTTTCGGACTTGCAATCAGAAGGTATTCGTCATCAAAATCATCACTTTGCTTGTAATGCGGATCATCGTACGTATCATACGACAGTAGGATTTCGTAACCAAAGAAACGTCACGTTAGATCACTGGTATACTGAAAATGAAACAAAAAAAAATTAGCGTTTGCCGTTGCTTTGGTAATAATCTGTATACGTAAATCTGACGTGTTGAGAATACGCCTGCGTTCTCGAATAGTAACATTGAGCAAAGTCCATTTTCGGACAACCAGTCAGAAGGTATTCGTCATCAAAATCATCACTTTGCTTGTAATGCGGATCATCGTACGTATCATACGGCAGTAGAATTTCGTAGCCAAAGAAACGCCACGTTAGATCATTGGTGTACTGAAAATGAAACAAAAAAAAATTAGCGTTTGCCATTGCCTTGGTAATAATCTGCGTACGTAGGCCTGAAGTATTGCGTTGTTTGAAGTAATGAAATATGCGTATGCGTCAGTGGGTATGTCTCACGACTTTTAATTTAATTGCATTTAAGAAAGATAGATGAATCACTTTCTACTCTTAAAAAGTGCAGAATAAAGGGCTTACTTCATAAACTACTTAGTTGAACCGTATCACGCAAATGCACAATTATATCTTGTAAGATTCATCTTTGCCTTTTGATTTATTTTAAATTACTTCTAACCCGTGTTAAATCAAGGCTTTAAAATCATTTTGTAAATAAACATGATGTTAGTGTTTTATGTTCTTATATGCATCAGGGCAGGAATGGACAAACTTTTTCGGCCGTGGGCCAAAAATCGAAAGAAAATAAGTTTATCGACCAAGATAAATTTTTCTAAAAATTTTAAAAACAATATACAAGTACCTAACGGTTTAAATACGTTAATGAGATGAATGAAATTGCGATTTCATTTTTAAAAGTTCCTTATACTGAGGTTCGAAGTGAGATGTACTGATTTTAAGGAACGAGGCTAAATGCTCATCTGTCAGTCTACTTCTGAAATTATTCTTTCTAAGGTTCAAAGTTGAAAACACTTGTTCACATATAAGAAGCAAATATACCGCTGATCTTCTGGGCGTGAGATAATAAATTTGGGATATAATATTTAAGCAAAGTAGAAAAGGAGATGGATATATAATGTATAAATATATATTTCTTTTAATTTGCCTCGGGCCGAACGATGGCCGATTGGTTAGGGTGCTGGCCTTCGGTACCGGAGTTCGTAGGTTCGAATCCCACTGTGCCATGGATGTTCGTAGCCGTTAGGAATCGGCTTTAAGCTGTAGGTCTCGGTCTCATTAGTCCCTCGTGTTGCAAAAAGTAGACCGTAGCACTCCAAACCAAACCAAACCAAACCTAATTTGCCTCGGACCGGCATCTTAAAATTATATCCGTGGGCCGGATAAAACCTTCCGGCGGGCCGTAGTTTGCCCATCCCTGTATTAGGGGATTTAATATATTATACAAAATATCTCAATTTTTAATATTCTCTGTAATCGTTGAATAATTCTCAGTATATTAAGACATAGTTTAGTAGTAACTCTCTAAGGAAATTTAATGTAATAATAACAAAAGTATTTTAAAACTGTGTCTAATAAGCTACTTTACCGTAAAACATGTTTCCATTTATACTTAGATATTTTAAATATTCCTTTAAAATTTTTACATTTATCTCCCACATCATTAAACAGTTGGCAATACATTAACACAGAATTAAATAAAAAATAAATGTAAGTTGAAAATAATCTATAAGCACTGAAACTTTACCTTATTACACCCTTTCAGAAATGAATAAAAAAAAACATATTTTATATTGTGTTGCGAATTTTCAACAATACAATTTCTTTTAATAGAAAATGAAGTGAAAAATATTTTTAATTTTAGACCTTCTTCATTTTTTCTTTCTCTCTCATCTTAATAATAATTGAGCAGAAAAAAAATTATAATCAAGAACTCTTCACCTTTTAAAATGTCTTAGAGGCTCTCGAGTTATCTTTTTGAGATTTATTTTTTCTTAACTGCTCTTTCGGTCATATCGGGAGATTAATAACGGTGCGGGGTGTTCAAGAATTCTGTCCGAGTGAAGGGATTTTTGGCGAGAAGGTCAATGAAAATCGGTTCAACGAACGAGACGCCATTCTGTTTCTTCCTCGAATGTGGGTGCCTGAAGAATGATGTGGCAGATGATACATTTTACTTTATTCTCAGAAGGGGAAGACTAACTGTAGTCGAATGATACTTATAAATTCGATACATTTTACATGAAGTAATAATTATCAGTTCTTGATTCAGGTTGGGAAATATAAGATATTTCTTTATTGTGAGATAACTGCAAAGTGCTAGTGTCAATCAAAATAGATCTATGTTTATGGGATATAATGAATAAATTTATGGGATATAATAAGAGACGTTAAAATTTTGGTTAATCAATCATTGGGTAATAGCCCAAATTAAAGTATACGAATAGAATTTAAATGAATTAAAATTTTGTTATAACCATTTTTATAATAGAATATTAAATTATATTTGACATAGATAAATGTTTACGAAATATACTTTCCCTATTAAATTATTTACTCTTAAAATCAGTTAAAATTTTGAAATGTGGATAGATTCTTTTACTTTTATTCAAATTAAATTAAATATTGCATATTGAGCTTGAAATCAATAGTTCATGATATAAGTAATATAAATATTTGTATAATTATTTTTTCTAGAATAAAAAATTAGATGTAAATTCGCTTAATAGTAATACTTTTCCACACTAAATAAATTCATTTTAACGCTTTCAAAATCTAAATTATAAACACTTTTGTCATGCGTAAAAGAGTCATAGTTTTTTTCCTTTTTACTAAATCGTAATATTACATACCTAATCTTATTTGATTTGAATCATGTGATGTTTCTTCCTTCGCGCATGCGTTATAGCTAATAAACAACATAGTTCTGACTTTCATAGACTGATCCTAGAAAAAAAAAAAGTAACCCTCAATTTTGTGGTTTTTCACAGTCGTTCATTTCTCAAAATTGCCCCTTAGAAACAAAGTGGTCATTATCAAATGCGGAACTGGCAATGAGAAAGCCTTGCAGTATAATGCTCACCTTAGGGCACGGATATTACTATTTTTACGAGTACCCGAATGGCAACAATTGATTTAGTTTTGCAAGGGAACGGAATCGATTGTGTAACTGGGTGAAAAGGTTTGCTTTTTTCTAATTCCTTTTTTTTGTGTGTGTGAATGTGTGTTTTGGAAAATTACTAAAGAGTGAGTTTTTTTTGTGAATGTCAATAAATGGTTTGCTTAGATATTTCCTTTCATGAAGCATTCTATAGATTATGGAGATTTCATAGTTTGTGATAAAATCTTGGATTTGGGAGAATTCTCTTTAATCCAAAGCTTACTTAACTGAGCATTCCGACTTTATATCTTAAACTTATAAACACCGCAGTATTTTCAACTAAATGAAATATATCTACTACTTTAATTTAAACGGCATGCTTATTCTTTTATATTACCTTCTTCATTATTTTGATTTTTTAAATAAATTAGATTGTATTGGTTTTAACCATGGGAATTTAAACCAGTGGTTTTAACGGTCCTGACCAATATTAATTTTGACCAGTTTAGTAATTCACTTTTCAATATATTTAATACTAATCGGACATAGTTTACTATCATGTGATAAAGGCAAGTTACATTTGTTAAAAATGTCATAGTATAAATAACACCAGCAAAAAACAAATATAACATAACACCAAGATACAAAAAAAAAAAAAGTTTTACTTTTTTTTTTTTTTTCATACAAGGTGTTTTATATGTAATTTATGTTGAATTAAAAAAACGGTTATAAGTAAAAAGTTTTAAATTAATAACATTTTTAATTTTAAAATGTCATGTTATTTGTTTTAATTTTAAAATTTATGCTCTTAACTACAACTTATGTTTTTAACTTCAACTCATGTTTTATGTTCTTTACTACAACTGGATTACAATTTTACAATTGCATGTACATGATTCATTTTTAAAATTCAAACATTCTTAACATACTGTATAAGCATGTTAAATCTCATGAGCTTGTTAGTGTAATATTTTTTTTAACTGCACTACTATTTTTGCATCTTATTAAAAGTTACTTCTAATTACAAAAGATTTTATATATTAAAATTAAGACCATTTAAAACTATTTTTAACATTTCTGTTCATTTCTGACCATTTTTTTACCAGTTTTGGGCGGTTAAAACCACTTTTATCCAGTGTCCTCCGAACGATGGCCGAATGGTCAGGGTGCTGGCCTTCGGAACCGGAGTTCGTGGGTTCGAATCCCACTGTGGCATGGATGTTCGTAGCCGTTCGGAATCGGCTTTAAGCAGTAGGTCCCGGTCTCATTAGCCCTCGTGTTGCAAAAAGTAGACCGTAGTGCTCCAAACCAAACCAGTGTCCTGGTCAAAATAAGTTTTGACCGGTCAATATTACAACCCTGAAATAAACATAAAAGAATCAAATGAATACTTAGCAGTAGTACAATATTTAGTGATGCATAAAAATGCTTAAATTTGTTTCTATTGTTTTTAAAACCATAAAGTGTATTTTACTAGTAAAAAAAATGCATTTGTGATATGTTATTTATATCATTATATTGAGTATTAAACTTTCTAAAATACATGGAACTTTCTAAAATACATGTTTGAGATTTTAAAAGAGGTGCATTTGTCTTATAAATTTCATGAATACAAAATTTCATTTATACAAGAATTATAATCATTAATTTAAAATGATCTCATGGAAATTTAAAATTTCACATCTTTTATACGAGTTTATTTACTGCCATGAGTACCTAATTACTGAAAAATAAAACACAATTTGAGAAAAACTCAACTTTAAGTTGGCTGTACATGACTGTATTTCATTATTCAGTATGTTATCCACCTTAACCTATATGTAAGTCTTTATTCGTATCAAATCTATACAAATTTGCAATCTGCAAAATAACTATTTATTTAAATTAAAATTTGGAACATCGAGTTTTTAAAAGTTAAAAACGTCCCAACTCCCTTACCGCGTTTTGTGCGTAAATTTATTTAGTTAAATCTCAATAGATCGAAAATTATTTAATTTTTTTAACGAACTTTTCGTATTTTATATTGAAATATATAAAGAAATATATAAATAGAAATATATAAATAACAACCATAAGATTTTTGTAAATAAAAGATATATTTTTTAGTGGATAAATTTATAATAGTATAGTAAATAGGAAAAATCAAATAGAAATAGTAGTATGTAGTTTTAATTTTTTCCCGTCCTGTGGTTTCGCATCGACTGATGTAAAAACTAGTTTTTATTTGTCTAAATTTTTCCAGAATCTATGTAGTAGAAAGAAAATTCGGCTTCGTTTTTCTATATATACCGTTATTTTTGTACCCACAAACAAACCATGTTGTTACAATAACCCGTATTAGTACATGTCCCGCGCTCAAGTATCAATCATTAGAAAACGTACTAGTACATGACCCGCGCTCAAGTATCAATCGTCAGAAAATGTACTAGACGTGTCCCGCATACAATGTGTTAATACGTAATCAACACCAATCACCTACAAGACAAAGTTGATCATACTCTTTTTTTATTTGTATGCTTTCAAAATGTCATAAAATGTAAATATGATTAACTGTTCCACTTATATTATGTGGGGGAATTATTCAAATACTTTTAATAATTTGTATATCTATAGTAAATATTTAGCAATGCATTTTCTTAAATGGTAAGATTTTTTGTACAATAAAACTTGTAACACGTTAGTTCGAGTCAATTCCCATCCACCAAAAACATTCATTGCATAGAAAGATGGGCATGGAAATTTTAATATGTTATTCAACTATTGTTTCTTTGACAATGTATTTCTGCCCTTCTTGTCCGTTGCATGTTATTTGTTCTCTGTGGGCGCAAGAAACGGCTAAACAATCCTGTGTGGGTCTCAATAGTCGCTAGTTATTTTGACCAGTATTAGCTTTCCTCAATCGTAAGAGTATGTAAATAGATTTATTTGTTCTTTTCAAAGTTGATTTCTTTTACGTGTTTGGTTATTCAAATGTCCAAAATTGTATTTTTGTATGTTAGGTATATTTCGCCTCTGTGCGTAATTTTACTTTAGTAAATGAACGAATAATACACCAACTTTAATTTTTGCCATTAACTGCAAAAAATATATATGTGCTGTCAATATGGAAAATGTTTTACTTTGTACAATATTTGAAGGTTTGCAGTGATTTTCTGAGAAGTGTAAGCTTGAATTTAAGTATTTTCATATCATAAGTACAGACTGGTTTACTAAATTCATAATTTCTTATGGTTTTAAAAATTAGCCATGTAAGGCAATGATATAAATAATATGCATATACATAATGGGGTTTCTAAAAGGATAACTAAATGAATAATTATATTACTAATGTTCATAAATAGAAATAAAATTCAATAATAAAAAAATACATCCTGGTTCATTTTTCACGCGAAAACTTTTAAAACTATTACATTTTTTAATCGTTCAATGTGACAGGTATATAATTGGGAATACTTACAGTGTTTCAATTATTTTCTTGTTTATAGCAGGGATAAATTTGACTTCTACTGTTTAACTGTTATTTAATAGTTTTACCAATTCTCTTTGATACTATTGAGTCTAACATTTCATCTTTTTATTTCTAGCCAAAATTCTTACAGAAGAAAATTAAAATTGCATTTTTATGACTTTTATATTAATTTACTTATAAATAATTTATTAATGGTTTTAAATTACGCATACTGTAAAGACAGTATGTTATCAATTATGAATGAATTTTAGAGTGTAAAATATTTTTTGATCTTTTACGCAAGACTAATTTTTGAACTCTAGTACATAAAGCTAGAAAAGCACATTGTAAAATTGCATTTTCAAATAATGAACGTTATGTATTTTTAAAGAGAATTAGATAATATTGAAATATACAGGTAGCAAAAATTGCTGAGAAGTCTTTTTCTTTTATTGCGGAAAATGTAAATTTCTGTTCATTTTTGGACTCCATTGTGCTGAAAACTCTGAAATGGCTTTGATATGAGCAGAAAATATTCCTTTTAAAATGTAAGCGCATACTGCTACCTATTCGATCGATATCTTCCGTAAAAAGAAAAAGATAAACTTTACTTTTGACCCCGACAAATGTGACACTGAACAGCGAAAATGCAAGCCGCTAGACTCACTTCTCCGAAAAGTAATTTACAAATATAATTTACCGAAACCCCAAGCTGTAAATAATAACTATCAAGCTTTCTACTGAACAGTAGACCTACACTTATGAGCCTCAGTAAGCCGTCGGGCAACTCTAAGATTCTAGCTGTCTGCGTATTGTATAATTAACGTATCTTCTTTTTTGCTCGTGCTACTGTGGCCGAAAAAAAAGCATTAAAATAAAATAACTTGCGATATTCTGAAAGAAAACAGGCCGTCCGGTGACTGCTACTGTGTAGCAGACCCCCTTTTTTATAACTGTTATGTTTTTCTTATTTTTGTTTGTTTTTAAGAAAATCGGGCCATAGATATTCGTTTGCTGTGATTGGTATATCGGTGTTAATGATGGAACAGATTATATAAATATTTCCTAATTATGGGCATTTTTTCACGCCTTTTAGGATAACGTAACTCGCGAACGAGTTGCAGTTGACATAAATTTACTAAATGTGTTTGTTACGCGAAATTCATTTCTGCGTGTGGAGCTGGTAAACAAATTTTTCTCATATGTCCTATTTTGTAAAGCAGAAGGTCCAGCGAATTATGAATGCTTAACTTTGTTCTTTAAAATACTGCATGAGATTATCCATTCAGGATTTATCTAAATATCAATTTCATGAAATAACCATCGGTATTTGATTGCGTTTTTATGTGTAACTGTAAAAGAATACTGAATTTATTTAATAATTTAGACACTTTAAAACAAGTTTAGAAAAATTGCCCTTAGCAATGTAGTCGAAGTAATGGTGAAGGAATAACTTGTGCATCGCGTACGTATCCAGAGTCTGTCTAATTAAATATTACGTTTGTAAATGTATAAAGACGATTAAGAAAGGGCATTCTGCAGTAGTAAGGATTAGGCTAATTCGTTTCGCAATAGCAAAATATTGATCGTGGAACCTGAAAGCAGACATCCGACAAACCTACTACATCGATAGAGCTATTTTTATATCCTTAGTTATAACTTTAATTATTACCAGAAATATACTGATAAAAACTTATATAGAACTAATTTCTTAATGAGTGCTAAAAATATCCTATTGCTTTCATGAAGTTATTACCATACCTTTGAAATAATAAATACCTTAAGATTTTTTTCTTCACTTTTGAATCGGTAAGTTTTTATCCTAAATTAGAATTCTGGCTTTATTAGAAGGAATTTCAAAGTAAATAATCATACATCACATCTTAATTAAATTAATATTTGATAATTAAGCATTTTTCCATTTGCTAAGCATTACAATATGGATTTTTAATTATCTTTTTCGTCGTTTCTTATTTATTTGAACTATCTCTGTAAAATTATTTTGCATTTGTGATATCTCTTTTGTTTTAATTAATCTTGGCAAACCCTTTGAAGAGAGGTCGCAGCCCGTAAAAGATCTAATACGGACAGATAATAGCATGAGTGTCATTAACTCGTAAAAAGCTCCTATAATATTTTGTAACTTTGAGTCTTTAGACATAAAATGTACTAAGTTATTCATCAATCCAAAAGTAACATTACAAATTTCCTGTTTCCTGTAAAATCAAATCTAATTTAATTAGTTTGCTGTTTTTAACTTGTGGAGTTTATGAAAAGAAAAAAAACAAAATAAGAAGAATTTAAAAAGAAAATAAGACTTTTGAAAAATAAATTGCTCTTTTGTATTATTTTAAACAAAAACTTTCTGTTTCGTTGGTTTCGAAATTACCAATTTAAGTATTTAGTGTGAAATAAAAATTAATTAATCATCGATCATTTTGTTTTAAATTTGAGGGGTTTTAATTTTAGAAATATACTTAGGCAGCCAATGGCCTAGGAACACCCTGAATATTGGTATGTGTTCTTCACGTTATAAAACTGCTCACTCTAAATTAATTCTTTGTGTTGTACTCATTTGATTTGTTTAACACATTTTACATTGTTGAACAAACCATAGATGAATATAACTAAATATTATGATATGTCCCTTTCTCTGCTTTCATTTTATTGTTGAACACTACATACTTTCTTCTTCAGATAAATATTTTATTCTTTGTGCTTTATGTCTCTAGAAATAAAGAAATAAATAATTTTTGCCTTTGTCAAGATACTACATAATATACACATTAAAATTCTGACTTATTTGAATTTGACATTGTTATGAGTTATTTTCTTTAATATCGAGGTAAAAGATCGCTGGTGAAATATATAATTATTTGTAAAATAAATAAAATCAAACATCCCGTAGATCACAACTTTCGATCTGCGATCTCAGGAACTACGCACCGATTGTAAACTCTCTGGTCTAATGACCTTGAGTGAAAGTTGTAAGAACTATCTATTGTAAGTGAAAAAGGAAAGGTTAGTTAAAATTCACAATAGACTAATTAAATGTACTGTATGTGAACAAAAATAAGGAAGTATTGAATCTTACCAAAAGACTCATTAATACGCTGTAAAAGTTAATGATTCGAAAGCATTCTGCATTTTTCGACAGGAGGATGGATTCTAATGATGTATATTACAATAGAAATATATTATTTTTTACTTAAGTGAAATAATACAGTTTTATGTTAGATTTATGTCACAATTCTTTATTTGGGGCACTTCTTGCTTTTAAACTTTCACTTCAACCCGTACCAACCTTGTAATCCTGACACCATAGCCTTTTCTAACATCATGTCGTCACTTCAAAAGAGGTTACATAATAAAAGAAGAACTTTTACTGTAAATTTATTGCCGTCATTTTCTTGCTAATGCTCTGAAAATACATAAAATTTGATAAGTATTCTACTAAAGTGACAAGTAATAGGAAAGCCTCATTTGCAGGTTAAGAACATGGTCGTCATTAGGTAATTAAGCAGTTACAAACCGAAAAAAACCTCAAATCCTATTCTAACGAAAAAACAATCTTCTTTTGATATCCTTTTCAATGTTTACTTGGGATTCCATAGGTGGGTCACACCGAAATAAAAAAAAAATTGTGTTGAAAGAAAATGAGTCTTATGTCGCAAGATATCGATTAATTGGCGTTCTGGTTTACAGAACCAAGAGTCAAAATGTTACCAGGGTGTTGTAAATTTTGAACTTTTCCTTTTCCAGACACGTTTCATTAAGCATTTAACGCTTTTAATGTGTTTGCTAATTACCAAACTGTTTTCATATGTGGTAACTGAAAGCGATAATTTTTATTTATGTTTCTGCTAAAAAAAATAGTACATTGTTTAATTTGCAACATAAAGAATTTACCTAGTTTTATGGAAAAAAACCAGCTTCATTAGTGTTTTTGATTTGAGAACAATTTTTATTTGTTTTCAGGTATTTCATTTTCGTTGCAAGAGTGCTATTTATCCTTAAGCATTTTACGGTTAGCTGTTAAGAAAATATATCCAATGCAGTAGTAGTATTGGTTTTTGAGTAACCCTTCTGTCTTTCCTATTAAGTACTTAATGTTATGCATGGATTTCAGTCATTAATGGTACTGAAAGTTCGCTTTATCTTACGTTAGTTATGATTATAACGATGTAGTTACATTTCAGGGACTTTATTTATATATTCCCTCTTCTTTCCTATCGATTATTTATTTGCAAGAAAAAACTGGCATTTTATCTTCAGTCATTAATAATTTTGAAAGTTCGCTTTACCTTACGTTAGTTATGATGACTACGATGTAGTTACATTTTAGCAACTTTATATATTCCCTCTTCTTTCCTATCGATTATTTATTTGCGAGGAAAAAAATGGCACTTTACCTTCAACCATTAATGATTTTGAAAGTTCGCTTTACCTTACGTTAGTTATGGTTACAACGATGTTTTTACATTTTATCGACTTTATTTATATATTCCCTCTTCTTCCCTATCGATTATTTATTTGCGAGGAAAAAAAATGACATTTTACCTTCAGTCATTAATGATTTTGAAAGTTCGCTTTATCTTACGTTAGTTATGATTATAACGATGTAGTTACATTTCAGAGACTTTATTTATATATTCCCTCTTCTTTCTTATCGATTATTTATTTACGAGAAAAAAAATATTTTCCCTTCAGCCATTAATGATTTTGAAAGTTCGCTTTATCTTACGTTAGTTATGATGACTACGACATAGTTACATTTTAGCAACTGCATATATTCCCTCTTTTTTCCTATCGATTATTTATTTGCCAGAAAAGAAAATGACATTTTACTTTCAGTCATTAATGATTTTGAAAGTTCTCTTTACCTTACGTTAGTTATGATGATTACGATGTAGTTGCATTTTAGCGACTTTATTTATATATTCCATCTTCTTTGCTATCGATTATTTATTTGCAAGAAAAAAATGACATTTTAGCTTTTCCGTTAAATTTTTATCTATCTTTGAAATATTCAGCATATGACTTTTATTGGATTTTTATGATAGCAGAAATTTTTTGTCTTAAAATGCGGTTGTATAGTTCATTGAGACGGAATTTTTACCGTTTTTTCAAACAGTATAAAATTTAACGCTTTCATCCGTAAAGAAATGATCTTATCAAAAACCTATTTTACCGTAAATATGAATGAATTTGAGAATATTTTCTGCTAATGCAATCTCCATTTTTTAAAGTTACAAATTCTCTGCTTGGAGGAATTTTCTTCCCACATAGTTTAGTGTTTTTCATTTATATTCCAATTAATTTCTAGCCATGTTATGGATTAGACGTTGTTTTTATGGAAAACTTGAAATAATTACTGAATTACGCATAAGTGCTGAAAAATACGGATTCAAAAAAATTTTTCGGCTTATTTCGACATAAAATATGCTTAACTTGAAATGCATGAAATTTCTTTTTCTATATCTATCTATCTATCTATCTATCTATCTATATATATATATATATATATATATATATATATATATATATATACATATACATACATATACATACATACATACATACATACATACATACACACATGAAAGTCCTCTTGTAAAAGTCCTTTACATAACGTCTTTCATGTTATCTTGTGATGAACTATTAACACACTCATTGGCTGGCTCGCACCACTACATAAAGTTATTTACGTGTTTTCCGCCTTAGAGGCTCTAAAGACGAGATGTCAAAATAAACTCAAGATTTTCCTTTCTTGATTTCCTTATCTTGTATTCCAGACTAACGATTGCACTATACCCGATGTCAATAACCCTTTTCTAATTGTTGTGAGTTTAAAACAACCCCACGTACACATATGCTTGTTTATATGTACATATGTGTGTGAATGTGTGTGAATATATATATATACATACAGGGTATCCGCCAAAATAAAATTTTTCAAATCCATGACTTTCCCTGACTTTAGAAGATTATTTTCCATGACTTTAAAAATATTTTGTTAAAGTACATATGAATAAAAATTCTGATATACATACAAATAAAATATATTCTTTTAGAGAAATTACAAAAATTTATGATAAAAAATACTTTATAAATGTTTATAAACTCATATATATATATATATATATATATATATATATATATATATATATATATATATATATATATATATATATATATAAATTGTTGTATCTACATACCTAAGTTTTATCATACAGCAATTTTCTGAATGCAATAAAAAAATTTCCAATTTGAATTCAAAGTACTTAGGTATTATCGAGGTGACCAAGAATAATAGCCAAACACGATAACCCTATAACGTTTATATATAATAGCCCTAAAGATAAGCTTATATTTTGTAGAAAAATCTTAACTAATTATTATTAAATAATTATTATTATTATATTAATAAAAATTTAATTTATAATTTAAGAAAAAACCAGAATAATATACTTATACATTTACCCCCTCCCCTATTAAGCTTGCTTGTTTTGAGTTTCCTTGACGAACAGAACGGAAATTCACTTGCAGAGGCATTTCTTGGTTTTTCTTAATTGGTAGCTCAGCGGATCCATGACTTTCCATGACTTTTACTCATTTTACTTAGAAAATCATGACTTTCCATGACAAAATTAATCCATTGTCTAAATCCATGATTTTCCCTGACTTTCCAGGTGCGCGGAAACCGTGTATATATATATATATATATATATATATATATAGATAGATAGATAGATAGATAGATAGATAGATAGATAGATAGATAGATAGATAGATATAGAGAGAGAGGGGGGAGGGAGGGAGAGATGGGGGAGGGGAGAAAGAGTTAAAGAGGGAAAAAGAGAGAGATTAATTAGAAAAGGGAGGGTATCTATGTAAATATTTATATATTGGTATATAATCTAATTTTTAATAAATTAATTAAACTATAATCGAGATATTTCCTTTTGTAGATATTTGTTAGATTTATGACAATAGATACATTTCGTACTATATTTTATATATAATAAGTAATATGTTTAGCTGCATTGTTTTGTAATGTACATTTCATTTAGTTTAGTATTGCTATATATTTAAATTATTCGATGATTGATATTGGAGGGTATATGTACCTTAAGGAATCACTTTCGTGTTAGCAGAACTGCATAAATTACAATTAGCTGGAACTCCACCATTAGGCAAGTATTCAACTTTAGAGGTAAATTGTTGCCGTAGTGACATACCGTTTCCATGTTATTATTTTTTCCTCTAATATCATAAAAAGTTTACTGAACCTTCATTAAAAAACAAGAATTTTTTTCTGACTGCAGTACACATTGTGGAAAAGTTCCAAGGGAGAACGCCTTGTTATTAATACTTTAAACTAGAAAGTTCAATGAAACTCACGAGAAATAGAATTCGGTTACTTGGTGTGCAGACTATATGTAATTCGCTTTGGAAGCCAAGTGTCATAAGGTCGTTTTAATTTATATTCTCACCAGGTTTTGAATAATTATATATTACTCCAAATTACAAAAATGCAGAGCGCGTGGCCAGGTACGAAAGAGAATGTTTTTGAAATTGGTATTCTAGCGCCATTTTGTGAGCATCTTGTTTCATTCTCAGGTCTACATTAAGAGGATGTTATTCACATCCAGTGGCTGCCCATGATAAATGGATCAGGGTTGAAACTAATGAGGTCTGCAGAAAATGAACTTCTATGGGTGATCACCTTTGCAGCTTTTTCCACAAGAATTTTCCCTTCTGGGATTCCAGCATGAATCTTTAAATGATCTTAAGACTTTGAAAAGAAGTAAAATCCGCGTGATCGTCTCATTTTTTTAGATCATATATTAATAATTATAGTATTATTCCAATCGTATTACTATAGTTTATAAGGAACATGAATGAATAAAGATTTCTTAAATGCTTTTCTTGCAATTTATTATCTTGAAAATATTATTTTGTCGAAAAAAAAAGGAAAATTTCAAAGTTATACACGTGTAAAATCTAGTTTAATACACGCATTAATCAAATATTTAGCACTTTAATTGTAGATTATTATTTCCAATGCTTTGATACTTTTTTTTATAACATTTGCGAATACAAACCAGCAGATGTTTAGCCATTTTACTATCTTACTATGTATGAAAGGATGACAATATACGTTGCGAATATTGCTCCCTAGTGACAGCACAAAGTAGAACCTCGCAGAACGATGGCCGACAGGTTAGGTTGCTGGCCTTCGGTACCGGAGTTCGTGGGTTCGAATCCCACAGTTGCATGGATGTTCGTACCGTTAGGAATCGGCTTTAAGCTGTAGGTCCCGGTCTCATTAGCCCTCGTGTTGAAAAAAGTAAACCGTGGCACTCCAAACCAAACCAAAGTACAGCCTCGTAATTTAACATATTGTATGCGAGACACGTACTAGTACGTTTTCTGTCTATTAATACTTGAGCAAGGATCACGTACTAGTATGGGTCATTGTAATAACATGGTTTGTTTGTAGGTAAAAAAAATAACAGTATATACAAGAAACGAAGCCGAAAATTCTTGTCTACTACATAGATTCTGGAAAAATTTAGACAAAAACTAGTTTTTACATTATTAGTTTTAAGATTGCTCTTTTTTTGTAATATAAAAATGTTTATATATAACATAATTCGAAAATATTACAACTTTATACTACTATTTATATTTGATTCTTCATATTTACGATACTATTGTAAATTTATCCACTAAAAATATATTTTTTGTTTACAAATGTCTTATGGTTGTTATTTATATATTTCTAGTTATATATTTGTTTATATATTTCTATATAAAATACGAAAAGTTTAAAAAAAAATAAATAATTTTCATTCTATTAAGATTTAACTGAATAACTAAATTTATTCGCAAAACGCCCGCTCCCGGTACAATTCCGCTGCGAAATGTACCAAGGGACCAAACAGTAAACACTCCCTGTTTGACCTGTCACCTCCGGAGGTATAGTTTGGGAACTTGAGAAGCCAAACCTATTTTATTTGACCCAACCTCTATTAATGAACATGGCTAATTGTAGAATATAATGTTCATAATTAATGGTATTCCATATTATACCACAATGTGGGATACTAATAATTATGAGCAGTATTAATATTCTTTTAATTTAAAACATTTTATCTTTTATTTTCTAATAAATATTTAATACCAATAAAAAGTAGTCTAATAAAAGTAGTATTAAAAAGCTTAAAGATGGAATAATTGCAGCATTCCATTCCTAAATTTTATATAAATTTGGCAATTTATATTAATTTTTGGAAATTTTGTATCGTTATGCGTTATATCACAATGCATTGTATGTTTTTAGCAATTTTTATTTCTTACAGTTCGTTTTACTGAAGAGTATTTAATAAATAATTTTACTGTTGTATAATCTAGCAGAAAAAGCTGAATTTTACAGTAATAAAAATTATAATAACGCTATTGATTAATGAATTGTTTTCAAAGAGTTCATTGCATAATGCTTTCAAGGCATTAGTATGTAGAGTAATTCATTTACCCTTAATTCTTTCGTAATTTTTTTCAACTTTTGGCAAAACAATGTTAACAACATGCTAAAAAAATGCAAAAAAACAACTTTAAAATATATCAAATACATAATGATCTACAAAAAGTTTACTGTTAGAAAGAAAATCGTCAAGATTTAAATTTCTTAATACAAAGGTAAAACTCTCTAAAGTTTTTGATGTATTCATTATTAATACTATCACATTCTAACTAAATTAATAACCCAGTTTTCTTGATAAATTAATCTCGCCCTACCTGTTTTCGAAGGTCAAAATTAATCCAATTATTAAAAAATTTATTTTAGTTAATAAAACAAACTTGTCAATAAATTACAAGCTGTTTTTCTTATTTAAATTACTCCACCCAAGTTTTGTATTTCCTTTTAAATCTATTCATTTCTTTTCTTCAATTTGAAATAAATTATTTCCTTACCTACATAAAACATCATTGGATTGCTACTATTTCTCTAAGAAAACTGTGTGGACACAACATGATTTCTTCGTACGCCTATCAATTATACATTTTTGTCACTGCATATCATGCAAACGTATTCAATTTGAATGTGAGATCCTTCAAATATATAATAAATATTTGACAACAACACAAACGATTGCAAAAGTATTTGTTTTAAATAACATTAAAACTACACAATATTAATTCAAAAATAAGTATAATTCTATTCAGAAATGATTAGCATATAATAATTTAACCAGTGACGTAGCTAGAATTTTTTCCGGTCGATAGTACAGTGAACTTTCATCCTCATACAAAAAATTTCAGCTTTAAAAAATACCAGTTTTAAATTTTTCTGGTGAATACTGGAGCTTAATTAGTTTATCATCCAGTATTTTTCCGACGAACTTAAACTAAAATAGTTTTATGAACAACTAGGATATAAAATATATTGAGAAAAAAAATTATATCCTATCATTTTATTTTTCTTTTACAAAATTACATATCTTGTATGATAATAATATTCTAGAAAAGAATGGCATAATTAGTAATTTATAAACTACCGTTTTAGAGTAGTAAATTAATTTTTGTAGTTTTTAAGGATAGCTTGTTTAAATTCGAATTTATAGTCATGCTTTTATGAACCTAATGTAATGCTAAATTCATCAACCTCTTGTGTCCATTTAGATTGTGAAGAAATGTTTTTACCCTTTTCAAGCTTGTAAAAGATCTTTCAACGCTTACAGTGGAAACTAATGTTGTACATAAGTTTTAAGAAGTTTTAAAAATCTTGAAATCGTGCACTTAAAATATTTTGGGAACGGTTTAGAATCCTGGACGCCCTACCCCCTATAAATACATCTTTTAATTTAAAAACAAGTTGAGTTCAAGTTCTGCCTGTCATCTGGCAGACACTGGTAATGTTTCAATCTTTGTTATACTAAAATATTTAATTATATAGAATATAGTTTTATATCAAAAAGGGAGGTGAACCACAAAATGTTACAACAGTTATAAATAAAAAATCTTAGATTTGTACAGGTAATCCTTTTGGCGATATGCGAGACACGTACATACGTCACTACCAAATTAACCAAGCATTTAAAGGATAGTGAAGATAGGTATTTAAAGTTTCTAAGTTAAATTTTCTTACACATACTAGCATATAGCCCGTCATATGATGGTGTCTGTAAAAATTTTAATTTTCCAGAATTGTAAAGTACCCTATGAGGCAGGTAAAAAAATGGGGTTTTCTTTGGCTGAGAATTATCTGGTACACACTCTCAATAATTTGTTTATCTGCATACTCCTCTAAAGTATCCCGATAAAGTGAATGCAGTTTAGAATCACGTTGAATTCATTTAGAAAGATAATTCAAAGTTTTCTTAGCTACGTCGAAACTATCGTTAAGTTTTTCCCATTTTTTGCCACAGTAATTAATGGAAGTAAAGGAATGAAATTATCATTTACACTACACCCTGGAGGTAGATAGAATTTGTTGTTCATGCCGGTGATAAAATTTTCCTTACAACAAAAAATAATTGATGATTAAATTAAAAATTATCATATATGTACCTAATCTATTATTTAAGCCAAACACAAAAGAAAATGTTTAACGTAATATCTAAATTTAGTGATAATAGTATGAAAAAAATGTATACAATATTTAAGTAATTTAAAATAAGAAATAATTAAATGAGTTGTTTAAATGAATGACGTCATAATACTAGAAAAAATGTAATTTTTACTTTATTATGTGCAAAATTGATAAATTTAATCGCCTGATCTTAACCGGGGAAAATAGGGTTTGAAATAATAGGATTAAATGCTAGAAAAGGGAGGAAGGGGTGGGTTTCGAACGTTCCTAACTCATCAAGAATCCAATATGGATGTCTCTATCCATTCCAGGTACAACCGCTTCATAAATGCTATCATTATATAGGGGATATACAGATGTAATACATAAATTGGACAATAGAAACAGAGATGGTTTAAATAATTACTTCCGTTTATATCTGAGCACCCAAAGTTTTCACAATGACAATACTTCCTTGACTTACTTAAAAAAAAGAAGTCATATATTTAAAACGTGGAAGATTCTTAAAATCTTAATGTTTCGGGAAGGAGAAAGAAAGAGACGCGTATTTAACCCGGTTCTATCTACCCTAGATGAAATTAGTAGAGCGACTTTAATCTTCCTTGCTTGTGGATATCGGACATTAGATAATTGCATGGGGGCAGTGGTAATATCGTGGGAAGCAGCAACTGAGTCAACAAGTGGGTGTATATCCCCATTTACATAATTTCTCCCATCTCTCTTATTCGTTTTCAAAGTCCTACTGACTCCCAAAACTGTCTCTCGGTTTAAAACCAGTCGTTCCTGTTCCCTGTTGCTACACTTATGATGGATTGCTCAAGCTAAAACTAACAGGGCCATTTCAGTTGAGCTTTACACTTTATTTTAGGAAATGTTGGGAATGATATACACTGTGGGAATACTGTAGAATAATTTTTTCGAGAATGCCGGCAGAAAACGTGATAACAATTGATCCAGAGATTTATCTTTATATACTTTATGCACATGCTACTATAAGGTCAAAACTCTCTGCAGAGAATGGTGGCATTTTAAAAGGTTGTTTCACTCAGTTATTTTATTCACAAGAATAAGATATGTTAGTCTCTCAACACCGACCGAACTGGTACAGTGCGTCTTTTTAGCGCTGGTGTGTGTGGCTTGAGTCCCACTAAAGGCCTTATCACATGTTAACATGTTCGCCTTAGTTTGATTCCTTTTACCGGATGAAGTTCTCACCATTAAATTCTGAATTTTAAAATAGGCTATTTTCTAATCAGTTTTGACAGTTGTGAATGGCCAAATTATCACGAGATGCTAAAAGTATTAAACTGGAAAATCATCTTAAACAGTGTGGCGGCTACTTAGCCGAACATTAAAATTTCTATCAGTTTTGCCAAAGCCGTGTGGCAACACAACAGACTCGCTGTATACTGTTCAATGTCGCCGTGTTTGTGGTAACTGTGTAAGAATGTCGTTCTCGTAAATAAATATATGTGTGATTAAGTTCAGCCTCTACTAATTGAGTTACCACGATATTGGTGACCCATGACATTGGCGACTAGAAGATATTTGACAATTCCTTCTGGGAACGTTTTGTTTTCGTTCGAAGCATCCACTGACGCTATCGCTACATAAGGTATGTGCTTTGATCCATCACTAGTTTGATGCTTGTGCATATTCCACCCGATATTATTCATCTGTCTATTAACTATTTTCTATCATTAAGTTCAGCCTCTACTAATTGAGTTACCACGGTAACAGTATGAAAGCCTATTAATCCACAAATTTTCCTTTCAATTTCTTCTTTCTATTTAAAAATATGCTTTTAGATTTTAAAGGTTATATACGTTCATATACTTCAGTCAGAAAAAAGGTGTTCTATGAACCGGATGCTAAACTTAGAAATTTAAACATGTTGTAAAAGAATATTAATGGCTTTATCACACATCAACATGTGTTATTTTGATTTCACTTTTTGGTGTAGAATGGACAGATATATTGTGTTACAATAAAAAATTTTAAACCAATGTATATTAGATCAGATTGACACGTGGTAAGGATTTTAATTAAAAGAAAATAAGAAAATTTTATCGGTATCACACAAGAAATTCACATATTCTTCAATGAGAGAAGGAACCTTAAACTGACTCTTGAATCATTGATTTTTCCGCACGTACATGTTGACGTGTGATAAGATCTTAATAGTGTGGACCAATTATGCCACTCTTATTGGGTTTTACGCAATAGCTTCTAATCTGGTACTTGTATTTAAAAATAAATAAATAAATAAATAAAAATAATAGCGTTCCAAACCAAAGTCAGCCTTAAAGTTATAATACCGAATAGCTAAGATGCTGCCATTTATATTTGCAACCATGCTGTGAAAGTCACAAAATCCATTAATGTTATTAGTAGGTGCCTTCTGCCGCTTGGAAAAAATACCTAATTTCCACACCTCTCTTCAACAAAGCATTATCATAGAGATAAAACTATCTTGACCGTTTAAAATATTCAGCTGCAAAGAGATTCTTTTCTAGGAGATTTAAAATTTTTACTAAACAAAAAATAAATTTTAACTGTTAATATATATTTTGACATCTATTATTAATAAATAATATAAAAACAATTTAATTTATTGAAAAAATTTTTAAAAACTTACTGACTAAACTTACTGGTAATAAATATTATTTCAAAAATAACTTACTGGTGCAGTATGATAAACACATTTTCACTGAAGAAAAAGTTTTTAGCATTATATTTCAAAATAAAAGTTATTTATTTTTTAATACTAATTTATCAATTGGTATTTTGTGGCCCCTATCAACTGCCACAAGAGACGGCAGCCTGATTTGCATCCCTTACCTACATTATACTTCTGGTTGGTATCGTTCAGGAAGTAACCAATATTTTTTTTAACCTGGATCAAATTTCTTAATTTTTTTTAAAAGAGTAAGTTTCGAATTGTGGAAAAAAAAGGGAAAACTGTGAAGAGAACTATAACTGGTTACATACTTATTTCTACAAAATAATTATAAATTAATAATATTATTTTGCAAATTAGTTTCCTATATTGTGTATCACAATGGGTAAAACTAATAAATAATCACTATATTTTTTAAATACTTTTATTGAGGGATTTTATTATTACAAATTTGGCATCTTCCTAATGCTGTTTGCTTTTAATTTTTTCAAATACTAACTTTTTAATACAAAACAAAATCTCTCTTTGTTTTTTAAGCATTTTACACAATTTTTTCTTTACATAAATTGACGAACTAGAGGGAGATGTATAAAACTGCTTATATTTTGACGATACATCCTTAATAATGGGCTCAAAAACGCACACATCGATAAGGTTGTTGTAGCCGAAATAAGGTTTATTAATACGTTCAGCGGTTTTTTCATAACCTTTCCATAAATATTTACTTAATACCTTTCTTGTTGGAAATATCTTTCGGATAATACTCACATAGTCCTATAATAAGCGACCTGATACCCAAAAGAGTATCAATCGCATTGTTGTGCTAACCCGTTTGAATTGGCCGCTTTTGCACTGCCACCAATGCATACATAACTAATTTGGCGGCTTTTACACCTACAGTAATACCCCACTTACTTGGAAAGCATCGACAATCACTCGAAAGCTTTTTGTTAAAACAAACCAAACCTCATCAAATTACCCTTGAAAAGAAAAGCAGCAGCCGTCCGCGATATTGAACTTAAAACCCATATTTCAAACGTCCACTTCATTTCTCGTTGTTTTTTCGAGGAAAATACACGGGGAATGAATGTGGAACGCATCGCAGTATGAATAAATATTTGTATATTCGTTTTAAAATGCAGACCGGCTGTACTTAACCCTATTAGCCGCCGAAACAATGTCACCCTTTCGATTTTTCGGCATTACTTCCTGTCAACTGAAGAAACTGTGAATTTAAAATGAGAATGATGTATTACACCCTAATGATGTATATGTGGACGTGTCTTAAGTTATGTAGGATGTGGCTGAAGGCTCTTAGTTTTGTTTTCTTTTTAGCTGATGATAAGTTTAAATTACTGATGGGACAAATATTGATTTTTACCGACTACCAAATATTCGGTTGCAAGTTTAACCGACTAATCGGTCTAATACCGAATACTTGGTTATAATTTAAGAAGTAATATTTTTATCTCAAGCTAACGTATTGCAGCAAACTTTTAACTCTTTGCCTGTCCTGTACATCACCTATTACATACACGTGTAATGCTTTAAAGGTTTGTATATCCTATGTGATACACAATAAACTATATTTTACAGACAAATTTTAATATGTTTTATATCATTGTGTAAAATATGGTTTTTGTATAGAACATGGAATGGAATAATTATTTCATATCTAGTGTCCTTTCATTATACTTTTCCTATCTTAAATTTTAACGGCAATGAGTAAGTGCAATAATATGGCGTATAAAATCTAGTAAATTAATTTTTTTCGTAAAAGTCAAGTGACTCTTAATTGATTTATAAGTGAAAACATAGATATTGTAATAACGATGTAAAATAGAATTTTAGTATTTGGTCATGAACGAACTCTTAAAAAGGTGCGACTATATAACAAAAAAAAAGGCTGAAGTGTAAGTAGATTTGTAGATAGTTTTAACTTATGCAACATGTATTAAAAATACCGTATTTACAGAAGTTTTAATATTTATTTTTTTTATTGATTACTTTTCCATTTTCGTAATCTTTTTTTTTTTCAGAATAACTCTTCCTTGTTACACATATGCTATTTTGAAAAATTTTTACTATTCCGTTGCGAGCATTAACATATTCAGTACAAATATTTGGCTTGACTGCCGTATATTTGTACTGAATATGTCAAATTTCACACCCGAATAGGCAGTATACTGACTATAAACTGAATATTTGGTGTATCCATACTTTAGATAATGTCTTAGTAATATGCTACCAGAAAAAGATTAAAAAACACATTTTTATGTTATTGTGTTACCAACACAGTTATTAATTAAAATGACTAGATAATATTTCTGCAGTATTTTGGGAATCATTATGGATGTTGTTTTACTAAAAGTTTTAGTATTTTAGTACCAATAGAGATAGGAAAAAGATATATACGTTTTGATGTTAAAATGATATATGTACTAACAAAAACAAAATACATGTGCAAATTTCTACACGTCCTTCAGCTTCCTAAAAACAGCTTCAGAAATCCTTGACTGTGTAATGTATATGTGTGTAGCTTCATTTCGTCTAATTTCACAGGAAGTGCGAAAAATAAACTCTGAATATTGTTTATATGATACAAGAGTTTAGCTAAACAATCCTGTTTTGGAAGGAGTTGATTAAGAACGATAGACTCAGTTGAAAGGCTATCAAGGTAATACGTTTGGAAGTGGGATCAATATTAATTTATTGTTTATTTTATTGTTAAATATGTTTCGTTCTCTCGTATGTATGTCACGCTTGCATGAGAAAAGAACGAGAAACTATGAAGTTTATAGGTTGTTTATTAAAATCTTCCTATTTGGTTGCGACACCATCAAGCACAATCTAACTTAGTTAAGCGGGAAAATGATGTCACAAAGGGATTTTGACCTACCAGCTCGTGTTCTTACTCGTGGTTTTATATGTAAATACATATACATATAAACAAACATATGTATTAGATATTTATGTATGGGTGTGTATATCCACACACACACTTGTTTTGCACCATTCAATTTCAGTAAGTGTTGCAAACTGTATTAAAATAAAGAAGTAAAATTGATGTAAATAACATCACTGGCAGGTTGTTTTCGTTGTCCGACTAGGAATTCTATGTATGTTAATAATAAAAAAATCTTATACGCTAAAAATATATATGGTCTTATGTTAACAAAAGCATGAAGAAAACATCTTTTAGT
Organism: Pardosa pseudoannulata; assembly: GCA_032207245.1. Classification (NCBI taxonomy): domain Eukaryota; kingdom Metazoa; phylum Arthropoda; class Arachnida; order Araneae; family Lycosidae; genus Pardosa; species Pardosa pseudoannulata. The sequence continues at coordinate 23,184,575 of CM063504.1, read as the reverse complement.
AAGTTTTTCTTTCATTGAAAATTACTTCCGCAACCAATTTTCTAATTTCCTATCTCAACCATCCACCCACCCTACCTAACACATAGCAGTCTAAACTTCCGCGCTTTCTAGTTAGAATCTTACCTTCGTTCCCCACGTACAGCTCAATTACGGAGTTGTTCCTGCACCGAAGGAACAGAACCGTCTGTTTACATAGTTCTTCGAAAAGCGAGCACCCTTTTGATTGCATCATGGCGTGGATACAAACGGCACCGGGACACGCACCAAATCGTCCGAGTCAACGCACTTGGTGAGCAATAGTTGAACAACGAAATCTCATATTATCACCCGTGCTGCTCCCTGCTGAAACTGGAGTTTTCTTGCAAATGCGTTTACTCGAGTTACTTCTTTTAAAAATGCTTTTCCGAACAGCGTATCTAGCAATTGTGATAGTAAAAGTAAACCGAAGTGAAAAAAATTTATTCGTTTTTTTTATTTGACGTTTCACCTGCTTGTTAATTTTCACGCCTTCTGCTTTAATACAGTGGAACCACAATATATCATTCTCGCATTGGTTGTTTAATTTATTTGATCCCATATTTAATCCTAAAATATCATTTTCCCGGATTCTTTGTTTTCCTGCATGTATTGTTGAAAACGCTTTGCCCCATAGGTTTTTGTTCCCGGAAGTATCAATATTGAGGAGTTCAGGAGAACTGGAGAAATAAATTTGTGTGTTAATAAGACTGTTTCAAGGTTTGTGGACAATAAAAAAGATTTCTGGAACATCAGAGATCATTTCTAGACTACCAGAGAGATTAGATTTTTTAAGTGCTGCTGATGATTGGGTGAAAACTAAGGGATCCACAATAGCGGAGACTTATAATCCGACCAGAAGCAATAAAATAAGAAAGGTAGTCGAGTACAAAGACGTAACTGAATCAGTACCCAATTTCTCGAAGCTTTGTCAAAATTAAAATCATTTGCTTACTATGTACATACCCAATTACAGTCGTAGTATACTTGATTGTGTAGAGGATATTAGAATGAGCAGTATTTGTAGTGAAGCAATCCATGTACATAAAAAACAGCTATAATTTCGAAACATTTTTTAATGTTAAATATTATCCTGAATATTATATATTTTATAAAATGTTAAATACTCCCAATTAGTCCAAACTATATTCTTTTAATCTTTTTTTCATTACTATTCGACAGAAGACATAACTCTAAATTCGAAAAAAATCTGTTGGAATTTTAAATTTGAATATTTAATGCCTACATTACATTTCAGCTTGAACACCGAGTAGTAGCCACCTGTTGATTTCAATTACGGATTCATAAAAAGTCCCATGTTGCTTTCATGCCTTACACTGATATTTTGATGTTCCAAGTTCAATTATTGAAAGGTATAACATCATGAATTCAATTTATGAGTCATTAGGGCAAAATTTACTGTGAGGCAGTGGATAATTCCACCAATACCCGACGCTACTCAAGTCAACGCACTTTATTAACTTGCTCATAATCTTCATTCTTGTCTTCGGGGTCACAATATATATACATATACGTCAGCTATTCCAGCACCCTACTCTAAATTAGCTTTCGTTGTATGCACACACAATTCTTTCCTCAATTAATGCCAGGCTGCCGTAGCAGCAATTAGCGAATAGTTGCCTTCTATCGTGTTTATGACTTTCCCCGCCAGCTAATGAGTCAGGGCATTGTACACTTAAAACGGAACATTGTTCACCTAAATATCGGCATATTTAAGAACTGCTCGTCTTTGATTTTTCAAGAAAGGGTTTATTTAGAACTAGTTGTATTACCGTGATTCGCTACGGTGATTCTGTGTTTATTAAAGTTATTTGAAAGAAGCTCCTTTTACTCATATAAAAAATGTCGTGGTTTTTCTAGAATTATACATATACATAGAATTTAATATCATTTATATTATATAATCATACATTTCAAATGTAACAATATTTTTTTACAGATTTTTTTAGTTCAGCCATTATTAGTGAAAATATTTCTAAACATCTTTTGACGTGCCAGGGAAGATATAGTGCTTGTGAATGTACGAAAATAGATTTTAAAAAAATTTTAATATCATATTTTAATATCTTTTAAAAGTATCATTTTAAATGTATATGCATGTTTATTAAAATATATAATAAACTCTGTAAGGTAACTTAGTATTGGAGGCTTAGAGCACATTAAAGTCTTAGAAAATAAATATTCTTTTTATAAAACACATGTTTATTTCTGTATTAATCTATACTTTAAACAAGATACTTCCTTCTATGTGCGAATTATTACACTTTTAAATGAACTACATCAAATATTTGATTCTAAAAACCTTTAACACTTTAACATGTCAGAACCGTTAATAAAAATTCTTCTCTATCGTTTTATCTAGTTGTTTATTAAAATTAATATATATAAATTTGAAATTTTTAACAACTTTATAAATTTATACGAAATTATGCATGTAAAAAAATGATTTCTCATGATTATTGAGAAAATTTTTAAATAAATTCTATGTGTTTTTTCCTATTAAACATCTCTTAAAAATAAAATAAATCCATTTTAACAAATTTCTACATTTTATCAAAATGAGGTTATTTAAGGTTTAATGGGGCTACCACATAGATGCCACTGGTAAATAACGACAAGAATTAAATCTTATTCAAGATTAATTTTTATAATCATTAAAAAGTGGATCGATCACACATTTTCTAAATAAAAAAAATCAACATTCTTTCTCAGCTGTTGCCGAAGAGCAAACCAAGAGTTTCTGATTTCACTTCGTGGTTGACACAACTCTAGCACTTGCCAACCACGTTGGTATCGTAGGGTTGAAGGCGTTAATGTAATGTATAAATTATAAAGTAAATATATCTCGCGAATCCCGCGAACATGCCGCATACTAAACGAGTCATAAACGATTCGTGTGTTTGTGTTATGCATTCGTTAAACATACATTTCGGCTTCAAACACTACAGAGCTTCAAACTGTGAATTAATTATAAAATACCAAACTAAACGCCTATTAAATAAAATTGTTTTTCGTGTACTTGTTTATTAAACTTAAAATAAACCGAGTATCTTTTTATAATACTACAGAGATAAAAGGAATGGATGATGACCGTACATTCTTACAAACCTTAATATGAGATTTAAATAAAATTGTCGTATATGTATTGGTGAATGTGAATTTATATGCAACCACATGGAAGTATTAATCTCCAAATATTGCTTTACATTTTTATGTATATTTTACACACATATAAAATAACAACAAATCATATTACTTTTACATTTAGCTTTTATAATTTTAAATTAGAACATTAATTTTAAATATTTTTATTAGAACTATTCCTTTCCAATATATACTATATGAAATCTTAAGTGTAAATTCGAGTATATTATGCAATCCAATTTAATTCAACATTTTATGTTGTGATCTGACAACTTTGTAAAACAAGATTTTCAAATAATCGGGTATTATTTGAAAGAAGAAAGAAGAAGAAATTTTAATCTTCTTCTAAAAGTCTTTTAGAAGAAGAGATTTATTTTGTTATTTAATGATATAACTAAAATAATAGCCTTTCTGCTTCATAGAATGGCGACGTCGTATCTTCAGTTATTTATTGCACTTTAAAAGAACTCAATTGCAATTTAATTACTGCCTGACGTGTCCCACTTTTAATTCCATTTATAAATTAGTTCCTCTTGACTACCTAAAATAAATAAAATTTGACATCCTTCTAATAACTCTCAGACCATTTAGGTATTTTTTTCTACATTTACTGAGATCTAATTTTTTATAATACTGAAACTGAAATAGCTTTGAAAATTTTGCTTCTAATCTAAGTTAATGTGAAAACTCAACATTAGTTTATGAAATGAATTACTTTTAGTGAGATGATGGTTATAATTATTATACTTAAGTTGATAAATTATTCATACATATATTTTAGCATCAGGCTATATTTAAAATTAAATTCCGTTAAACATGTTTTAATGTAGTTTATAAAACAAACTCATTTTTGCATGCTGATTTCTTTAAAATTTTTGTAATATTTAATTAACTTTTAAACGTAATAATTTGGCCGAGTTTTCGTGTGGTTGAACGTCTAAAAAAAATCATAGTTGGATCATTAAACACACGTGTGTGGTGAGCTTTGAGAGCGGCCCTCAGAGAGAAGCTTACCCTATTGGGAATACGGCTTGCAAGTGCTGCCCTGGGAAGGAATCTACCTAAGACTCAAAGTTGAATAAGTGTTGAAATATGTAATCGCACTCATATTTGGTGACTTAGCGTTTTGGCTGATTATTATTAAGTAATAGCTTCTCGGACGTACGAGGTTTTCTCTAGTTGATCTTTTTTGTGTTTTCATTGGTTGTTTTTGATAAGTTGTTTTTGTCTCGTGCCTGTAATTTGATTGGCTGGGTTCAGGATCTTTTTAAAACTATACAAGCCCAAGGTACCTCGTATTTTATTATTAATAAAATTAATACTTCCAAATGCCATGCTATATTTTTCTCCCGGACCTATAAAACTCCACCACGGCTATACCTTAATAACGACCCTATCTGGTGGAAGTACTCAGAAAAGTACTTGGATGTGTAACCAACCATTAAAGATTTTTTCTTAAACTGTCACAAAGATTTTTTAATACTTTACATAATATTCCTAATGAAATTGTTGCTGAGCTCTCGGACTATGATTTCGCATGTCCGGAGTTCAGAAGCAGACCCTTAAATTATTTCTTTCTTCAAATACCTTTTCATTTTTCTATTTTATGACTATTTTTAGGCACTTGTATGCTTTAAATACATTAATATGTAAGCTAAATACTTTTGTCTACCCATTACTACAGTTCTCTATGATTTGGGCTAGGCCCGCTGCATAACAATGTTACTTTTACATGCCACTCTCTCTTACTTTAAAATTTTACTTACGCTAAATCTATAATTTTGTTTATGTACGATTCTCTTTTATTGTTTTTTTATTAATTCAGTCGTTTTTATTTCTTTATAATTATATTTTCTCACATTTTATCGTATTTTATCTATATAACCACTTTAGATATTTTTACTTAAGGCCTTCTTTAACTTCTTTTTTAATTTATATTTATTTTATATGTATATATGTATATATTTTCCCTTTTACTATTGTATTATAACGTTACTGTAATTAACATCTTGATATACAAAATATTCATTATGAACCGCTCCCTTGTTAAATATCCTACCTTGCTTACTGGAGAAATGCCCAACCGGGCGAGGTGCTCCGAAGATTACCTTTATGCGGAGAGATAATTTTATTATTATATTATTATTACTATTATATTATGTTATTATTGTTATTATTAGTTTGGTGTCTTTACTAAAAAGTGTTTTCATATCTGCGGCTCTTCATTATGCTTCAACAATAAGAATTTAAAAATAAATAAAATAAATAATGAAAAAAAATTTAAAAAAATAAAAATAATAGGAAATAAGCTGATTTTACTGTATATGTTAATAGGAGAGGGAAAGCTGATTCGATATGGAATATTCTGAGATACCTTCTATATATGTGTTGGGTATAACAATAAGAGTACAACGCTATAGTAATAAAGGAGTAAGAATACAGACCAATTATAATAATAAATATTAACAAATAACAATTAATAATAGCTAAAGTAAATAGCAGATAGGGTGTCATATGTACTTTCAAATAATACTGATGCTTGGGAATAATATGAGGTTTATTTTAATGTATTTAACACTAGAGTTACGGATGTTGATCATATACCTATTTTTACTGAAGTGAGCCAATTTGACTCATACAAGAAAATTGAAGTTTTTTGCAAAGAAAATGGTTCCAAATTAATTTAAACGAAATGTTTATTATCAAAAAATGCATGGAAAAGATTTTTTACAGATAAAATCTGTTTTTTAAAACACATTTTCCGCAAACATTTCTATTACATTTAGTACAATGGTTTCTACATCTGCTTCTTTTGCATGATTGTTGAACTTGACAATTCTTCCGTACGTCAGTAGCATGAATTTCTGTCATTGGATTAGAAGTGTTCTCGATTTTTTCAGCCCATTGGAAAATAAAATCTTGGCCAAGCCTGATAGGGCCAATAAATTTCGTGTTATGCGATTAGCTGTTAAACCATTTTATTATTCAAATTGGCTCATAACCATAAAAATAGATATACCACATTTGATAATGCGAAATGAAGGGGTCTGCGGGGAAGAGGAATGAAAGTTTACATATATTTTATTACTTAACTAAAAACCAACATATGTTTTTGAAAAGTGATATTAAAGTTATATATATATATATATATATATATATATATATATATATATATATATATATATATATATATATATATATATAGTGATCAAATTTTTAATGAGTCAAATTGGCTCGGTCCGTAAATTTAGTGTTAATATATTTCATTAGTAAATTATTTATATTTAATTCATTCTTTTCTTCATAACAGAATCTATTGCCTGTGAAAACTTTAAGGTGTTTACCAAGTTTTCTTCACCAAAACGTAAGTATACTTTCCTCTCTTACTTTCTAAGAATATTCACTTGACAAGTTTGATCTATGAATTTAAGCTAGAGTCCTGAAAGTCTTACCTGCTTGGCAAACTGAGACTTACTGTGATATTATCGGATAGCAGCTAAGAAAAAAAATTTTTGTTAACATTCGGGTATTATGGTCATGTGGAATAAGTTTATAAGATTTTTCATTAAATTATATAAGATTTAAGTTTAATATCTATATATAAATGCTATTTTTAAAATTCATAAATCTTATCAAACTTTAAATTAAGTTTTACTTCATAAAATTGAACTCTTTTGAGACATTCAGGCATAGCATTGACTTATATCTACAGTTTTAAATTTTTATGATCTCGATCACTTAGTATGAAAGAATTAACTTGAATTTTATGTTTTCCATTCCTACCAAAATATCACTTCCTTATATTCATCGTCACTAATTTATAATATGAGATTATTAATATGTAAAGTAAATATTCATGCTGTTGATTACCATATTGGTCTAAGAATCAACATAATGCAAAACACCTAGGAGAGATATTTCTCTTTAGAAAACAACCAGTTTTACTTGTTGCATAAATATGTTTCTGATTAAGAGCTTTATCATTAAACTAGATAAGTAGTAAACTATGAAAATAATAAATAGAGAATATAAGGAGAGAATAGATAAATAACTTTCTGATTAAAAGCTTTATCATTAAACTAGATAAGTAGAAAACTATGAAAATAATAAATAGAGAATATAAGAAGAGAATAGGTAAATAACTTTCTGATTAATAACTTTATCATTAAACTAGATAAGTAGAAAACTATGAAAATAATAAATAGAGAATATAAGGAGAGAATAGATAAGTAGAGAATTCTTCTTATTAAACTAGATAGGCATAATTAAACTATATAAGTAGATAAGTAGAGAATACAAAACAACTGTATAATGTAATAAACCACGTTCGGAGCCAAAACTTTTAAATAAAGTTTAATAGGATTATAAAAACCACTGTAAAGTTAGGGTTATAAAACACAAAAAAGGTACTGGAACTACAAAAAATTATTAAACTTTTAAGATTAATTTTAATCATACATAGTACAGGAATTTATTCAGAGTCGACATGAGATAATATATGAGCTTGTTTTAAATAATTTAGAAAGTCGTAACTTATGAAATAATATTTATAAATGTAACCTAAAGTAATTTAATTCTTACATGATATCATTGTTATTAAAAAGTAAAGTAAACTACCAAACTTTTCTTGGATCTTTATTATCATTTACATTTTCGTTCATCTCTATTAGATGGTACGCCGGACGCTGGCCGATTGGTTAGGGCGCTGATCGCCGGTATCCGAGTTCGTGGGTTCGAATCCCACTATGGCATGGATGTTCGTAGCCGTTTGGAATCGGCTTTAAGCAGTAGGTCCCGGTCTCATTAGCCCTTGTGTGCAAAAAAGTAGACCGTAGCGTTCCAAAGCAAACCAAACCATTAGATGGTACAGTAACGGTGGTACCACTGGAGTCTTTGTAATACCCAGCTGTTTTTTCTGTCGAAATAAGTCTAAACAAACACCCGTGGGTAAGCTCACGCAGCGATGTACTTTGTTCTTGTATCTAAGTGTATTAAGTTGTTTCGATAGACAAATCGGCGATTCAGAGGAAAGTATTCAGTGCATGGCCGGGGATATAGAAATTTGAAACACTGAAACAAAATTTTAAATGGTAAAACAAAAGACTGACTAAAATAGGGAAGTGGGCAAATTAACAAAAATATCGGCATATATGACATTACTAAAGTATTTTTTATAATTATTTCTTCAAATCTAATAATATTGTAACATATGTAATTATATTTCCCCTTACATAAAAAATGTTATTGCTGGCTCCTAAAACTGTGAACCCTACTAATAACGTATTGAATTTACAAATAAATTAAAATATATAAAAAACAAATTAGTTTTGAAAGTCCAGTGTCACCTTAAATCTTTTCTGATGTCCTCGGTACTTTAATTCTTTTAAGATAACACATAACATTTTTAATGCCAGTCACGTGGATTTCTTTAATCAGTTTTATTTACTTTTTACAAGAAAACTGCATTTATATTATTTCATTACTTTATATCAGCCGTTTCCTTTTCACAACACGTGCAAAATTCGACGTACTTTTTCCCTTTTTAATCCCTTTAATCCTTTTTCTTTATAAATTTTCTCTCTCCGTGCATTTTAAATCGTTTTAAAATTGCTTTCCTAGCTTCAGTTTTTTTTTTATTCTTTCATGATTGAATTAGCTTATTTTCTTTGTCGCTTTTTATAGTTGCAAGTAAGAATGAGATGAGACAAAATATATTTTTTACGCTTTCTCTTGGAATGACAGATAAGAAAGAGTTTTATTGAATTTCTTTAGATGACAAATTTTGTTCGTCTCTTAGGGTGAAGTTTGAACGAAGCATCATTTGTGGATTAAGGAACTTGTAATATGTCTATGTTTCTTCAGATTGTATTAAATAAAAACAAAATTTTAGCTTTCTGTACGTTTACTATATGATGAACTTTGATTTTATGTGATAGGTAAAGCAGTTTTGTAATTATTCATGTGTATCAAAACATTAAATATGTAATTATATATTTTCACTTCAATATTCTTCAATTACAATATGTTTGATAGTAATCTCACTATAGAATTAAATTTAGTGTGCATTACGTAAGGTAAAGCCTTTGCCACCACGCAGTAAAATATCGAAAAGTTGAGAAATAGTTGTAGTTAAATATAGCTTGTCCCAACAGGATTAGAATTGATCTTCTCCCTTTATTACACGTTATATGTCTCCCCTCAACTGACTCTGAGAAGGCTGTGAAACACCTAATGTACTTTTCTATACATTTTTTTCTTGGCATTATACATGAACCACGTTAGCTTTAGCAATAATAATCTTATTGGTGCATTGCATTCCAGTTAACATGCCTTTATATTTTCTGTAATTTAAAGAAGATTATCGACTAATCAAAAATTTCCAAGAGGAAAAACTTTGTTTTTTTTGGGGGGGGGAATATATTGGTGGTCTGGACATTTATTCGACAAAAATTTATTAGAGGTGGCAGAGTAGACTGGAATTTACTTTTTAAAACTAATTTCTTAAAACAATTCCGAACAGCTGCAAAGATGTATGCCAACTGTGGAACACGAACTGCCCAGTTGTGGTCCCAAACACCACGATAATACTTCATCCGTCCTAGAAAGGCAATTTCTAATTAGAAGGATCTTCTATATTCTTTTTGTTATTCACGTATCGGATGTTTTCATCTACCCAAGAGAATCAAACCTTTAATTTCTTGTATCCTAATTTTGAAATACGAGAAAAGAAAAACTAAATAACAAGGATAAATTTCATGTGCATACAGTTGTTAAACTAACGATAGAAAATAATTTCTCATTGAAATTTAAGCATCTAGAATATTGCTTGTTCTCGTACATATATATTGCCTGCATATATAATTGTGTTAAAATTGCATACTTAAAATATGCAAATATAAGTACGTACTCTCAGTCATTAATATTTGTATGCATGAGTTTTATGCATATATATGCAGATAAATGTAGATGTATGTATGCAGTATATATGCATATTATGCATATATATGTATTCTTTCTCTCCATCTCTCTCTCTCTGTGTGTGTGTGTGTGTGTGTGTGTGTGTGTGAGAGAGAGAGAGAGAGAGCTCGTGCGTGCATGCATGCATTCATGCGTGTGTGTGTGCGCCTGCGTTCTCGAGCACATACGCCCGCGCTCGCACGCACGCACACACACACACACACACACGAGTATACCTACATTAAAATGAGCGTGTTTTAACGTAGTGTTATAAAACTATCCCCTTATTTCTTTAGTGATGAATAGTGCTTCCTAAGTGACACAAAATTACTGATTTAACGCTTTTCCGTTTCTTTTTTTTATGTTGAATTATTTTTAAAATAAGCAGTAGCCATAAAAGTTACTATCGATTCATCCCCTTCCAGGAAATTTCATTTTCCCATTGCTGAGACATATTGCATTCGTATTGCTTTTTCTTTTCTTTTTAGCATCTTCGGAAGCCACTTGCGGGAAACCAGCCAGCTATCTTTAATTCCCTTTACTCCCCTTTTTTTTTTATTGTTACTGTATTCACCCCTTAATCTCTTCCCTTCTTCTTTTTCCCTAAATTGTTTTAAAATGAACTTTCTTGCACGAAGATAGCTTTTCTATGTTTCTCTCTGCATTTCATTGCGTAAAAATAATTTCTCCGATACTGAGTAGGATTTTTTCTTCAGCCAAACTTAGATAGATATATAACGGTATTTTAAAATGGATTTTCAGAAATTCGTTTTGATTTTATTCAGATTACACGTTTTAAAAGAAATTCCTACTTAGTTTTCGTATATTTATTTTTTTCAATTTATAGGTAATAAGCGATGCAAAATCAATTGAAGTCGCAACTTATGCCAAGTTGGTTCCATTTTGCCTTTGGAAATTATGTATAAAGAAAATTAAGAATTTTTAGATCAAACAATGTTTTTTTTTTCTAATTGACTGCTTTGAAAGGTTAGGTAAACCTGCTTTGGATTTTTTATGTAGCTGTTTGGAAAAATATTTAGAAAGGCAGGAATATATCATTGTATAGAGATAAGATATATAGCGATCGTTTGTTTTTTTTTTTTTAACAACTCCGTCAAACTGCTATTTTAGAAAGATTTTTAAATAAAAGTTTACTTTTCAGGTGAGCAACTACATGTAATAATTAAATAAAAAAAAATACATATTGCTTTTTATAAGGTTTCAAGATTTTGTTATCAAAATTGGGTCAGTATTTCTAAAGATAGAGAAATTGCGCATAATATTTAAATATGCCTATATCACATGCGTCATGTAAAAATTCCTAATGAGTATTAAAATTATATAATTATTCAAATAATGAAATTAAATTCTTAGCTATATTTTAATGTCTGTACATTGAATTTTTATGAACATCTCGGTCGCTTCTGGGTTTGTATTGCTAGTGTTTGGAAATATTTTTAAGAATCTACGACAAACTAAATCTCAAAGTATTTTTATAAATAAAAATAATAAACACTGAATGTTTTTGATTAAGTTATTTATATTTTACTTTATACGTGTACAAATTATCATGATTCTTGGGTATTAATAAATTATACTACTTTATAACAACTACCATCCCTTTAAGTGCTCAATGTCAAATGTTTTTTATTTGAAGAAAAAATATTTATTGGTGATATAATCGTTAAGGTGATAATCTCCCATCGATAAGAATAATTATAAACTCTACAAGAGCTCTACATACTCTATTCAAGTTTATATCATTTAATGCATTTCCGGGTAGTCGCTAATAATCTATCAGCTGATAAATTATTATTCTTTTGATTTTTGTTGTGCTGAAAATCAATTTGTCATTTCATTTACCAGTCGCATTTCCAGGAACTTTTACCATTCACTCTTAAACTCCCTGCAGTGTGTGTGCCGTAGATGTCATAATACTCGCCTGTTTTCTCTCTTAAACATCGTGACTGGGCGATTAATTTGGGGTGGTGTGAAAAAATAAAAAACAAGAAATAGTTTTCTCCATAACCATTAGGGGTAATATCTGAATTCTTCGAATAAAAAACGAGAATGCTTTTGATAATACAATATTTTTTACCCCTGAGGTGTGGAAAGTTGAATACCTGATGACGCATGCATATAGATATGTGCAATTTATTTATGCCGAAAGGATTGCTTTGATTTAGTTTTGTGAAAGTAGTACGAACGGGTAGTTATTACAGTATGAAACATATCCTTCAGTAAAAGAATAGGTAACTAAAACTTTTCGAAAGGAATAATTTTCTGAATTGTACCGTTATGAACATTTTTCAGGTTACCTCTAACATTTCTCCGATTTAGAGTTTCTTAAAGTATGTTCTGTGAAACCTTTGGGTTCCGCAACGACCCTCTGAGGTTACTTAAGAGTTTTGTAAACATCATCCAAATTTTAATAAGATCTCTAAATAACTTCTATTTTTTTATAATCCCTTACATAGATTAATTGTAACTAATACTGATTTTTTTTTAAAATAAGACTGAATCTATAGGAAAATTTCATTTGTAATAATGTAAATTATGTCTTCCATTGCCCTGCTTTCTTTATATAGTATAATTTTCTCAAACAAATTATTAAAAATGCATTACTTGCATTGCGCATTAGTATACATTAGTCATAAATAATGTAATTTATTTGTTCACAAATTAATTTTTGAAAGTATAGATAAGACAAATGCCTCATATATTATTTTGGAAGTAAATTGTACCGAAATTGTATAAATAGTTTTACAGTATGAAAATAGAGTTACGTGTTGTATTGTTTATCTATTTTGTAAAATGATTATATTAAATGTTATTAAATATTCGGTTAGTGAAATATTTCACTTAAAATAAGTTTTAAGAAATGCTGAAATCGAATATTGTGACTTATCTACATTTCTCAATACTAATCTGTTTCCCTGAATTCGTATGGTTAGCTTTCCCCTTTACCTTGAATATTAACCAGCACTTGATCTACATTTCTCAATAATAATCTGTTCCCCTGAGTTCGGGTGGTTAGCTTTCCCCTTTATCTTGAATATAAACCAGCATTTGAAAATAGTTACTTGTTATATTGTTTATCTATTTTGTAAATTGATTATGTTAAACGTTATTAAATATTCAGTTAGTGAAGTATTTCACTTAAAATAAGTTTTAAGAAATGCTAAAAACGAATATTGGGACTTATCTACAATTCTCAATACTAATCTGTTCCCCTGAACTCGGGTGGTTAGCTTTCCCCTCTATCTTGAATATTAACCAGCATTTGGGGAATTTCCAGTATGTTCGCAGTGCAGGTGGCATCTACATTGAACGATGCGGTTTTGCGGTTAAAGGGATCATCGGATATGCGTATTTCTTGGGTTATAAATTCCGGATCTTGAAACTCACGACATCGGAACTTCAAATCGATTTAACTGTGGCTGTTCCATATTGTTTTGTTTATTCTACATCTGAAACTAGTTTAACATTTAAAAATAATTAATAACATTCTGTCACTTGGGTGGCTTACGGACCTGTTTCAAGGAAGTTTAATTATGGTTCTTTAGCGTATTGCTGTAAAATATGGCAGTAGATTTCACGATTTTTTCTTGTTTGTAATTATTGTCAAGTAGTTTAGTTTGATATAATTACTAGGAGATTATTCAAATCTAAAGATAATTTTTTCAGAAACTAGTTTAAAGTTTTAGAACATCGCTTTTTATCCATGCTTTTATGATATGTTATGCATTTAAGAGTTATTAAATGCTATTTTGGGTAAAACTAATAGTTTTATTGGATCGTTTAGCAAAATTAAACAATTTTGAAAGCATAAAACAAAAAATAAGGATTTTTTGCATTCAGAATATTCTACTCTATTTGTATAAAACGTCGAGTTTATTTACGTTCATTTGTTAATGATATTTGGTTCAACCCTTTTGATTGTATCAACTATTGCCTAAAAGTATTATTCGACATTGAATTTATTGTACTGATAGTATCTAACCCTCAGACAGGAATGGAGATAGGTTAACAGCTATTGTAAATAATAGCTACTTAACATTTGCATTTAGTTCAAAATAGTAAAAGAAACTAACCAAAAGTTCTATGAAAGCTGAGAAACTGTATAGAGTAAAAGCTAATACTGTGATTTAATACCTAGAGATTGTTATATGATATAAGAAACCACAGTCTTTCCTAATATATGGTACGTTAGTATCATTACTTAAGAGTGATCTTTTTTTCTTTGCAAATGTATAACTTAGGACCTCAAAGAATCGTCCCTTTTTGGCCTATTACAAATAGCCCTTTGTAAGCTTACTCAATGACTCTGGTTTTGTTTAAACCATTCCATTTTCAGGCACATTAATTCCAAGTGGGTCAGTGCAAGAGGTTTTTACTCTGTCTCGCCCACCATCCACCAATATTCTTCAAGTAGATGATGCATTTTCTGGACAATGGGGCGTTTCAAGATAATCTGCCTGCTTTGGATATATACACCACACCGTTGAATAACTGAAAATGTATATAATTGTTTGTTATGCAATATTTGCTTGGGAAATCTCCGAAAGTAGAACTTTATTACTGGCGTTGTGACCCTTTTGTAAACGATCTTTAACTTTCCTTATATGTTAAGTAGTTAGGTTGTGTTTTCTTTGAAAAATTCGGAATTTTTTGAGAATTATTAAGTTGAACATTTCTTTGTTATCTTTATTTAAAACAATTTGAAATGTTTATTTGGTCTGTATAGTAATTTAATCGGATCATATATTATGCGCAATTACTTTTCATATTTTAAATTTATTTTTAAAGGAATAATTGTTAATATTACAACACAAATTTCTAACTCATTTGAATTTACATCGAAATTCTACAGAACATAAACCATCATCCTTATTTATTAGTTCTAGGAAAAATCCTTAGTTATTCTGATTGTAGATATTATGATGCTGGATCATCCTATGAGTACTGTGCATGATTCATCGAATTTTGTACTAAAATTCACAAATTTTTCTTAAGCCCTAATTTTTATTCTTGTTCTCATTGCTGTTTACATTATTTTAATGTATAATTTACTGTATAATTAAATAAAATAATAGCTTGTTCATACTAGGCATTAAAATTTTAAAGATTAATTATTCCTAATGAATCATTTATATTATAATTACTGCTTATAATATAGTAGTCTTTTTTATTCCCCAAATATCTAATAAATGATCTCAGAAGTAAAGAAGTAGTAATCCTTAAATATATTGGCAAGTAAGCATACGGTAATAAAAATATTTATTGCATTAATTTTTGTGTTTTGTATTTTCAAATGCGGGTTGCTGAAAAGTTAATATCCGGAATGCAGAATTATAAACTTTTGCTGTTAATGGTGTAAAATAAGATATCGAAACAATTTTATTCCGCATAATTAGGAATGAATATTTTATATTTTACACTATTTCATCTAAAAATTGCTAATTAGTTTTCTTAATACAATAGCTTTATTTCATGCAACTGATTTTACTTTAAATCAAGAATTTTATCATTAAATAGCCGTGCTATGTATTTAATGTGGATATACTTTTGTACAAATCGCATTTACTTCAGTTTATACTAACAAGTAAACAGTAAGATAAAAGTTGACATCATTTTATTTTTGTACAATTTTTTTTTACATTTTAATCAATATTGATAAAGTTTTTATATCTACAACTATAAAACATGTAAAGAAAAGCTGAAAAAATGTTAACTCTGTGTGTATTTGTTGAAAAATACTCTCACCGCAGAGGTTTTTTTCTACCTATTGTAACCCTCCCATTGAGGTATTGAAAGCTAGTTTTATAATTCACCTACTTCAACATGTCAAATGAAACAGCTGCTTTCATCTTCTACGAGGGAATCGTTAAGTAAAAAAGAGAGAAGCAATTGAGCAGTTTCCCACAGTGTTTTAGTTTCGATAGTTA
>CM063504.1:23123490-23165990 GCA_032207245.1 Pardosa pseudoannulata | reverse complement strand
AGTATGTGCCATTTACAGAACGATCGCTCTTTTGAGGAAAAAAAAAACCTTTTGCTTGAATAATTTTCTAAGGTTCAAAACTTTCATTACTGAAGAATCTCGCTCGATGTAATGAAGCTGAAGATTAACATGGAACCCCTGGAGACGTGATCTGAGGCTCTGATTGACTAAATCGATCATATCGAAATGCGCTCGGAATTTGAGATTACGCATTAGTACATCGTGGGTGGCTCAGATGGTCTAAATTCTTTTTCTTCATTATTTCCTCTATTTGTTTCAAGTTTAGTTTGTGCTTCATTCAAAATCATTTTTAAAAAATAGCAATTGTGTACATATATTTTTGCAAATAGTAACAAAATTTTCAAATGTTTAAAAGTTATAAAGAGTTTAATCAAAGATTATTTTTAATTTAATATTTTAACTGCTATGAAGGTATAATGCAAAACAAGGAAAATATAAACTTTCTTTAAGTAAAGCCCTTTTATGTACGCATGAATGTTTAAATATTTAATTCACCTCCCCAAAATTAAAATTTTGCACAATTTCTAAGATTTTTTCTATGCTGCATATGCGTCTAGATTAATGAGTTTTCTTTGAACATCATTTTTATCTCATTTTTGAGATATTCGCGTGAATTTACATCTTACAAATTCTGTTTCTGAATCTGATAACATTATTAGTATGCAATATCATAAAAGAATTGGAGAAATAGTTTACATAATTCCTTTCTTGTTTTATTTAGGTTGAATTTTTGTAAGTCAAAGCTTTTTATATTTGGACTTGTTACGTTGCATTTTAACCTTGCTCTTATGATACAAGTTTGTGGCAAGCATCTCCAGAATTTCATTATTTTCGGCGTTACTCAGTATCAGATAACCCAAAAATTTCTCTTTTACGCATGTGTTATCAATAATGATGAACGAAATCTAACAAAGTTAACCCTTTGAACGTAAAATAACATATTTTGGACGGTAATTAAAAATTTGATTTCTACAAAATTATATTTTTGCTTTTGCTTCTAGTTTTTGATAAGGATTTCGTTAGACAAATTGCTTTAGTTTGCCATATACTTATTATATAGATGCAGTAAGAGGATCCCAAATTCATTGTTTCGTGAAATTTTGTATAGGGGATTTGTAAAAAGTAGTTTATCAATCCAGAATAAAAGGTGTATTTACTGTCTTGGAAATGAAAAATTCTTGAAATATCACTAAAATCCAAAGAAACTTCCTCATAAAACGTCATCTTGCCCTAGTATTATTATCGTATTTATTATTCTGAAATCGGCAGTAAATGATATCTTGCTTTAAAACATGCTTCAGTTGTGTGCAAATTTATTAAGCGTGTCAATATATGCGTCTTAAGATGCCACACTACGTGTGCTCATTTTGGTTTACTCTCTAATGATTTTACGCAATGTATCTCCTAAAACCAAACATAATGCCTACCATATGTCATATCACTTAAAAATTGGTATGTCCTTATTTCTCAGTTACTTTTTATGTTCCAGGCTTAATACAAATGTTTGTCATTTTGTTATTCGGTTCCCTTTTTGTAGTTTTTGTTTGGTTTTGTTTATGGAAAATTTATGGCGAGTATTAGCATCTGTAGCTAATGCTAGTGTCTTTCCTTAATGATACTAAATTCTCTTATACAACTTCCATTGGGAATACTTCATAATTTATAGTTACCATCCTGCCTAATATATTTATAAATTTGTGTTATTATTCTTTCTCGAGAAGTGTTAAGTATAATATACTCCCACAATGCTAAATGGAGATAAAAGTTTCAAAAAATGGCTATTTAGCATTAATTTTTTAGAGCTTATATAAATTAGAAATTAAACAAGAAATACATTAAACATTGTCATCAAAATGTTAGTTACATGTAAATATCTTATTAGTAGTTTCAATGTATAGCAATTTTAATAAGTTAATTTTAATTTAATTACTATACACATCTGTTAAGGCATTCAGAAGTTTGCCCTTCCGTATCATGAAAAGGAAATTTAGGTGAAATTTCTCAAACAGAGCAGGAACTCTCACCAAGCGTTTCTCTTGCAACCTTCCATTATTTGAATATCAAAACAATGTTTTGTGCTACTCAAGCTAAATTATAAGTTATAATCGCTGTGTAATGCCCGTTCTAAAAACAAGACATGAGCCAAATTATGGAATCTGGAACCTAGCATCTGATTCTTGTACTACATTCAGCTTGAAATAGAAGTTATTTGCATCTATACCTTCATGAAAAGCGAATGCCTAGTAAAATGACCCGAAGATGTTTATCTCCGTGTGTTCCCTCTCGACTATAATGAGATAACTACCCATTTAACAGCATCAAACAAGCCGATAAGCATCTTCAGTTTGAATGGGCGACCTGCAATTGGGGTTGGATTCTGTCTCATCTGCCTTTTGTACAATTCTCGAGAGGTAATATTTGCCTGGGAAGAGTTGAAGTGTCCTGTCAGATATGTTGAAGGAGCTGTGATTGTACTTTTCCCTTTGCGTAGCGTTGGAGAGAGGGTTGTTTACTGACATTTATTTCCTGACATGCTTTGTTGAGCATCTGTGGGAAACTTTCAACTCTTTTTCCCCCAACTTTTACTATGCAGCCACGCTCCGTACAGATGTTTGAGCTTTATACAATTTTAAGCTCTGAACTTCGTAGGAATAGGAATGTTGACCAATTTTAAGCATCTAATATTTATAGGAATATATATTATTTCAAAGTTTTATTATTCATCTCATAAAAGCATGATTATCCTTGCTATAATAGAATGGTAAATTAGGTAAAATTACAGGCAAAACTGATTTTAATTGTTTCAGTAAAATATTTTTACACAGTATATTTTATTTTATATACTGGTGCCCCAAAATAAAGGAAGTTTCAAATTTACTCAAATATATCGAGACATACTATATAGTTTTTAATGATATTTGTGCTGAGCATAGGTTTATACAATGCTGTAAAAACCAATCAACATAATTATAATATACATTCATAATCGTACTTAACACTTATCAATGTCAGATAATATAAAACAGTAGCTACAGATCTAAAACAATGGGTTAATAGGGGATTTTGTTCTCCCCTGTCGGACATGTCCTGACACCGTGATTTAAAACTTTATATAATATAGTTTAGGAATGCTTTATACAATTTTAAACCTCTGCACTTCGAATTATACTTCAGTTTGATCACCAGAAGCTCCCAACAATTTGTAATGTATTATTTGAAATTTACTTCAACTAAAAATAGTCATTTTCATAAATAATGAAATAATTAAGCGTCAGTTTTATTTTCAGTGTTGTTGCATTTTGTAATTTTCAAGTGTATGATATCTCTTGAAACAATTTCCAGGGTGCAATCCTAGTTTCTTTTCTTCCTCCAGGCACTTTTCTATTTAAGTATTGTTGGTTTGGGAAAAAATCAGACTCGACAGAAGAGCTCCTGGGATAAAAACTAATGTCGAGTCACATTCGGCATAAGAGTACAAAAGGTTAGGAATTTAGATAAAATAAATTCATCTTAGGAGTTATGGTACTTATAAAAAGGAGCATAAGTGAAGGGTGAAAAGTATTGAAAGATATAAAGAACATCTAGCTAGTATTAATAGCCTTCTTTTTGTGTATTCCCAATAATGCTTTTATCAGTATTCATAGAAAACGTTTTAGCTGTCAATGAATTTTCAGCAGGAATGAATTATGTTAAATCAAACAATAACAAAAATCTGACGTGACGATTAATATACGATCGTTTGAAACTTCCTCGTTAATTCAGTATCAAATACTAAATAGATTTACAAAATTTTTATTTTTTTAACACAGAGTAAAACCATTTGCTATTGATATGTAAAATTACCCGTTGTTCGGTCTAGAACTCCCTTCGTGCTTCCATTCTGAATTTGTTAGGATTCATCCTTTTTTTTCTCGATCTTTCTTTGCTACGTTCGCTTCTAAAGATGAACATCACGCCCAGATGCATTTTCCATGAATGAACACTTTTTTCGTCTTTCTGTGAATTAAAATGCACGAATGGTCCCCCAAAGCAAGTATTTTTTCAGACGAGTAAACGACAGTTTACTCAAGTGCGAATTATGTGGTTCACCCACTTTCTCGCATTCTAGAGGCAAAGTCAGCCTAGCCGCGCGTGAACATATCCAGAGCTACGACAAGCCGTCAATCCCATATAAGTGATTTCTTTATAGCGGATTAAGATAAGAGTTTCGAAAACATTCTTTGTGTGAAGATCGGTGTAAAGTTAACTCTTCAGAAATAGATTACCGTGTTGTTTTTTCACTTTAACGGTTTATTTAAATAGAGCTTTCGATTTCCGATCACTTGCAATGAGTCACTCCCACTATATTTTCTTCGGCTGTGGATCACCATTTTATCGTTTTGTATCTATCCTAACAGCCGATTATTATTTACAATTGTAGCGTGAATTTTTCTCAATGTTTATTGTATTTTAAGCGCATGATGGTTTATTTTTTAAAAAATCATCACGCTGTGTAATAGGTGTAATAAAGAAAATTTCCATTTGTGAGCGAGTGTAGAAATTATTGAAACTTTTTGGTTTTTTCAAAGTCTACGTACAAAAAATTTACGTTTAACTGCGATAACTTAAAGATTTGAATATTTGCAATCTTTAAAATGACAACGATACATGTATCCCAAGAAGTTTCATAATTTTCGAATTATAAAACTAATACTTAGTTATCCCAATGGTTCTTTGATTCTGTTGCAAATAACACTATGGTCAAGATGAGTATGTCATTTGAAAAAAAAAAATTCTTCAGCTCTGTATTATGCACCGATGTGCACACCACATTCACAACATACAAGTATCGCTTAGTCACCTTATAATCCATATGCCACCTTATAATTACCCCTAATTATGATACAAGTATTATCAAGTATCACAGACTGCTACAAATATACAAAAACATGATAGTCTATGATAAAGAAAATTTTCTATGTATTTTACTTGCAAATTGAGTTTTTACTTGCAAAATTGAAATTTAGAGTCAAGTTAGAATGGATTCCTTGTTATTTAATAAAATAAAACGCGATAGGAAGTATAGAGGTAACTGGATTTTAAATTCCAGCTTAAAGGGTTCATTAACATTTTATGGATTTTTTTTTATTTAGTGCGTTTAAAATCTCATTTAAATATTTTATTTTGATTATGTTTTGCGTTAAACTTATTACGAAAATATTAGCTTAAATTTTTAAGTTATGTAAATATTAAGATCCATTACCAACTACTTAATTCTAACGTTTAATGACCGAGTGATGCTTTACTCCACTTCCGTTTGGTTAAACTGAAATTAGTTATTAAAAGTTACCCGGCCTTGTGTTGTCGCTTTAAAAAAACTTTTTGTGAAAACTTTTCCATGTTTTCCTAATCATTATTTTTCACCAAAGAAAAGAAAATCACTTCCTGCTCCTAACTCTTCAAAGAACTCCTTTCATGTGAAAAAAACTCTTTAGTTACATGAACTTCAGCTTACACTTTTCCCACTTCCTGTGCGATTGAGCCATCTTACAATAATTTTACACCGCAAAAATTCATTGGGCGAACAAGTTTTTTTTCACTCTCCTTACTCTTCTGCTACACACTCATTCATAACGGTCGAAATCATCATAATTTGGCGGTACCTCGTGCGTGCAATGGTTGGGCGTCACTCTTTTAGTCTGCCACCCTGTCTGCCTGCACGGAAGAATTAACCGAAAACAGTTTGTTCAGTTAAATGCCGAACGTAGTGGAGGCTGAGATGAGCTGTAAATGACGTAATGACTGACGGGCCCGCGATCAAAAGTGATTTTTGACTGCGTTCGTTTATGACCCTTTTCTCATTTTTCCCCTACCCCTTTCGAAAATCGGAGAGACCAGCGGTGATGAGTCTTTCACTTCACTTAATTCACAAAACGTTTCAAGAGGTTTGTCGAGAGGAGGGAGGAATAAACCTATATATATTTCTGCTGGCGTTCGAATGGAATATTTTCACGAGAGAAACTCTTATAACTATTATTTAGTCACTACCCTTTCGAGCACCTTTTCTCGCCCAATCACGTGGGGTGGGGGAACAGAACGTAACCAGGTGGTCGAACTTTATCTCCTGTTTATCCATAATTCTCAAAGCCCCAAAATTTGCTATTTTTCTGGTTTTGACTATGGAGCAGATGGTAAATTAAAATTCTGATTTTTTGTTGCTGTCTGCCTTGTAAAACCACGGCACAGCTGGTCTTGTTGAAGTCCGTAATCGTGAAAATGCAGTCACTCCCCTTTTATTCTATAGCACCTATTTATCCAATGATAATCATGGGCGTTGTTCATTCTGTAAATAAGTGATAAATTGACTACAAAAAATTACCATATAAAATAATTTCGGAGGAAAAATTTTCAATACACTTACTTCAACTCTGTTTATTGTTTATTTTTTTTTATCAGAGTTAAAGGTTACTTCTAAAAATAGATTTATTTATTTCTTTTCTGCTTTACTCTCGTGTAAATTATCTCTCAATCACCTTAAATAAATTACTTAAAGAGGAAACATTGTATTTAATGAAGTGCATAACATTTATTACGGACAGTACGAGCTATACTAACAATTGGAAGGGATGTTTCAATTTTATTCTTCTAGTCGTTTAAAATATTTTTCAGTACCTAAACTCTATTTAAGAACCATGACAAATGAAATTAAATTGATTCAATTTTAAATTAAAACCCAGATAGTTGGACAAACATTTATGAAAATAAAATGAATGAATGAAATTTATGAATTAAACTGTTTCAGACATTTTGTGTGGAATCGTTTGCTGAATAATCATACACTTTTGTCAAGCAAAAAAAATTATATAAATGCATGTTCTAAGAACGGAGAATTGTTTAATCTTCTGCCATTACTCTAGTTCTGTAAATGTAAATCCTAAATCCAAGAAAATAAGTTACATTCTATATTGCACTGTCCCTTGTTAGTATTCTCCATAGCTTTAATATTATTTTAGTAATATTTGTAAGCGGATACAACACAGTAGTTTTGTAGATATAATAGCACTAAGCAAAAATATTAAAAATTTACATGCAATTTTTGTGAAAGAACATTTTTAAATTGGGAAGATATTTGAACAACCGTTTAAAATTTAACGGTTTATAATTAACCGTTTAGTTATAAACCGTTTAAACAATATATTTTGAGCATTATTACATTAAGGTATTTCTACGATACCTAAACTTGAAATTTCTATTATATCAAATATTTAAATTGGGAAGATATTTGAACAACCGTTTAAAATTTAACGGTTTATAATTATCCGTTTAATTATAAACCGTTTAAACAATATATTTTGAGCATTATTACATTAAGGTATTTCTACGATACCTAAATTAGAAATTGATATATTAAATATCATTTCGTACTTTGCTTCTACTTTCTTATAAAGTTACGAATTTTTATCCTATTTCAATGTGTAAGGGGCGTTTTTTGTGTGTATATATATGTAATATGGCTAAGACTCATTCAAAAGCACAACACATTTTATTTCTGGTGAGATACATGAAATCCATACAACAGTCAAGCATTTTTACAACCTCGTGCACCTAGACAATGTGATCCCACACATACGCTTTTTAAGTAGGGATTCCTCAGGTAAAAAGACTACGAATAATCCCTAAGCACAACTGATCACGTGATAAAAAAAATACCCATGTTTAAAGAGAACGCGCTAACTATTGGCTAAAGTAGTACAGACAGAGGCTGAATTAAGTCTACAGCGTGTCTGGTGGGAAAAATCAGAATTACCGCTCAAACCCCTAACCTACTTTATAAACAAAAGTTATTAAATTAATATTAAAATACGTAAATAAGGGAGTTTAATATTATATAAATATAATTATTTATTTATCAATTGTTTTCAGTTAAGAGTTATTTCTCATAAACACCATGATAAAATTATAAAACTACTATTACGTCATTTTGAAATTATTTTTATTTTGAAAACGTATAATGGAGACAAATTTCTATTACAGCAATTAGTATGATGCTTAACTTTGGAAATATTTACAATTCTTTCTGTGACCCGTTTAAATTTAAAAAAAATTCTGTTGAAGTAACAAAATATGCAATATTATACCAAACGGATGTAATGATTGTTTGAATTTCTTTGTCATTCATGCAGCAGTTATTGACCTCTTTCCTTTACAACTCGTAAAAAATGAGGGGGAAATCATTCGCGTTTAACGTCAAAGAAAGCATAAAACTCCCATTTTTATTACAAATACGATTTCATGGCTAAATGGTTCCTACCAAACAGAAAAAAAAATAGAATAGAAAAGAGCAATCTGTGCACCCACAAAGAAAACATTTCAAGTGGAAAAACTTTCTCCTCAGAAACTGGCTATTTCTAAAAGTTTTTTTTTAATATACTTTTATCACTATTTTTATTATTTCACTGAACATGGCAAAATTTTCTAAGAAAAACAGTCAGTCAAAGTCAAAATGGAGTCGATATTTCCTATTTGATGTAGCGTGATTGAAGCCTTTCAGTTTTCTACCCAAAACCATGAGAGTAAAAGGAAAGTTTTTCTTTTAGCCTTGACAGTGGTTTGTTTTCTGCTGGATTCTGTTGCGTGATCATCTTCATTTGGAAGAGACTGCTGTTATTATGCCTTTTTTTTCATTGTTATTTAGAGCAAAGATTTGGATTTTTTGTTCCTTTGTTTGAGTTGTGAATGCTCTTATTTTAAACGTACGAAGTACGCCTCTTTAAATGCTAAACCCTTTTTCTCAGTTTTTTTATATCTTGTATGATTTCTTAAAATTAACACTATTTATAAAATAAATTAATTAAAAATTCGTTGATAAAACATCTTATATGTGGGTAGGATATCAATCCATTGGTTTCAGTCAGCAGGTTTTGAGTGTTTCATCTGTTTAGAATATGTCTGAACAGTTGGTGATTTTCCTTAACGCTAATCTTTGATAGATTGCTATTACTCAGATGTTTTCTTTCTTCTATGATTCTTGTCTTATGTGTAATAGCAAAATGATTTACTTTTACTTGAGTAAGTGTTCAAGTTAATTTCGTTTGTTTCCAGGTAAGTATTAATTAAATTTTCGCGTAGGAGGTAGTTCTTGTAAAAAATACTTTTATATTACCTTTAAGCTTTATTATAAAATTATAAAGCTTTCAAACATATTTTGGATTTTGTGTCATGAATTGTAACTTTTTGTCACTTTTAATTTGGATAAGATCATATTTTCATTTTAAATGTTTGCAAGATATTTGAATTCCAGAAAAATAGCTTGAAATCAAATGCAAACAGGACATAGTTGTGGAAATAGACACTGCTTATATTGATGTTAACTCGATGCTCCATACTAGAAACATCAAAGATCATTAAGTGATTGTAGTCCTGTCAAAACATTTTAATTTATATTTGAAAATTATTACATTTCATTCTGATGCGACAACTTTTGACATTACAAGGCTACCGTTGTCTGTTATCTGTTTACAGAAATATAACAATAATCTATTGAAGTTGAAAATCTTTTGAGGAACAGTAGTAGAATAATGGTATGTTTCTGGGCCGCCCGCGTGGAAGCCTGATTCCGTATGCAATCTTTGATTGACGCCTCTCATGCATCTTAGTAAAAATATTTATGTGTGCGACATGTATTACTAAAATAGTACCACTGTTGTAAGATGATCCCTAAACCAGTTAATCATTGTGAATATGGCTCCTTTAAACGGTGCCCAGACATGACGAGCATAAGTGGGTTATCAGACAAAAAACTGCGGGTAGCAATTTGCGTGTTAGTGGAGGTCGCGATGAGATGCGACCCCAACGATTTCACCTTCGAAGTGTTATCCGAGAGATCATCTGCTTGTAATCTCTCTGGGTTATAGAGCTAAAAGCCATATCCTGTAGTCTTGTAGAAGTATCCTTTGCATTGTGGCATTGTAACCTCTTGAATGTTGTGACGTCTAGAGTGAATTGCTGACCACCGTTTTTCCTCTCAGTTTTAACATGTGATATGTCACTTTCTTCTAATATAAAGTAGATGCAGATGCCATTTATATCAGGAAGTTTATATGACACTCATCGGAGAATCACCCAATCGGAGAAAATCAACTAAAAATTCTTTAAAGGTTCATAAAGAGTCTTTAATAGTTGATAACAAACAAGGGGATGTAATGCCAAGTGAACAGCCAAAATAAAATACTAATAACTACTTACTAATCATTAGTAATTAATTATTAATTATTACTAATTATTTAATAATTTATTGCTATTTAACTTTCATAAAAATGAATATGGGTCACAATATTTTATACTAAGTATTTCGTGAAACTCCACAACGTTGCCTACACAACCCTAAATTAATTTTTATATGCCACTTACCCTCGCGGTGAAAACACTTCCTGGGATCCGTAGGAACTATTTTAGGAACCCCTTGTTTATATCATAATTTTTAAATGATGGAAAACATTTTAATGATCGTCTATCAAAATTAAGATTTGTATTTTGATCTAGACTTAGGACTTATTTGTTCTAACACATTGGTAACTTTGGCAGCTCTAAAGTTGTTTTTGTCTTACATTTTATTCATTATATAAAAAAACAGTCGTATATGCTGCTTGATTATGCAATTTCTTTTTGTCATTTTTTTGGTCATTTCAACAATATCAGAACCAGTTACTGTTATCGTTATAGTTTAGAGAATAAATTAAGAAAGTATTTTTAAGTGACTATATCTAATTAGTCTGCATTGTGTAATAGCTCACTGTTTCGTTCGCTAACATATATTTTTAGTACCTTTTAATTGCGGTTTGATTGTTTTGATAATTATGTAACATTTAAGATGATGGTTTGAATCATAAAGCTTGCATGCGTCCGTATTTTGTTCAGTTAATTCAGTTTAATTTAATTATATTCCATTATTTGAGGTAGGCTTTCACTTATCACATTTATCTTCCAAAAATGTTTTCCTAGTTTTACATAAATATTTCAAAACATTGTAAAATTTATTAAGCTGTCAATAATTCTGAATGAATGTTTTTACCTTTTTACATTCCTGTACACCAGAAGAAAAGTGCACTAAGTCACAAATTTAAAATTTTAAAGTAGAGCATAATAAAGATTTTTTACATATTTGTTTGAGTTAGGGTTGTTTTTTAATGAAATTCTTTATGAACGACTCTCATGTAATGGGAAAGACATAGTGTCTGCAAGCATACTTACACTGTGAATTTAGAAGTTGTATGCCTAACTGTGGGGAGGGGGCTCTTTTCCTCGAAACTGAGCTCATAGTTTTCTTTTTCATTTCGCTAAATCTTTCGATTTTAGGAAACGAAGGTTATACTTTTTACCCAATAAAGCAAATTGTACACTAATATGCAGAAGTTCTGTGCCTTACTGGGGAGTTCTTTTCCTCGAAATTGAATTATTTTTCTATTTTAGGAAACAGAGGTCATGCTTTTTACATAATATAACAAATTATACACGAATATACAAAAATCTCATTTTTAAGGACGTAGTTCTTTTTACATTTGACGCAGTAAAACAGCTTTGGTTACTTAAATTGGTGTGAAATTTTTGAAAATATATAAATAAAGACTTTACTCGAATTTTCTTTGTCTTATTTAAAAAACGATAACGTGTTTGAAATAAAACTCACGAGTAAATCAAATGATGGATATTCAATTATAATGCATATTTTCATACATTATCTGTAATAATTCAAATTTTGACATAAGACTCAATAGATTTTATATGGAACACGTTTTGTGGCTTAGTTTAATCTTGCCATAATACATATTCTTTTTAAAAATTTCTACTATAACTGAACGCTTAAAAAGCAATTTTCCTCTGTTTTAATGGATTTTCAAAGACAGGATAATCCGTCAAAGATTTAGATTTTTAGAAAACAATCGTGACTTTTCTCTTTTCATTTCTCGTATGCTTTTTAATAGATTCTATTTATATGTAAAATAATTTTAAGCTTTCCTCAGAAGATACTTTTCCTGATAAAGTCCGATCTTCTCATATCACCATTTTCTTCAATAGCAATATCATTTCTAAAATGTCTGTTCTAGACAATTTATTAAACCTTTCTCACCTATTACCCAAGAATTTTCTAGGTTACTTGGTCATTATTTTTTTAATCAGTAAATGTATCGCTGGGAGAGACGTACGGTTTTCACGATTTGTCAGTCTCTTATCGCACACGGTAAATCTCAGGATATTGGGCATGATTCTTTAGATGGTCAATAAATAAATGTAATTTGACATGCGTGAGGTCAAAGGGTTATGTAATATAAAAGAATTAGTTAAAACATCGTTATTTCTCTTCTTTTTGACGTATGCTAAAGGCATTATTTTCGATGTACATAAGAAAAAATATAAAAATCCTGTGTTAAAAACTGTTTTCGAAATTTTTGGCAATTTCTTGTTCGAAAATATATGAAATATTTTCTTCCATTCTTTAGAATTGCTGTATTTTAAATATTAACTAATGTTTATTTTCAACTTCGTCAGGTTAATCAGTTAACGTTTAATAAAAAACAATGAAACCTCTATAATCGAATATAATAGAGTATAAATAAGGTTTTTTGTTATAAAGGCAGAAATCGACTTAATGTTATTACCGAAAGGTTAGTTACTTGGTCATTATTTTTTTAATCAGTAAATGTATCGCTGGGAGAAACGTACAGTTTTCACGATTTGTCAATCTCTTATCGCCCATGGAAAATCTCATGATATTGGGCATGATTCTTTAGATGGTCAATAAATAAACGTAATTTGACTTGTGTGAGATCAAAGGGTTATGTAATATAAAAGAATTAGTTAAAGTATCGTTATATGTCTTCTTTTTGACATATGCTAAAGGCATTATTTTCGATAGACGTAGGAAAAAATATAAAAATCCTGTGTTAAAAATTGTTCTCGAAACTTTTGGAAATTCCTATTTCGTGAAAATATGAAATAGTTTCTTCCATTCTTTAGAATTGCTGTATTTTAAATATTAACTCAAAATTTATTTTCAACTTCGTCAGGTTAATCAGTTAACGTTCAATATAAAACAATGAAACCTCTGTAATCGAATATGAGATAATAGAGTATAAATAAGGCTTTTTGTTATAAAGACAGAAATCGACTTTATGTAATTACCGAAAGGAGAAACGTACAGTTTTCCCGATTTGTCTCTCTTATCGCGCATGGGCACCTAACGCTGGCCGATTGGTTAGAGCGCTGATCGTCGGTACCAGAGTTCGTGGGTTCGAATCCCATTATGGCATGGATGTTCGTAGCCGTTCGAAATCGGCTTTAAGCAGTAGGTCCCGGTCTCATTATCCCTCGTGTGCAAAACAGTAGACCGTAGCGCTCGAAACCAAACCAAACCATATCGCCCATGGAAAATCTCAGGATATTGGGCAGAATTCTATAGATGGTCAATAAATAAATGTAATTTGACTTGCGTGAGGTGAAGGGGTTATGTAATATAAAAGAATTAGTTAAAACATCGTTATTTCTCTTCTTTTTGACATATTCTAAAGGCATTATTTTCGATGTACATAGAAAAAAATATAAAAATCCTGTGTTAAAAATTGCTCTCGAAATTTTTGGCAACTTCTTATTCGAGAAAATATGAAATATTTTCTTTCATTCTTTAGAATTGCTGTATTATAAATATTAACTCCAATTTATTTTCAACTTCGTCAGGTTTTTTATGCATTAAAAATAGATTAATGTAACTTTATCAAGGAGGTATTTATTAAAAAAAATTTAAAAATAAAATGAATCAACTTATCTGTACATTTATTAAAATTCACTGAAATGGCTTTTTCTAGCTTTTTCATTGATGATAGAATGGTTTTATTTTGAATCATCTTCTCATAATCTGTTAACGTTTAATATAAATCATTGAAACCTCTGTAATCTAATGTAAGCTAATAGAGCATAAATAATGATTTTCGCTATAAAGGCAGAAATCGACTTTATGTTATTACCGAAATGTGTTAAAAATAGTACGCTAGATTCAAGTTCGGCTATTGTTGTGTGTGTTTATACAGTTTCCTGCGGATTACTAGACCCTGGTGGACAGAATGCTAAGAACATTCCATTTCTACTGTAAGAGACAAATTTTAGCGAAATCAGAAATAATTTAATCCGCTTTTTAGCTTCATTCCGCAAAACCGTCTTTTGACTGCTTTTGTTCTTATACACACATACATATACATGCATAGATTTGTAACCTTTAATATAATGGAAATGTGGAAACAGGTCTTAACCCTTAATTTGACAAGATGTTTTTTCAAATATTTTTTAATTTCTGTTATTTTCCCATGTCTGTATAGACATTAGGATCTCTGTAAAATAAACAAAAAATATATCATTTTCCATTTTTGAGATAATTAATGTCCGCTATGGCGTACACTGACAATTATGTTATATAGCAGTTATAAATATGCATGTCCGGTGTAGCGGCCAGACTTTACCAAATTAAGGGTTAAGCACAATTCAATGCGTCGTGTAATATCCCCAAAGAATATCGCAACTTCGGATGTTTTAGAAACAAACTCAGTTAGGAGACAAACTGTTTCCTAAATAAACTCAATTTTTCAAACGTTCCCAGGTCTGGGGTTTAATATGCAGGCAGATTAGCAAGTACGAAGGGGTTTAAAGCAGAAATTTCCTTTCTAAATTAACTCTTGAATATAAAACAATGGACTGTAGCAATCCTTACAAACCAGCCAGAAATAAAAATTGATAACGTAGCATTTTTTTAATATTTAAATTAAACATGTTCTACACTCTAAATATTTAGTTATTTCGGTGTTTGAGCCAGCTTATATTCCATGATTTAATTCCATGTTTATAATCAGAGCTTCATAAATTCCTCTTACGTATGTTTATCTATTCTGTTGCTATCGCAGTGTAGTTTAAAAATATTTTTTACTGAATTGAAATAAAGAATTTATCGATTCCTTAGTAAGCTACGTTATTTTTAAAACGGTAACAAGTATCTAGTTAACATAAACAATGTAAAATGATGATCGTAAGACTGCATTTACATTATAGTCCGCATGAACGTGGATGAAAAATGATCTGAATTGAACAATGTGGTGGGTCTAAATTAATGCCTATAATTGGAAATCATAAAGATCGATCCATCTAGTAGTGGAATATATAACAACTGAACAAACAATCGTTATATTTTTAACGGTGGCTGCAGTCCATTTCATGTTAAGAAAGAATGCGATAAGTTTGAACTCTACCCTCGTTTAAAATTGATGAGATTCTCTTTGCATTAAGTATCCCGTGATACTTCTTATTCCATGTTTGCTCTTCATTGTCTTTAAATTATACGTCTTCCTTTCCTTTTGTCTGCCCGAGAAGCTATTTGTCACACAATCATAGTGTTAATAAAAGTTTAATCGTTTAAATCTAGCGCACATGGTCGTTAAAAAGACCTTTGTATCAACACGTTTTACGGTGTTTAATATGTTTGTATAGCAGGATGCTAATTTTCGATTAATGTTTTCGCCTGAGTTTACTTGTCAATTACTTTGGGAGATTCTGATCGTGCCGTAATTTAGAAACGATTTTATATTAAGCCTTTTGTTTCAAGACCTTTGATTTTATTTTGGGCGCTATTTTTAAAGCTGATGTTGTTTATCGCAATCAAAACAGTTCATGATAAAATTTTTATTGTTAGGCTTTTACATCTATAAATATATAAAATATTTATCTGTTAATTCTTGAATAATGGTCCCCCTTTGCATGTAAAGCTAATCGTGTATTGATTTAATAGTTGGCCTACCCATCCCCTTAAATAACATTACAATAAATATTTTAATATAGTAGTTATTCTTGGTGGCTTTCATCGTTTATCATCGATCTAGATAGAACAACACATCTATTTTCTATCTCTAATGTATTTAATTAGGTTATTATAGTATTTCAATACATTGTTTCAAAAAACATTTTTATGCATTTTGGCATAGCAATGCCTTATATGCAATTTGTACTATATTAATTCAATCTTAAGTTTTTAAAATTTTATCACTGAAATATTAGTGTTTGTTAATTATTACTTTCTTTGTCAATTATTTAATAATCACTTTTCTATACTAAGTATACAGTGAAACCTTTAAATAGAGGACATCTCCGAAACATTAAATTTGTCCCTTATTCAGAGATGTCCTTTTTCTTTGGAGGAGTAGAAACTTGGTATATTTCTAACCCTCCAAAGAAAAATGTTTAAATTGTCTAGTTTATATATATTTGTGAAATATCAAAAATTATTATCTTTTAAAATTTATCAAAATTCCCCAAGTTAGTTCACAACTGTAATCTTTATACTTTAATTTCCTATCAACAAAAAAAAAATTGTGATTGAATTTTTTCCACGATTTTAAATTTCACAGACAAGTGATAAAAGGCAAATATGCGGCCTTACTTTTATTTTTCTAACCCAGATGTCAATTCTTCCCCAAAATAAAGCATTTTTGCGAATTATAAACTCGGGTGTGAGAATTTAGGACTACAGCTTTTTAGTCCATATGTACAATAACCAACAGAAAAATTCTGGTTCAGAAACTGTCCGACAAGTACTAACCCCTTCCGGTATGATTTAATAATGAAAAACTTTGCACGAAATAACCATTTAATTTTTATTTAAAAATCTTGTTTCATTTTACAATTCTTACATATTCTTAATTAAAATGCACTTTTTACATAGTGTTAAATAATATCAGAAACAGTAAAATTAAGAAAATATCAAATCAAAACATTAATAAGGTATACAGATAATAGTCTTCAAGCTAGTGGTACTTTTCAAAACAAAATGCAAAGGAATTCTTAATTGTTTACACCGCCAAGTAATCTCACTTTTAATTTGATTCTTGTAACATACGCGGCGTTTCTTAGTAGGTTTTCTTTTATTCTGACTCATTAATTTGGCAATGACTTGTACCAAGTAAACAATATGCAATAGTGACTTGTGATTTTCACAAGTGATAAAAGTGTTGCCAAATTCAGTACACTAGAAATTTTAAACTAAATTAATTATCATATTTAACAGTAACTTTAATCGCATGACGAGTGTAGCTCGTCATTGTGCGGTATGGAATGAAAAACTAATGACGAGCTAGACTCGTCATTTTACCGAAAGGGGTTAAAATTCTTGTGATCAGTCTCTGGTGTTTGAGACATTTTCACATGTTAATAAAAGAGAAGAGAAGGAAAATCCCAGCACAACAGACCTCAACGTTTATGTGTAAATAATAATATTCATTTAATAAATATACCATTTTCAATTTCGTTTTATTTTCCAGCCGAAATCGTCCCTCATCTTATTCTGCCACAACTACCCTTACGAATCCACCGAAAAACAGAACAATAGAATATTTTCCTTCCTGTCTCCCACTTTTTGCGGTCAATCAGATGGAAATAGTTTGGTGACTTCGTAGGGTGTCATAAAAAGGAAAAGTAATGCCGAAAGACCCGCACACTCACACATCTGTTTAGGCGGCTCTCGCCTTGTTTCGATCATCGATGGATGACATAATCAAGGATGCATATCTAGGTAGCAGCTGTTCAGCTTTTCACCAGCCAGAGAGACACTTCTGAACGGGGTGGTTTTCCCGCATAGCCGATATTGTTTTTTTAATTTTCTTTGTTGTGGCATTCTCCCGTTTGTTGTTAAACTTGTCTAAACAGCGATATTATTGACTTATGGAGTGTGATTCATTAAGTTTCTCAAGTGACCTATAATCGTTAAAACTATAAAATAACGAAACTATATAATGCCTATGATCAGATCCTCTGAAAGATCTATAGATTTACTTCTGTATTTTTATAGATAATTTTTCATTAGAGAAAGCGCTTTAAGAATAAAATTGTATTTCATAAAAGGATCTATAATTTTACTTTTTTATCCACTATTTTTGTCCAATTACTGCTCATCAGGTAATCTAAGAAATGTACGTTTACATATCTACCGTTTGTTAATCTATCCACATCCACTACTGTTGGCTTCCTTGATATTGGTCCAGGATTGTGTTTTCTAAATAAGATATTCATTGACGTAAAGACTTTTCAGGATTCTCCTGCAAATTTGTTTATAATAGGTTTATTTCCCACCTTATTTGTGTTTTTCATTTTTTATTCATAAATGTGTACATTGAATTCAGATATTCTGAGATGTATTTTAATAAAACTGATAAGAAGTGAAAATTTTTCATTTTGCTGATAAGCGACGATAAGTATGTAGTGGATGAAGTGCTAAGTATATTTTTATTTTATAACTGCAATATCAAAGAGCGATAAGAGAGTTGAAAATGCAATGTTTAAACAATGCGAGTGTGTACGCAGAAGGAGTTAAAAAGAAAGTTTAATATGTGGGGTGTTCCTTGTGGAAAGCGTTTTGACTTACTCTGCCTTCTTAGATTCTTAGTTAATATAAGATGACCTATTTCTGTCTCACACACACAATCTACACGAGTAAAATAAAAAAACTCAACACAACTTAATTTATTATATTAAATCTTTCTACATCTTACAACTTTTAAAATTGTCATTTTAATATAAAAAATGTTAATATATTTATTTCCATACAGATTTTTTGAGTTAAAGTTTGTTAGTCAATAATTAATATCTAAATTATTTTTTTACTGTTCTTCTAGGGAAAGAATGAAACTATAAATGATGGTAATAAGTTTCCTATGTATCCCAAGATAAGATTCACTTAAAAAATTGTTAAAAGATTAGATGGATTTCATCTTCTGTTTTGATAGAGAGGTATATAAAAAAATCAAATATTACAAATTTCCAGCTACTCTGCCAAACGGTAACCGAATGGGTAGAACTCTACTCTTCAATACTGGATTTCAAGGGTTCTAATCACACTTATGCAATGGCTGTTCATAACCGTTTGGAATTGACTTTAAGCAGTAGGCTCCTTTTTCATCATCTTCCGTGCAGCAAAAAAAGTAGACAGTAGCGCTCCAAACAAAACAAAATAAAACCCAGCAACCCTTTTACTTTTATAGTGATGGCACTGACGAACGAACTTCTTGCATACGCTATTTATATTTGGATATACCCGTAGGATATGAGTATGAGTTTGCTTGCAGTTAATATTTCGTAGGACGTACAATCTGCTCCAAGAGCGTGTTGCTCATAATTTCGTTAATAGATAGCGCTCAGATAATTTCACATGTTCTTCAAACATTAGAGAAGAATGTTTTCTGGTTATATTCTTCATTCGATTTGTTTTGTTCTGTTTAAATAAAGAATTCCGAAATGAGTTCCGCGTATGCGAGCTGTTTTGAGGCAGTGTTTCTGTGTAACCATCCAAAAGGACCAAAAATGTCTTGTGCAGCTGCAGCCCGGTACATGAGAAAGTCGGAGTCGTTCGTCAAGAAGTGGGTAGCACATTATAAAGCGGTACAAAATGTTGACGACCCGCCGGAACGGGGTAATGCCGCTCAAAATCAAAATCGAATGATAAAGTGATTCTTGCATAATCGATAATAATGGGGACTGGACAACTTATCAGGTGAAATGCATTTCAGTTTAATATGTATATTACATGGTACACATGTATTTTAACTAATTCGTTTGTATTTTCAAAGAAATAGACGACACGCTCTTGTGGAAAGACTGTAATTCTACTTCAATTTCTCAGCTTGTATTCTAATTTTGTTGCGATATATATCTTTATCCCCCATTAGTATACTAATTCAATAATAGTTGGCATTGAAGTATTAGCAAGGGTATTTGTAAACTTCCAGAATGACCTTTAATCCTTAAGTCTTGAACTAACTAGCTTGACTTCGATTAGTAAAAAATTATAGTACAACCAGCAAACCAGACAACACACGTGTAGATCAAATCACAGATATGAAAACTACATAAGTCAAAGGAGA
The DNA here is from genome assembly GCA_032207245.1 of Pardosa pseudoannulata. Classification (NCBI taxonomy): domain Eukaryota; kingdom Metazoa; phylum Arthropoda; class Arachnida; order Araneae; family Lycosidae; genus Pardosa; species Pardosa pseudoannulata. The sequence goes on along the minus strand of CM063504.1, from coordinate 23,146,047 downwards.
AATAATGTATCAGTTGTCCTTTTCTCTGTTAAAGAAATATCTCTTTAATCAGTGATAGATGGTTCGTATTTAAGCATACATTAACATGCTGATTGCATGCAATTACACAATTTGAAATGCGAACTAGCTTATCGTTCCATTTCTTCCCTTTTTTTTCAATTGGCCTTCATTATTTACTCTTACTTTCCTCTAGCCATTAGTCTTCTGCGGTCAAGCATCTTCGCGACTGCCGGGGACAGTTTAGTGACACCAAAAGCAATCTGCACACACAGAAAGAAAAAAAAATGGCCAACGAAATGAAAAGCTGTATAAAAGGCATGTGTTTAGGCGGCAACGTCCCGGTTAAATATGACAGCGGATGACGCACTTGTGGATGCATAGCTGGGTGGGAAGCTCTGCAACCTCCATTTTTCTGATGTCGTAAGCCAAGATCAAAATTTTTTCCGACTCGTGGCAGATGCGGGTATTGTTCCTACACAAGGGGCTTGTTTGTTTGATGCAGTGGTTCGTAATTCCGTTTGCTGACAAAAGGATATGACAGAGTGGAGGATTTTTTTCCTCTAGTATTTTCTTTACTCTGTTCTTATGATACAAAAATTTGACTAAATCGCAGTATTATTTTATTAGAAGTTATCATTTTTTAGATACAATATATATATTTATAATATATATATACACATATATATATACGTATATTCCCTTCATGTGTGTATGTATGGAGTTAAAATTACCAGAAATTAAGTTTTCTCTTTTATTTTACTGGGAATTCAATGTAAATGCTATATTATAAAAGAATATTTTATTATAATACTTATTGCTTCTAAAAGTTTGTAATATTTTCACAAACTTAACTATCATTCTTAAACTACTTGTTTAAGAATAATAGTCTATGTTCCAAGCTGTAAATAATATAGACTGTCCGTAATATAATGTTAAAATGTTAGTTGAAAAAAAATTCCGTTTAATAAACGGAAAATAAATTACATAATATTGATAATTGGAAAAATATTAAAAAATGTTTATAATATATTAAAACTCAAATTATACTAAAGTGGTTGTAATTTTTATGTTTTACAGTAACAATTCAGTACAATTGACAAAATAGATTAGTTTACTTAGATTATTTGCTTTATATGTGTCTGTTATTCATATGCTACTATAACAACGATTTTTCGCGTTACACATAATACACAATGTTACTGTATATATTTAAAATTTAACACTTTTATTATTGTTGAAAATCAAATTTAAAACTTCTAGTAAAACTCATTTTTCGCACGTACGCTACCGGTTATTTACTTTAAGTAAACCTTTTTCCATAAATATAATGAAAAGTGTTTTCAATTCATACATCCCTATCAATGTTTTATAATGCACGATGCTTTCGGTAGTACCATTGCTCCATATAAATCCTATTCAAAAAGCAGAATAGATTAGTGAACAGAAGCATCAATAACTGTTCTGGATGACCGTGTAATCGTGTTTAAATATTTTTATAAATATATGTTTATTTATTTTTTAGTTCTTTATGAGTAGTTTGTCTCACTTAGGGACTCACTTATATAACCATTTACTTATATAACCTTTTACAGCCATTTCCACCTATGAAAATAATTCTGTGCTGTTTTTAATAAATAAAGTTTCAAGGTAAAAATGCTTTTTACATTAACTGTGAAATATAACATGTTTTTCTGTGTACATTAAATTACAACAAGAATGTATATTCATTAAACACATACATAAATAGATACACTATTTTTAAAACACTTTTAACTAAAATAATATTATATGTTAAGAAAAATAGAAAACACGAATTAATAAACTCTATTTAGTGAAGAATAACTTAAACAAAATTTCTATAATAGAAAAATAAGAAAAAATAGGGAGATGTTTATATGCACAATAGAATTCTGTTCGTGAAAAATTTGGGTTCCTTCGTATAACTGAATAATTTACGTTCATGATATAACATTTATATCTATCCTAGGTATAACTGAATTCCGTATAAGTGAATAATTTGTAACATAGGTCTATAGATTTTCGCTGGGGAACGAGAAGTACTTACTATAACTGAATTTTGTTTAAGTGAATAATTTATTGAATTTGTCATATACTAGTTTTTCTAGGAAACGAGAGTATTTCGTATAAGGGAATAATTGGTAAACATAGGTCTAATAGGAGTTTTGTTGGGAAACGATAAGTTCTTTGTATAGCTGAATTTCGTATAAATGAATAATTTATTACAAAGTCCTAATAGAAGGCTCGCGGGGAAACGAGAAGTATGTTTTTCGCATAACTGAATATTTCGTATAAGTGACTTTCATATAAATAAGTTTCCATTGTATCTGTTAGAACTAAGTCCTCTTGAACAAGACCACACTTGCTTTTTTGCGACACACATAACACTTAATGCTTCTTTCGAGAGCGTTAAAGGTTACTCTTCGTTTTTCCTTCGTCCTAAATCGTTTTAAAGTTCCGATACTCTCTCTTTATCTCTTACATCTGTACCTAGCAAAACCAAAACATTCCTTTTTCAAGATGATAACATACCTTACGACCCTTGAACCGCGCTTTCTGTGTGTGTGTGACACATATCTTTTATAAAAGAGAACCCCCTTTCTGCAGCCTCGAAAACATCTCAGTCTATTCACACACGCATTGCCATCCTTTTAACTCTATCATTGGGGCATCAAAAATTTGACGTCTATCTCTTGTGTATCTTTCTCTGGGGCTTTTAAATTTTACAACTTGTAATTGGCTTACCGGAGAACAACTTTTTTGTACTCCTTTCAGCAGTGAAAAGATACTGAGTTCCCACGATGTTCTTTCAAGCTCACGTGTTTATGCTTATTATACTATTTAATTTCAATTAAAAATAAAAGTCCCCCATTATGCTATGTAGGACTGTTTTTATTTCGTGTCACTGTGATTGCGCACGGGCTTTTTAAGATGAATTACCGTTTTGTTATCTTTTTCCTTTTTAATTTACTGCAATTTGGTTTACTAGAAAGCTTAAGAGCTTTTAAGGGGACATAGTACCTTCCAACATTTAATATCTCCTTTAAACAGCCATTTTTCGATTCATTATAAAAACAAAACTTTCTGCTTTTGATTTTAGAAAAATATTTTACTGCTCATTTACCAAGACTGTACCTCTTTAAAAAATTACTTGGTTTTGCTATTTCAAGTAATATATTCTTAAATAATGTTAAACATATACAGCAAATAGAAATTTAAATTTATTTACCCTCAAGATTAGTTTTGAATTATATGTACTACAAAGTGAATTTTATAACAAACTGAACATAAATATCTATTTATAAGTTTTTTTAATTCATTATAAAAAAGAAACGTACTGATCTTTTTAGAATGAACTTTTTTAATAACGCTGTAGCTTTTAAAACATTACTTAATTTTGCTATTTCAAGTATTATATTTTTAAATAACATAAGATATGCAGCAGATAAAAAAAATTCATTTACCATTAAGTTCATTTTTGACGCATGTATGCTAGACACTAAACTTTTATATCAAATTAAACATAAATATATATTTTATTTTGTGAACCTAAAGCTGTAAAAGCATCTGACATTTTAAAATTAAAAAAAAATCAAACTGTAGTGAAATTGGGAAAACTTGTCTTTATCCTGCTATAAAATGTAATATAATACTCGTAGTAATGTAACTAAGATTTGCTGAACAAAAAATATAATTATCTTGTGTTTGATTAAAAATTTAGTTTGTAATTAACAAATTTCAAAAATTATTTTGCAGATACAGGAATTCCTACTTTTTTCATTTGTACAAATTTTATAATTTTTTAAAAATGTATTGCTTTATATAAAAAAATTAAATAATTTTTAATAAATTTAATAGTTTATTAATGATCTAGGAAAAATTTTATTCTAAAGAGAGTAGAATTTTGTATTTTATATTGAATCAAAAGGTTGGGTTCCAAGATACTATTACTCTTTAAGATGTTTATGCATGTGTAGATATCATGTTACTTCTAAATGACTTATATTACCTGATGCTACTTTAAATTAATCAAGGCTTCATTTTTAGTAATATTGACTCCTTAATTTTCATCATTAAAATCAGGATACCTTTTACACTTGATAAAATATACTATAAAATATAGTATAGCATGTAATAGATAATAAAATTGATACAGTAAAGTATTTCTAGATAAATATTAATAAATATGTGAAAGACTGTTTCAAAATAGACAGCTTTTACATCTATTACAAGAGGCACTTAACTTAATATTTAACTATATTTTTAATGTCATAATACTTAAAGACAAAATAATTTTATAACATATCGAACAAAATATATATCTCATTACTGCACTTCTTGTATGACTCAGACATATTTCTTTATATTATTTAAATCTATCCAAAACTACTTTACATGATTTTTGTATATACATACATCAGTAAAACGAGGTTAAATATGCTTGTGTACATAAACAGTGTATTTATATACACGAGCAGAAAAGTAAACATTATGTACGAATTTTCTTTCTGTGGACACAAACAGCAAAATAATATCACCAAACTGATACTTTTTTATGTATGTCTTATTTTAACCAGTTCACCTAAAGAATATTGCTGGAATATTCCGTAACTCTTTTGAAAAATTTGTGATGTTTTCTTATTTTTTCAGTAAAAATTTTACGACTGAATAGATTTCCCATATTCTATTTTTTTTTTCATTTCCTCTGTTTTTACGCATCCCTCGGGAAAATATTAACTCAGCAATTTTTTATTTTCCAATTTCCGTGGAATGTATCGAAATGTGTTACTCGGTCACGAACTTTGCCTTCTAATCGAGGAAAAAAATCGAATTTTAAGATTCTCTGAAATTTTCCTTCCTTCCAATTGGGATCATAAGTCTTAAATTTCCATTAAAATGTAATTTTTCAGTCTTAGCTATTCGGTAAACACATCTAAAGAGAAGATTTCTTCTATCCTCTGCATGAGTTAATTACTTACATGAAGACAGTGCCTTTGTCAGTGACTGAACTACCTAATAACTTTTAATCACCTTCTTCAAATTCCCTAAGAAGCAATAGCATGCTTCTTAACCATGACCCTTTCTAAATTCTAAATTAGAGTGTACTTCACGTCTCAAAGGATTTCTCTCTTTAGTAATAATGGACTTCTAGTTTTTGGCATATTTAAGCTAGGCAATACACAGGTGGAATTTTGAATTATATTGGATTAAAGCAAATTTCTGAGGAGTAAATAAGTTAAATATTGAGCTATACATTATTGTTTAGAGCAGGGATGGACAAACGTTTTCGACCACGGGCCAAAAATCGAAAGAAATAAGTTTGGAGGGCCAAGATAAATTTTTCTAAATTTTAAAAACAATATACAAGTACCTAACGCTTTAAATACGTTAATGAGATAAATGAAATTGCGATTCCATTTTTAAAAGTTCCTTATACTGAGGTTCGAAGTGAGATGTACGGATTTTAAGGAATGATGCTAAATGCTCATCTGGCAGTCTACTTCTGAAATTTCTTTCTAATAATTGTTTCTGGAAACAATTTTCTGAAAATTCTGTCTAAGGTTCAAAGTTGAAAACACTTGTTCACATAAAGGAATCAAAGATAGAGCTGATCTTCTGGGCGTGAGATAATAAATTTGGGATATAATATTTAAGCAAACTAGAAAAGGGGATGGATATATAATGTATGAATATATATTTCTTTTAATTTGTCTCAGACTGGCAACTTAAGATTCTATCCGTGGGCCGGATAAAACCTTCCGGTGGTCCGGAATTTGTCCAAACCTGGTTTAGAGCATAATGCTTATATTTCTCCATATATACGTTATAGCCATCTTAGATTAACATTTCTTTTTCTTCGTTACTAGAACAGGAAGTTTGACAAATATTCAAAGCTCGCTAAAAATAAAGGTTTCGTTGAACTTGGTTTTTCTCATATGTTCGAGATTATAATATTTAAACTGAACTAAAAAATTTACATCTTCACGAGATAATTTAGTAGTTTAAGAAGGCATATTATAACAACCTTTCTTTTGATTCTTCATAAAGTAAAATGTTCTGTTCCTTTTATGATGAATTTAGGATAAAGTTCTTTAATTACGCTTTAACTTAAAAGTAAGAATAATTATTTAGTTATGTCATTTCAAGTAGTATATTTTTTAATATGAAATATATGCATCAATTGAAACAAATGAGATTTATTTATCCGCAAGATAACTTTAAAAATATGTATATTAGAAATTAATTTTAATATCAGACATCTTTTTCTGTCGGTGACTGAACAACGTAATAATTTTAATCATCATCTTCAAGATCCCTCAGAGGCATTGGCCTTTTACTTAACCACGATTCTTTCTAAATTGAAATCAGAGTGTACTTCACCTCCTAAAGGTTTTCTGGTGTTAGTACTAATGAACTTCTAGTTTTTTGGCATACTTAAGCTTAGTAATACACCGTTGGAACTTTTTTTTTACTGTATTCTATTAAAGCAAACAACTCGGGGTAAATGAGATCTATGCGTGAGATTTTGAACTAGATGTGATTATGTAGAGCATAATGTTTGTATTTCTCCATATATCTCGTAGTCATTTTAGATTAATTACAGCTTTCTTTCGTTGCTAGAACAGGACGTATGACAAATATTAGGAGTTAGATAACATTAAGTGGTTTCATTGAACTTATTTTTCCGTATAGTTGTTCTAGATCAGAGGTTCTCAAATTATTTCATTCAGAGAGCTGCTTTTAAATTGGAAATTAAACGTGGAGCATAAAATTTTATCTCGCTATTATATGTATAAAGTAACTATAATAAAAAATATCATTCGATTTGTTACAACGTTGTTTCTTCATTTCAACTTGCAGGACATTAGATGTCCCCGTTTAATTTTCTTTCTGCACTAATTTTCCATTGCGAATAGACAACCCACAAAGAAAAAAATATGAATTGGGAAATAAATTTAGTTCAAGTTTTCGCTATAGAGAATTTGTTATTTTATTTTTTCATTATTACATTTCTTTTTATTATTATTTCCAGTGCAACCATTTGCTTTTATAGCATTCGCAACTACCATGTTGCAAATATTTGTTAGACATTTGATTATGGTAGTACCATATAGGCGGCCAACATTACTCCCAAAGCCAGGACAACACAAAGTGGGTCGTCGTAATTCAGAAAGACGGACCAAGCTGAAGATCTCCTTTCTTTTCCTGCCATCTCCTGAGATATAATTTTGGAACTTGAAGGACATTGCAACCACAAACCTATTTTACGTGTCCCTACAGCCACGGCCGTAGCTAGGTCCTTTGGCACAAAACTGGTCTGCACCCCTACCACCATATATAGTGAGAAAATATGTCAACATGATTATTTTCTATCATTTATTCAGAATAAACTCTCAAAATATTTTGTTAGCTCTTAAAATGTTCCTTGTACATTAATTTTTAATTTTTCTTCTATTTTTACCTTATTAATACTTAAAAATATTTTTAAACTCTTTGTAGGTATTATTTTGCTAATAAACTGAAAACTTTTTTTAGGGGAATATTTTTTTATTTGAACGTTGAATTTTCATAAAAAATTTAAAATTTTCATAAAAATTTCATAAATTTAAATTTAGTTTTAATAACTTTAAAATTTAAAGCGAATACCCGGATTTATATTAAAGCATATTAGGAGTGTTTGGTAAACATTTTGTAAGAATATATAACAGGTTTAGTGTCTAGAAGCATTTTAAAAATAAAAAAATTCATATAAAAAATCATTTATAAATACAATGGATTTTATAATTAAAAAAATATTTTTCAAATTTTCCTTACTTCTATTCAGGGCGAATCGCTCTCTTTCAGACCCCATTTTCTTCACGGTGCTGCGTCCTTAAGACTGATGCACCCGTGGCAGATGCCACCTTTGCCACGCCCCAGTTACGGCTCTGCCTGCAGCCATTATTGAACAAGGTGGATCCATGGTCATGGATCGAGTCTCGAACTCCAAATATGAGAACGATGCCTTTGCCGACTGAGTTACCGCGCCTCTTAATACATTTGTTACAAAATTTTACTTAGTTTTGTGCAGAAATTTATGAAATTCCATAACAGAATATTTCTGTCTCATTTTGTGTGAAAACTTTTTTAACTTTAACAAAAAATTTTAAATTGTAAATAGTTTTAGAAATCTCCAAGAACTGAAATTTTCATACATGGTATATGACTATGAAGACATTCATTGCTTCTACGATAGTACCCGGCAGAGATAAATAGCTGAACACATCCCTAAAGTAACCCATCAGAATCTAAATGACCTGAAATTTAAAACAAGCACGTTAACAGTGCGTAGTCTGCGATACATGATAATGAGTGCCGGGCAAATAAATAATTCTTTGCAACACTGTTGAAACTTTTGTTTTAGCTCCTCCTACTATTAACCTCTACAGATTCTCTTGCATCATCATCACATCGTCTTCAACAACAATGTGAAAGTAACACGCAATAGTATCTACATTTTAAGAAAAATGTTTTGAAATCTAGGTCTGTAGTTTGTATTCTATTTCTCACAGAGAAGCTGTAATTATAAATGGGCGAATCTTTTTTAATGCCTCTACGGACTTTCGTTGGGTATTATTACATATTACTTTTTCAGGAGTTGAGTTGAGTTGAGTTGAGTTTTTTAGCTGTCGTTGGTTTTGAAATATTCACCCATTGTGTGTTTTTCTACAGTAAAGTTTTTTTTTCTTTCAAATTACTGCTGTCTCACGCGTTTGTGTGCTTTCTGTATCTCGTGTATGCTCTAATTTTATAGGAAAGATCAAAGCAGATTTCTTATGTAAAACAAAGGAATTATTTATGTAAGTGATTTTTCATAGTTTTTTAAGAAAATGGAGAAGAAAATACAGATTAAGATCTAGAATTTAATTGCCCCTGCCATTAATATTAACGTCATAGAAGTAAAATAGTGAAGCAAGAATTTTACATGTTCATTTCTGGGAAAGGTTTCTAAACCATTCTGAAACTAAAAAATTCTGTAGTGTTTAGCATTTAATTCTAAAAAATAATATGCCGAACGATGGCCGATTGGTTAGGGTGCTGTCCTTCGTTACCAGAGTTCGTGGGTTCGAATCCCACAGTGGCATGGACGTTTGTAGCCGTTCGGAATCGGCTTTAAGCTGTAGATCCCGGTCTCATTAGCCCTCGTGTTGCAAAAAGTAGATCGTAGCACTCCAAACCAAACCAAACTAAAAAATAATATAAAGTGATTTTATTACTTTCGAGTAATATTGTTTTCTTACACTTGTAAGAATTTCTTTAAGTGTAAGTTGCACGTTTAAATTTTAGATTAGCTGTTATAAAAAGACGTAGCTTGGAGGGCAACCCTAGAAATCATGAATCATAATTTTCGTTATTTCACCCCTATAAGGGTAACGAAGTACATGTGTAATAACTCATAATCAGAAATAATTTGCTCTAAATGCGATGAAAAAATAACGTTCTTCCACTGTATGCCGACAGTCAAAAAAATTCCCTCTTTCGTATCCCGAGGAGTAATCCCAATAACAAATGTTACAATTAAAATGAAAAGAAGATTCATGGGAAGTGTATACCTGAGCACCACCAAGCTATTTTTAGGTAAATAACACATTATTTTTAAATAGTACAAATAAATGGGGATTTTTTCCCTTTTGATATACATAATATTTCACAGATTTGACGTGTGTGAAAGCTCAAAGAAGAAATATACAAGGATATAATTTAAAATTCCTTCATGTAAGGAAACTTCATAAAACGCATCTTTGTCCAAAAACGTGCAGTATTAGGATATTTTCGTGTGTGTGTGTGTGTGTGTGTGTGCTTGTGTCTGCGGTCAAAACTTGTAACCTTTTTGAAGAAACTTCAATTTAATCTTGCCCCTGGGATACGGGTGTCACAAGCCATGGTGGGATTGGGTTAAAGTGGCTTTTTATTTGACATTTCCGTGTCTAGAGGATTATTTCTTCATCTATTGGATTGATAGCCGCAGGTCGTGAATTGGGCAATGAAGGATATTTGTCGATGTTCGATCGGGAAAAAATAAAATATCCGCCCCACTATGAAAAGTTTCTGAAGGGTCACGTTTTCAGATTTAATGCTTATAGATATTTTTTGTTACCTTTCTGGGAAAAAAGAGAAGTCTTGGGGCTGCTTGAAAACCTGCCTGTGAAAATTGAATTGCCTGCTATTAATTTTGCTTTGAATAGATTGCCTCCGATGATTTCAGTATGCGCTTTATATGTTTTGAAAACATAATTGAGACGTGTTGTGTCAGAAGTGAAGATAAAAACAGTGAAGTTTTTCCATTTATATTTGAGTAGGACAGTCAGTGGCAAACTTCAGTGTAATTACAAATTATGTGACGATGTCAGTCACTTTTGTTTATGCGAATGTCCTTATTCTAAAAAAGAAGCTTCCCCCCATATATGGCGATATAAAAGTGCAGCGTTAAGTATCTATTGGTACTTCATCCATTCACCTTAGTATATATTTATAAAATAAATAGATGTGTTCTACCATTTTGCATAATTTCTTGGGGCTGGAGATAATAAAAGAAATCGTACATAGCAGTAATTTCTTTTTTCCTCCATAAAGCAGGAAAGGGAGTTAGCAAGTTTACCTTGCTATTATTCTATGCTCTTAAACTCAAAATAATGCTTGAATCTACTACATCGAAGTTATGAAATAGACTAAAAAAGGGTAAGAGATTATTCTAGAAAACAAAGGTTTTCGGTAATAGCATGGTACCTGACAAAATAAATTTCATGAATGTAGGTTATCAGAAACAAAACAAATATAAAAAATCAATATGATTGAAGAAGTAAAAAGTTAATTTCTAAATTAAAAACGAGTAAATCATGTAGATTTTTTAAAAATGTCTTATTCAGATTAATAAAGATTACTGTATTAGAGAAAACTAAATTAGTTTCACTCCAAATTTAATAAGATCTTTAAAACCATGCAATGTTAAGCTTTAAAAGCAGATTTTCAACCGCAAATAATTGAACCTTAAAATTTTTATTCATATTTTAATATAATAATTCCCAATTAGATATTAAAAATGACTCATTATGTGTACTATAGAAAAGGGTTTAACAAATTACTTTAGGATTCGTATATCTATAGTAAGTATTTTCCTTGAATATTCCTCTATTATTGCGGTTACAAAAGTCAATAAACTCATAATCTTCTCGCAAAAGGAGATGGATACCAATTAAACTTTATGATACGTATTACAATCGGTGACTTGGATTTTCTCGTTAAGCAAATCTGGAAGTGCTCCGTACACCTTTATGGGTATCAGTTGATGTTCGTTCCCAAAAAGTCCGAAATAAGATACTTTCAGCAACTTCATAATAGCTTATTTATCAAAGATAAAGATCCAATACGAACTTCTCCCAAGAACATTTCGAAAAATCTTGGTATTATAAATCACCCAGGACCCACCTTTTTGCTATTTCCAGACAGAAATAGCGAAGTTTTCCTTCTCTCAAACACTCTTTCGGTGCCCCTCGGGTTACGCAAGCAGAGCATTTAAAAGCGTCCATAAACAATGCTTTCATACGAGCCTAATCTAGATTCGGTGTAACAGGATAGTGATTCAGATCTTAAATGCTGTTTTTAAAAGCTACCGACTGGGTCAGTGAAACGATTAACGCGTTTGGGTGAACAGAGTCAGCGACTGTAAAAATGATGAATATGGGTTGTAGATGATGTGAAACACGATTATAGTGAAATAGAATTCTTTTTCGTATAAGTGAATATATTTTCTTTGTTTATGTTGGAAAAACGGATAATATTTTCCGTTATCCCCGGTGAAGTACCTGGAAAAAAAGGATTGAATTTATGAGATGACAACCCATCGTTCTTCTGAAAAATACACCAAAACTTAGAACAGATTAGACCTAACTCAATAAGTTTGAAGGCTGCATTTACACCTAATGCATATATTTTAGGTAAAAATTAAAAAAAATACATTAGAGTTAATTATTTAGTAGTAAAACTAAAGTAGTAAAATTAAAAATTATACCTGTACCTAAATAATATATAATCACATTGATAAATAAAACAATTGAAGGGTTTCATATTTACTATATTCCAATGCAATATTTGCTTCAATTATAAATTTAGTGAATTCAAAGCTGGCAGCAATTTGGTCATACCTGGTGTAGATAGATCTAAGGATTTGGTGAGAGTATGCCACATTTTATGGTCACTTTAAGTATGGATTTTGCTTCGCTAATTGTTTGTTTTCACTCACATCGCTTTAAGACCTTATCATATGACAAATTGTGTACTTCGAAAAAGCAACGGAATCGGTTTGATTACTTTTCTCGATGAACATTGCATGAATTTCTCGTCTAAAAGAGAAGATTTTTTGTCGATTTATTTTGGTTCAGATTGACGTGTGATTAAGACTTTTAATTAGTTGAAATCTTTTTACTATCATATGACAGATCCATGCATTTTTCATCAAGAAAAGGAATCATAAACTGAATATGTTGCTATTTCGGTTCACGTATACCGCGTTAGGATTAGATATTTATCTTAAATTCATATTTAATAATATTCCTTCGAATCTGGTGAATTGAAACAAAGTCTTAGATAATATTTCAAAGGAGGAAATTGGGTAATGTAAGCTTATATTCCAAACTTTTACCGTCGCTTTATTAATTTTAATGTAATTTGTAAGTTAAGTCTTTATTTCAGAATGTGTCGTTTCAATCAGATGAAACTAAGTATTTTTAGTTTTTTAAGGGGTTGAGTATATAGCCGACACGAGGTGTTGTGGTTGTTTATTATGACATTATAATCTTATTGAAATTTTTAGCTCACCTAATATCACTTAACGTCACCCCCACTCCTAAAAAAAAAAATCCCTTGGTGTAACAATATGGTTATATGACTTGCTTATATTCTATAGTATAAGGAAACATGTGATGACGTTCCAAGTAGGGTGGGTTGGAAGAGCTATGATCTATTTTAACGAGAGCTTATAAGACCTGGGACTACTACTTCTTAAGGTAGATTCTAAATGGCTACGAGCATCCAGGCTAGCAACGAGCTTCAAACATACTAACTCCAGTGTCAATAAGCAGCTCTATCTGTTCGGCCCTCATCCGGTTTTTCCAGTATGACATATATTGGATTTTCAATCTTTTGATTAAAAATCAAAGCCTTATTGAAGCATAAATAAAATTGTTCTTGGCTTAAAAAATATTTGTCATCTCTAAAACCTTCTCGAGTATTTTTAATTAAGAGATAATATTTAATCTTATTAATTTATGTCCATATGACCGTCATCGTACAAGTAAAATATTATATTCGTATGTTTCGCATTTTTTTTCTCCCTCAACAATGATAACCTAAACGCTTCCGTCGGCAATAAATTAACCAATCTTACTGTTTAAAACAATGTTTTACACTCTAAATAGCTTTTCGGGGATAGCCACTATAAAAATTCATGAAAATGCAATTATTTTGTGCCACGTTCTTCGTCTCCAAAGAAAAAAAATGTGTTCTTGAACATCAAATGGAGTATAAAGTAGGAAATAAAACGAGGTATTCGTGTCGGGTTTGGCATGCTTTCACACTTCTTGCCGTCTAAGAACAATTGCTAAGAAACTATTTCTTCGACGTTGCCCTTCATTTTCAGCCTTAATGACAGTTTCGTGCTCTGTACTTGCTGTGAAGATTCCCTGGTGCTAAACGCAGAGGAAAACAGCCAACTTCGAATCACTTAGACCTAAAAAACATTTCAAGTCCTTGATTGTGCCTTGTCTGGGACTCATCCTGCAAGGTTGAGGTCAAGGCCATTTGAGCATTATGACAGATACGATTGAGGACGCTTTAAGCCTTAAATCATGATGCCACTGCAATTAAATACGACTCAGGCCTCCAAGAGTGTCTAATAATGAAACATCGGCTGATGAACTTGAGCAATACGGGGATCATAAAATCATTTGCATCAAGTAACGGTTTTCTCGTCAGTGGAGGGAACATTGTTCATGGAAATAATGATTTCTTGAGCTCTGATTCCTTTTAGAATGCTCAAATAATCTCTTATGAAAGCTATTGTCATAGGAAGGGATGCTGAATGAGATAAATAACCTGATTTCTCTCCTCTTGCTATTCTCTTATATATAAACTTTTTGGCACTTTGTGATTTATATTGCAAATATTCAGAATGCGTACTGGCAAATCTATACGTTAATTAATCTAGAATTGTTTCTTTTCTCTCGTAGACTGTCTTAAGAGGAAAAATTATAATTGCAACTACCTTTATATTTAATTTAGTCCTAATCTTTAATGTCTTGCATCTAATTATCCTGCTTTAATAAGAGTAATATTTCACTGATGTTCATAAAGTTCTAAAATCGTTGTTCGGAAACTGATTAATAATGTAATTAGAACCACCATACGCAAAGTATAAGTTCTTTGTAATGAGGTACAGTTCTGTTTTTATTTCTAACATTGGTTCTCTTAACTTAAGATCCTAGAAATTTCTAAAGAATTCCGCAAAAATTTACTAAACATTATTTCGCATTGAACTGGTAAATTAACTTCTAGTTTAGAGATAATTTCACAGTTCATTGGTAATTTTCTACGGAACTCTTCTGAAAATCGAAAATCTTTTTGGAGAACTGGTTAGATTCGGGAGCTCTTCAGTGTATTATTTTACAGTTATGTCGAAATGTTTTGGAGAATGGTTATTTCCTGAGTTATAATTGAAAAGTCTCAAAAATTTTCTAATAAATTGTAGCAATAACGTTGTTTCGGATATATTATAGTGATAATATTAATTTCAAGCCCAAATTCAAATTGGTGGATGTAATCAAGCAAATATAAAATCCAGTAATGTGGAAATTATAAAATCATAAGTTAAATAGTAATAAAGAGTAATAAAATATTAATAAAGTAATTATAAGTAGTAATAAAAATCGAAAATAATCTACGTTTATAATAGAAAAACACGTTTTCGAAATTTTAAGTATAGTTATTTTACACGTGATATTTCTTTATTTCTAAATTATTCCCTCCTTTACGTAGCATATTATTATTAAATATTTAATAAAAGTCATAAAGATTTATAAGATTCTATGCAGGTGTGTCTAAAGACAAAAATGAAATTTAAAAAAACATATATAGTTTGTTCGTGGTGCCCCCAAACTAAATTTTCTTAAATTAAAAATCATAGATAGTACTTTCTTTACATAATTTGTACTTCGGAAAATATTGATTTTTCTTTCGTTTGGGTAAAAATAAACTTCGGTGTCATTAAATTCTGTAGTGTGAGTATAAATTTTAATTACCTTGCTTGCTTTAATACTGAAACAAAATTTGGGATAAACCTTCGTGAATTCAGGGTTTTGATTATCATAATTCTTTTTTTTTACGTAGGGAAAGGTTTATTAAATTAAATTGAAGAAAGTGTATAGTTTTATTTTCTTCTTTCGAATGTAGTAGAAAAGAAGTATTTTGCATTTGTTAACTGAAAGATAAAATAACAATAAATATAGATTATATTCTTACTATTTCCTCAGAATTCTAGAAAATTATCGAGAGTTCAGACTACACTTTTAAATTCTCACTCATGTATTATATGAATATCAAGGGAAATGTTCATGATTATGTAGAAAAAAATTGTTTAGCATGAGCCTTATTAAATAAATTTTAAGAAGCTTCATAAGGGGTCGAAGTTGGTATGGTTTGGAGATCTATGGTCAATTACTTTACAACACAAGAGCTAGTAAGATCGTGACCTACTGCTTAAAGCCGATTCCTATTGGAAAGTATATCGAATGATGGCTGAATATTTAGGGCGCTTCTCTTAGATTCTGGAGTTCGAGGATTTAAATACCACTGCTGGTATAGATGTCCGTTACTTTTCGAAAACGACTTTAAATGGTAGGTCCCGATCTTTATTAGCCCTCGTGTAGAAAAACAATAGACCGTAGCGCTCCAAATACAATGGAACATATACCCAGTTTTGTATTGGCATTCAAACCCGAAAATTCGAATAATGAGAAATAGCGGTCTACCCATTTGGGTAAAGTTGCAGATTAGTGTATATTTAGGAAAATTAAACTAATCTAAACATCCTTTTATCTATTCCAATAATTCATTATTAGTAAACAGACAGAAATAAAATGCTTTGTTTCCGCAGTAACTGATCAACTATTCAATTTTGTATTGCCAACTGAACTCAATGAAACTTGAAACCACATATGAGATCTAGATACATAAGCTGAACATATGAGATCTAGATATATAAGCTGAAGACTACTGAAGATTAATTTAAAACTATTACTTAAACTAGTAGTCTTAAAGTTACATAAAGTATCTGTAAGTAAGAGGTGTAATTCATAAGTCTAACTTTTGGTTAAAAATATATTCTAACTTTTATCCTATGAAATAACCAGTGAGATTTTTCAAACTTTTAGTTTAGGTTTTTTTTATTTATTTAAATTGGTGAATAAACAATGTAGAGCAAGTTGGTTCCAATGTATATATAGAGGCCAGCTTTTTGTGAGGCTGCTATTCTTCCCCTTGTTGAAGGGGAATCGCTATTGATTCTTCATTTCTCAGAAGCAAGAAATGATCTTTGAACTATTGTTCATCTGGCGTGCAAAATTTGATACTGATAGATTTTTCCTCTCTATATACCTCTCCTCTACTGTAATGATTTTCTCTTCCCTCCTGCAGTCGGTAGTAATTCCAGAAGGTGTAATTGGGTCGCAAATGTGTTCCACTTCCACTCGATTTCGAAAATGATGAGACGTCCATCCTCCATGGCCTTCATTTTTGTCGCTGATTACTACACTTTGCATAGATATCGTATGTGTAAAACAATGTTAGGCTTATTTCTTTCTGATGAGGAGTTATCATTTGACCTGCTTCACAGATTTACTCTCTTGTGTAAACTAGACGAATAGGATCTGTTTTAATAAAAATAGTACTAATCCATCATTTTGACAATTTGTATTTTCGAAGTTTCTATGAGGCTTCTAAATTAGAGATTTAAGAACTTTTCAAGAAATTTTTATCTTTATCTCTACTCTTTGCATCCAGGCCTTTTTTGTGGCTTCAAATTTCGTTGAGTTCTGGATAAGATCTAATAGATTAAAAAGTCGACATTTTAGATTTTTTGAAAAGTGTAAAAGCACAAACAGAATGTTTTGTTTGCGTTTTGATTTTATCTTTTAGTCTGAATAGGCTTCAAAATGATAGTTCTGGTCATATGAGTCCTCGTGTTGTAGAAAATTGGCTATAGCTGTTCAGATCAAACCAAACCAAATTATCGGTATATATAATACTTTTGATATAGGAGGTTTAGGACTTCTCATGCTACTGCAGAATTAGATGCTCTTAACCATTTGGGATATACTTTAACACTTTACAATCCAAATTATATTTAAATTTTCCTCAACGCTTTTTAATGTGTTTCATTTGAAATATTCTTTAACTTAAAATAGAGAAATTTAAACGAATAAACAAATAGATTCAGTTAAACGTCAGTTTTATTTACAATATTGCATGTTTCGCACAAAAAATGGTCGTTTTCATCTTCCAGGTATCTTTTGATTTGGATTTCAAAGAACGTCAAGTGAAACGAGACAAAGGGATTCCTGAGATTAGAGTCACACTCGACATAGAAGTGTAAAGGGTTAAGCAGCAGGTTACCACCATTATACGCCGAGTTGCAGAAAAACTGACTGTAAATTGTATGTAGCCCACTGATCAAAAACAAACCAGTTGCTCGATTGATTCGAAAATTGGTTGAGGATTAGGTGCAATATGTGCATACCAAATCTGGCTCATTGCGTTTTTGGAGTTATCGGATAGATATACGAACAATCCAAAGATGGATTTTCAGACTGAAAGAGGTCACTTTTAGTCATTGTGACGATTATTTCAGAAAGGGGCTAAATCGTTGCCAACCTTCCCACTACAATTGAATTTTGCGTCTATGTTTGCCTACATACATACATACATACATACATACATACATATATATATATATATATATATATATATATATATATACACACACACATACATACACATATATTTACATATATATATATATATATATATATATATATATATATATATATATACATACATATATACATACACATATATACATATATATACCCATATAGACACTGGATTCACATAATGTATTGTTACGTAGGTACTGAAGTGGAGCACAATAACACACACAGGAAGTGGAGCTAATCTAATTTACTAACCCAACTAAAAGAGCTAAGTACAATTGCAAGTTCTGCAACACTCTGAACTCAGAGCTCACTGTGATTGAGAGACCTTTGGCTTTTATAGCAGCAAGAAAATTTCCAGAAATCTGTCTTGTAAGGCGATGAAAGTTTCACTACAGAGAAAAGGCGAATATTCCAGAATATTTTTCTGGTAAACTAAAGATAGGTCCAGAATCTCCTAGAACATGAAATAAAGGAATTAAATATTTACACGAATTTTAAACCCTATCGTTGCTACCGGGGTTCGAACTTACGACCTCTTGAGTGCGAGACTAGTGTGATGACCATTCGGCTATGAGGATTTTTAATGCTTCTTTGCAATGTGACTGTATATAGATATATATATATATATATATATATATATATATATATATATATATATATATATATATATATATATATATATATATATATATATATATATATATAATGTAATATTGGCGAGATTGATTCAAAATCACGACACAGTTTATTTCTAGTAAGAAACATGAAATCCATATAACAGTCAAGCACTCAACCTCGTGCTTTTTACAACCTCGTGCACATAGACAATGTAATCTTGCACATACACTTTAAGTAAGGTTTCCTAAGGTAAAAAGACTACGAATAATCTCTAAGTAAAACTGATCAAGTGATAAAAAATACCCATTTTAAAGAGAACACGCTAACTATTGGCTAAAGTAGTACAGACGGAGGCTGAATTAAGTCTATAGCGTGTCTGGAGGGAAAAATCAGAATTTACCGCGCAAACCCCAAGCGTACTTTATGAACAAAAGTTAAATTAATATTAAAATACGTAAATAAGGGATTTTAATATTACATCCCCCCCAATAACATTATTCGTAGTCCTTTTTTACATCAAAATATTTACATAAAAATTATATTACATAAAAAGGAATCTTCACTTGTCATAAAGACAATTAACATTTATACAAAATAACATTTTACAAAGTTTTACATAATGATCAGCATAAAATTAACATATTACAAAATTTAGATCTCTTAGAAAAATTACTGTTATTCGTGATACAATTTCAATTTTTCTGGGGCATAATAACACCTTAATTTACAAGCATGTACAATTTCAGATTCTTGTTTAGTTTGAAAATTTGGTCTATTGATTTCGTAATTAACTTCAGAAAGTTGTCTTAAAATTGTGTAAGGACCTGAATATGGTGGTGTCAACTTCCTAGTGTTTGGACACTGAAATTCTTCTTATAAAACTAGATCTCCAATGTTAAATTTAGATTCTATAAAACGACTATCATATCTTACTTTATTTCTTTTATGATATATATGCATATAAATGTGTTCCTATACAAAATAAGATTTTATTATACATTCAGCTAGGCATTAGCTAAGTTCATTTAATTATTTTTTTATTGCATTTTAAATCAAGTTCACGAGAGAAAAACATTTTCTCATATCGATCATTCCTATGCAATTTTAATGTCTGCACGATAAATTTGATATGCCTGTATTAAAAATGATTACATTCACTTCCGCGTTGCGAATGAGATCCAAACATTGCTATCCCAAAACAAATCGATTTATGTATTTCTAATCCATATTGAAAACCTGAATTTATGCATAACCCACATTACCGTCCACCCTAATGTGTGATCTACTTACCTACAGAAGCACATCATAAATTTCCATAAATATTGGGTGCAAGGTTATTGGAAGAGCACCCGGTCGCTACCAGCACATTTTTTTTCTCAATATTTAAAGATGTCATGTGACCGTTAAACGTATTCTGGGTGTTATAATAAAAATCTCGTCTGCACGTCAGTTCATCAGTTTGATTTATTAGAATAGAACCCTAGCATTAGCAGACAAGAAGTGGAGCGGCCTCCATTACAAGAGAGATGTTGTGGTGAGATTAGGGGGTTAGAAAAACTGCCTATCGTCGTGCGTTATTAAAACGATTTTTATTAGAACAAAGATGGCAGGGTGAGATAAAAGTTTGGGAGATGAATACTTGGAAGGGGGGAGGGGGAGTGCGGAAAGTTTAAGAGACGTCTCTACTTCTTCCATGAAACGCTCCGTAACAAGTTATTAATCGTCTGCGTTTGCATCCTGATACTTACGTTATAATCCTCGTAATAGTTTGTGATTCTGTAGTAAAAAAATTGAGATGAAAATTAAAAAAATATTTTTGTCGTTAATTTAGATGATAGATGTTAGATACAAATGATGATTTTTATTAAAGAGTTTCCCAATTTTACAATGACGAGATAAAATCAATTTTTTATAGTTTTTTACTTATTTTATCTCGCAAAAGATACATTTAATAAATACAATTAATTAAATAAAACATAATTTCTAATTTTTTAAATAAATGTGTAGCAATAGAATTAGAAATAAATAAATAATATTTAATGAAAATTAAATACTACGTTTCAAATTGAAAATGTACATTATGTTCCTAATGCAAAATTATAGCATTGTTTTGCATAGTAATTTTTAAAATATCACTTTCAATATTTTTTTTATGTACGCGTGTCATCTTGAATCTAAAATACATTTAATTAAATCCTAAAATATATTTTAAAAATTAATTATTAATGAGAAAACAAAAAATAGCAAGTTTTCTAATATTTGAGAATTAAAAACATTTTAATTTAATAACTCTGATGTTTATAATCAAACTTAAGCTTTTAATGGATTATATATAACAGTAAAATATCAAAAACCTACATGCGTAATTGATATGAAAGAATAAAAAAATTGATATTTAGAGAAAAATTACTTTTTTATATTATCTTTTAACCCTTTTGTCCGTTTTTATTCTATAAATAGACCTTATTCTTTCATAAATATCATAATTTTTCTAAAAAATTTAAAAATGTTGAAACAATTTAAATTTTCATTAATGCTTTAGCGAACTGGTTGGAATGAAATAATCTCTATCGATGAAATCAGACATAATTTCGAATATAATTATAATATTTTTTTCTGAATGACTAAATTCTACGAATTTAAATGTGACAATCATATATTTTTTGTGGTCATTGTGTAGGTGCAACATATATTACAAAAGTACAATAAACGCCAAAAGATAAAAAGTAAAGGAAGAAAAAATAGCAGTATTTTCTTCTTCTAAAAAATTATTTATTATTTTTTTTATTATTTGACGTCTGATTCTTATTATCTTATTTTAATAATAATTAGTGTTATTCTTTTTATTGTTATCATTCCGCTTTATATTTCTTCTTATTATACTTCTTTTTTATTATTATGATTATTATCACACATCTTGTATCACCATGTATCTTCATTAATACATATCCTTGTATCTTTCTTGTATCTTCATTATACATATTTTTCCTCTCCAGGCTGGTGAAATCCAAAGAATTAAATACGTGTCATTTAAATTTATACTGTTTATGTTGTTCTTACCGAAGACCAAGTTATTCTTAAACCTTAATTTGGCTAAGTCTTGCTGCTACACCGGACATGTATATTTAAAACTACTATATAAGAAGTATTTTTGGGGGAATTAACGTAAATGGTATATGGAGAAGAAGAACAAATATTGAATTATACAGAACATATAAAAATCCAGATATAATTAATTTTATTGGCTTACAAAGATTAAAATGGGCCGGACACCTAGTTCGACTTAATGACAATAGATCCACAAAAAAAGTTTTTACGGCCAAACCAATAGGAACCCGAATGAGAGGACGACCAAAACTTAGATGATTAGACTGCATTGAGAAAGACATAAGATCCTTGAAAATTTCAAATTGGAAATCCAGAGCCAAAGATAGGACTGCCTGGTATGGAATTCTAGAGAAGGCTAAGGCCCATCCTGGGCTGTCATGCCACTGAGGAAGGAAGGATATAACATAATTGTCAGTGTTCTCCACAGCGGTCATTAATTATCTCAAAAATGGAAAGTGATATTTTTTTTGTTTATTTTACAGAAATCCCAATGTCTATACAGACATGGGAAAATAACAGAAATTAAAATATATTTGAAAAAACATCTTGTCAAATTAATGGTTAACACCCCCATAAAATGTGGAAATACGCATGAAACCTATTTTTCATCTTTATAATTTTATCAAAACTGCATATATCTCGGTTCATCGCGTACGTAATAAAATTTTTAATATGTATTTCCTTACAGAAATAAATTCAATATTATTCACAGCTGGAGACAAATTCATAATGCTAGTTTACAGATAACATGACTTGAATTTAAATTGCATGCAGCAGAAATTAAATTGAA
>CM063504.1:23108490-23118490 GCA_032207245.1 Pardosa pseudoannulata | reverse complement strand
AATGTACCATATTTCATAACAACTCTTCTATGTCTTTAGGATTGCAGTTTCGGCTCTTCATTGCTATATGATTCCGAGTCAGTTTTTCCTAATTACCCTCCTAAAAGTTTGCTTGTCTAGATTATAACCTCTTTATATATAGAGAAAGATAAATAGTATGATACCTGGCATGAATAATTATGTAAAACACATTTCATCGCAACCACAATGTACCACATATGTACCACATTTCATAACAACTCTCCTATGTCTTTAGGATTGCATTTTCGACTGTTCATTGCTATGTGATTCTGAATCAAAGTTTCCTACCTACCCACCTAAAAGTTTGGTCTTCAAGATTTGAACCACCTTGTATGCAGGGCCCGACTTACAGAAATGGGGGCCCAGGGCAAACCCCTTCATCCGGGGCCCCCTCATTCTGTTGAACACAGGTGGTGGTTACTGGGTGATTGTTATACATAGTGATGCTTAAACTATGGCCCGCAGAGCCTTTAAAGTAGACTCACCAATACTGTTAGTAAAATAAGATTAGTTTAAAATAAAATGAAAAATTATGAAAAAAGTAAAATTATAAAAAAAGTTACAAAAATATCCTGGAAAAGTAAAGCGTATATTAGAATTTTGTAAGTCCTTACCCGAGGAATTTTCCTGCCTAAAACAGAACGTAGCTGCGTGTTTTACCTTTTTTGCCAGCACTTACATTTGTGAACAAGCTCTCTAATGATACTGAATAAGTCAAAAACTAAAAGACGAAATTGTCGATAATGTAAATTGAATTTTAGACGTACGCATCATATTTTTAACTTAAAATAGCAGTTAATTTGAGGGGCCCCTTTTGTCCTGTCAGAAATCAGGCCCTGCTTGTGTGTATAGAAAGATAAATAGTTTGATACCCGGCATGAAGAATTATGTAAAACTGAGCTTTAATTCATTTACGCACAGCTGTTCATATTATAAATATATGCAGCAATCTGCAAACAAGAAAGTAAAATATTCCTCTTGAAATATTTATATCTCATTACTGACAATTACGCTAAAGCGTTACTAATGTGTCCTGTATTGATATTTCGCCGCTTCATCTCTCCTATGCAAAGATCTCTTTACATTGTTTTGACCGATAAGTACAAGTGGGCGTCTTAATCCATGAAAAACAAATTATTCCTAACACATGGTGGTTGTTAACTCCACATAAATTATAGGGTGAAAACTCCATCTCCTCAAATAAGACTGCTAGAAAGAGTATTTTTAGAACAAGTTCCAGTTTTGACTCTTGTCTGAGTAGTTGCAGTAATCTAAAACCTCGCTTGGTAGCTGAGCAAATTTACTGACCTAAGAAAAGCTAGATTAGTACTAATTTGCCTTTTATTCCTCTTAAAACGTCGCATTTGTGATATTGTTTATATAAATAATCTTGAAATAACCGAGACTCGACATAATTTCAGCCTAATGTAAGTAATATTATAATTGGCCTTGATCAGATGTATTTCTGATTCATGAGTTGGATAGTTGCGTTTACATTTGCAAAGATATGTTAGTAATTATAGCTTAAGAAACGGAGGACTTTAGAAAACGATTTTGTAAATTGTTAAAGGAGAGTTACGAAACTTTGCTCACATTACATTGAAATGCAGCTAAATGAAATTTTAAAAAATTAAAAATCAGATAAATTTTATTTAATATTTCGAAATATCATATTATTCTTTAAAATATTCTTCGCGAATTGATTTTTGCCTTTTTATTGCTTGAAAACATCTTTTAATCTTTTGGTGTATTATTTTATTGATATATTTATTGCAAATACTTTTATGTCTGTAAGGTGAATACTCACCTAAAATTTGGACTTTTCTAAAGTTAAAACACAGTTTATTTTAATCAAGGATTCGCACAATTATTAAAAGTGTTTTAAAATTCCCTTTTTTCAATACGAAAAAACGTCTTTAAAACTGCTTTTTTTAAACTAAAATTCCTTTGTTTTATATAATATGTAAAAAGGCTTTTTTTGTTCTTATTACCTTTTCTTCCGTTTTGCATAATTAGTATCAGATATTTTTATAAAAGTATTGATATTAAAGCCGTTTGAATAATAAATTACAATTTATTTTCTATAATATGTATTTATTGGTATTAAAATTTTTTGGTATTAACGTTTTTTAAATCTTTTGATTGTTATTAAAATCTTAATGTAATATTAATAGGTAACCAACTGCATAGTATAAATCTTTAATTTTTGTTATTATGTACTGCGAGTTTAATATACTTAAGCAATAAAATAATAAAATTATTACATATGCAAACATAAGATTCCGACAATCGAAAAAATTGCATTTAAACTCACTTAAAACCCTATTTATCATACCTGGTCTAAAATTTCATGTACCATTAACTGTGAAACAGTGATGTTTAACTTACAGTTATTAATAATTCACCATCAGATGTTTGGTGAAAACGTAAATTCGGGGTTTGTAGTTTTATAAAGCCATTATTTTTAACTTTTTAATCTTCCTATTTTATCACATTTATTTATATATAAAACTTTTCCCTTTTATATATTGACTTATTTTTGCGGCCTTCTAAACATGCCTTCAGCTTTGCTTTTGGTCATACAAAAATACATACACAAAAGAGTATAATCCCTATATGTTCTATTCTTTGTATTTTTGCCGTCAGAGGCGGTGTGCTCTTTATTTTCTGGAGAACTTATCTAAATCCAAAGCAATTCTAATGTTTTGAAGATAGCTTCGTTTTTTTTCCATAAATAACTTGTTTAATTTCATTCGATTCACCCTTAATCTGACTCTACTTTCTCCTGCAAGCAGAAGTATTTAATAGCTCGCGGTGGGGGTTCTCTATTGCTCCTAATCCGTTCATTCTATTTTTTGAACTTCTTGTTGTGCCACTTCCTTATTGAATTTTTACCCTTCAAAATTCTATGGTCGACCAACATGTCCTTAATATATTGATGTGAAAATGTCAATTCCAGAATTGTAAATATATATATATATATATATATATATATATATATATATATATATATATATATATATATATATATATATATATATATATATATATATATATATATATACATATATATATATATACATATACATATATATATACATATATATATATATATATATATATATATATATATATATATATAGAGAGAGAGAGTGAGAGAGAGTGAGAGAGTGAGTGAGTGAGAGAGAGAGAGATACACATATTTAATGTATTTCCAAAGATGTTATTAAATAGTGTATGTATATCGCTTTCTTGATTAATTTGTGTTGATCTATTAATAAGGAAACTTAAAATTATTCACTCGGCTATTTCATTAACATCGTGAATACTACCCACAATATAAGCACATAAGGAAAAAGTTAACTAGACCTGCATGCGAATGTAGATACTTTGTATACAACATCCAAACACAGACCAAGGAAAGTAGGGTCAAGGAGCATCCGGTAAACCCATACTTGAAAGATGCCAAAGTAAATTTTAAAGTCAAAATCCCTCATGACTGCTCCAGGAAATTTTGAAGAGTTTTCAAATCTATGATCAAGGGTGAAAACCTTGTATATCCTTGCTTTTCGCCTTTATAACATATACTGTAAATCTACCACTAGTTCTACAGTTTACGCCTTCAAGGGGTCTTTTTAATTAAAAGTTTATAGAGTCGTAGCAGCAAGTTCAGAAAATTCCGAACAAAAAGTGGATGGATTCTGCCAGAGACAGATTTTTTTAGATTTGTCCTAGAGATTTTACTACAGATTAAATTGTTTGTGTTAAATGACATAGAAATTCATCCCAACCTTAAAATGAAGTAAGTATATGATTGAAAGTGCAAAAATAAATACTTTCGTCAGTACAACAGTTTTTTGTTGCCTTTTAACACCAACTGACCATGGCTACACCACCATATCTCTGTCGAACACTTGGTTTTATGACAGATATATATTTGTGAGTGTGTGTGTGTATATATATGTTCATGTGTGTGAATGTGCGTATATATATATATATGTGTGTGTGTGTGTGTGTGTGTGTGTGTGTCTTTCTAACATACACATATATGTATGTACGTTCATACACACACACACACACACACACACACACACACACACACACACACACACACACCATTGGGCAACCTCCATTCCTGTCAACATCATCCACCGTTCTGCGTCTAGGTCACATGAGCACACCGATCATTGTCATCTATCAGCGGTTTACCCAATTTCCATAAAAATTTCGACAACAATTTACTATTATTCAAATTTACAATCGTCAAAAATCTTGAGAGTTTTTCTACCGCTGTTTTTTTTCCATGTCTCAAAACTACAGTGAAATATATAACCAATAAAGTAATCAAATTTTTTGATAGTAAAATGTGCTTTTATGCGTTCAAGACCTATGGTTTACTGTGTGAAAATAGTCCTCCAACCAAACTACTATTTTATAAAATTACAAACTCTAGAACGAGGTACAACGAGTTAAAATTTATCTTTCTCTTTCTAGTGGGTGTTCCTAAGGTGTTACCCAGGCATAAAAAACTAAATGGTTAGCCACAATCATGGTACCAAGAGTACGGATTTATATTTGAACAAACTAAAGTAGCTCATTAAAGTAGACCGAGTTGAACATGAGTGTGATGACGAAGAATAAATTTTTAAGGAATTTGATATCTTCAATTAATTGAATATATCTTAGAATGTTTCGGTTTGCCCATAGAGGCTTCCTATATATATAACTATTAACGCCTCTTCTTATTTCTTTATATTGACGTTTTACACTTAAAATAATAATCTGAGAGCATTACACAGGTAAATAATTCTATAGACTAAGTTCAGACAACATTTAAAGTGCTACGTGATTTTAATCTATAAAATATATATCTAAATACAAAAGGCTTTTTGAATTGTAAGTTAATTTTTCGCTTTAATACCATTCATAAAAGTAAAAAATATTTTTCGAGTATTTCCTATTTTTATTGGGGTTTGGAATTCTTTTAGTTTTATAGATTCTTAAAATACTACAATGTTTATATCTCGTAGATTCTTTTTATAGTCTCAGTATCGCATTAGTTACAAAGTTATCTTTTAAGAACATCTTTCGACTTTTGCAGAGAATTTCTCCGTTCTCAAAACTGATATTTCGTTTGATGCACATATAGTTAGGGATTTGTCTAATTGGTAAAATTCTCTTTCGTTAATCCTGGGAGGACTTTCTCTCCAGAGGATTCCATTAATAGGACTTCACCTCCGTAGGAGTGCGGTGACCTTAATCCTTGTCCATTCCTTTTTATCCGAACCTTATTTAAAGACTTTTAAACTTTATTTCCTTGTTTAAATTTAGTTTTCCCCTTTACATTGACTTTCGATAAAGAATTTGAGCAGTTTAACACATAACACTGGCTAAGTTATGCATTTAATGTATATAACAACTGCGCACTCACAATCCTCAGTCGTATATATATTCAATGGATAAATATATACATCAGAATGCCTGGTAGCAGAAAATTATTAGTTTTTGGTAATTTGAGAAAATTAGGGAAAATATCATTGTAATTACGAAATTCATTAAAAAATCAGGGAATTTTCTGGAAAAAAATTGATAATATAATATTTGTGCATCCACACTCTTACTCATTTATATTTACCTTTTTTACTCTAAAAGATTTAAAGTTTATATTTTAAATGCCTCAATATTTGCGAAGTGTTAATACTAAATGATTGCATACATCAGAATGTCCAACAGAGAAAATAGGGAATTATCAGGGAATTTGAAAGTTCTGGAAATATCAGAGAGTTATCAGGTAAATAATTAAATTTTTTTAAAAGAATTCGGGGAATGTTTACATAAAAAAATTAGTAAATATCGAATTCAATTAAAATTTAAGAAAATGCTCTTAATCATTTTTAAAATGCTTATTGAGGCAATGGAGAAACGAAAAAGGGGTTTGTCAGGAAATGAGGTAATTGGAGCTAATAAAAATATCGAAATTAAATCAAAAACAATTCAAACTAAACAATTGTCAGCTATCAAAGAAGCTAACGAGATAATTAATGGTATCATGGGCACATGAATCTTAAAAATAATAATGTTCTGGTTTTTATTAATACATTATTAGGCTGCATTATTTAAACATGAAAGAAATGTAAAAAAAAAGTAGAACTGCTATAAATCTCAGATTTGTTTTATAATTATTTTTATGAAATTGATTAATCGTCTGTTAATCACGCACGTTATTCTGAACACTCTAAACACAGAAAAGAATATTTCTGAGTTTTTATTTCTTTATATTTAAATTTATAACTTTATTTAAATATAAATTTATATCTAAAAACTGGTTTTATAAAAGAATAGAAAGAAATTGTGTTGTACATAGTACGAATTTATCAGGGTAGAAATTCCGAATAACAGGGAATTAACAGGGAATTTTTCAATGGTTCCTCCTTGAATGTTCTGTACGTACATGCATTGATATTTTTGCACTAATATGCATTTTGTGTAATATTGGGCTGTAGGTAATTCTATAATATGCCTTGGCATTACATAATTGCCTGCTTGTTTCTAGGCAAAGTGTGAAATATCAAAATTATCTCCCTTGCCTACTGTAAGTGAAATAAATTTTAGACAAAATATTAACTTCTTAAACGCTTTCATTTTACTTCACTTGTGTATCGGTTGAATTTTGAAATTACTTATTAAATACCTTCTTGCCTAGCTAGAGATCTGAAATTTTGCACATAGGTTCAAATCCGATGGCAATACAATATTCAAATATAAACAAAATAGATTGGGAAAAATTAAAATCAGATTTGTCATTGTAAAATGTTGTGCAACGTACTTGGAATCCCAATTGCAAAGATTTTGAACGAGTATCGCCATCTATTTGCAAGTGGTATAACTAAAAACTCAAACAAAATTTTTATTTTTAGTGCATTTATTATCTTTTTTTATAACTTATTAGCTTTAAAAATTGATAAATTAAAAATTGAAAAATCCAGTAAATTTATACGGACTTGAAATGAAGTAAAGTGTTGTTATCTTCATTAAAAATTAGCATTCAGACTAAAACTGAAAACCATCGAACCATTTTGAAAATAACTCAAATTCTTCCGTTTAATATGAAGGCCAGCTATTTTTGAAAATAGTGTGCCTTTCGCATGCCTTCACTCTCCGTTATGCAAACAGATTGTATATTTTCAGCCATCGAATGGATGATGACCTTTTTGGCGGCGGGAGAGCAGAAAATATTCATCGGGAATTTGGCTGTTTGGGGCTTTCTCTTAGCGACTTTCTATCTCTGTTACTTTTAAGCGCAAGATCTCTCTGTTTATACTGTCACTTTCCCTCTTTAAGATAATATTGGTTTAAAGAAGTTTTCGCGTATCTGGAATTATTGTGAAAAGTGGAATATTTATAATGGCGTTCAGCGCCTATAGCGCTTGAACGTAAGTTTTCTTAAACCTTAAGTTAACGTAAGTTACGTTAAAATATTTAAACAAGGGTTTATGGAAATTAATTTTAATTAAATTTGTTCTAGAAGACTGAAAAATATCAAAATAATGTTATATAAATTCCATTTTATATATTTACACATATTCATATTTATTTAATTATTCCAATATATATATATGTGTGTGTGTGTGTGTGTAATATGGGCGAGACTCAACCAAAATTGCAACATAGTTTGTTTCTGGTGAGATACATGAAATCCATACAACAGTCAAGCACTTTTACAACATCGTGCACATAGACCATGTGATACGCTTTTCCAGTAGGGATTTCTCAGATAAAAAGACTACGAATAATCCCTAAGCACAATTGATCACGTGATAAAAGATACCCATGTTTAAAGAGAACAGGCTAACTATTGGCTAAAGTAGTACAGACATAGGCTGAATTAAGTCTATAGCATGTCTGGAGGGAAAAATCAGAATTACCACGCAAACCCCGAACTTTATGAACAAAAGTTATTAAATTAATATTAAAATACGTCAATAAGAGATTTTAATATTACACACACACACACACACACATATATATATATATATATATATATATATATATATATAATTATTCCAGTTTTCTTATGAATTGCTTTTAAATTACGTGATATATGTGTATGTATGTATGTATGTATGTATATATATATATAGATAGATAGATAGATAATAGATAGATAGATAGATAGATAGTGTGATATGTAGATTAAAAGTTTGGAGACTTTTGCTGCGAAGTATTGCTATTATTCCCATGTTTATCCAAAATATTGATTTGTCACGTGTTCATATTTAAATCGTGATAATTTATCCATTTAGCTATAGTATTCATCTTGTCATTACTGAATGGATAATAAAGTCATAAAACGAGATAAGCTTTATCGTGCATTTTGCTTATACGATTTTAAACTCGTTTACCTTTTCAGATATTTTCTCCCCTTTATGTTTTCTGTTATTATTTCACAACGACGTTATGTGTTGTTTGTCACCCTATATGGTAAACCTCTAGCTGATCTGGTTGTCATTAAAGCCTTTTCACCCAGTAAACTCTTTTTAACTGGACGGAATTGCTCGCTTTTTTTATTGTCTCTACCAGTTCTGCGGGTTGTAATTCAAGACCTTTCCAATGACTCACTTCGAGCGATCCATCACAGGATGTTCTATCAATCAAGGTGAGGCTTGATTGAAAACACCTAATGTTGCATCCTTTGGAATACGTGATGCGTTTTTATTAGGGAAAAGAGAAACGATCTGCTATTAATTTTAGGGCAGGAGTAGCACTTGATCGTTTGACCTTGTTCCTACCTCCTTAGGTCGCTGAGTGTAAGATGTGCTGCTGTAAGCCCTGAATGCATGCACTTTAAATTAAAACAACGACTTCAAAAGATTTATTTGCGGACATTTTAAATAGTTATTCGAATTTTATTCAGATTAAATGAAAATAAAATTTGCATCAGATGATTCTTAAATGGAAATGTGCTGCATCAATAATAATAAAATGTAGAAGTTCAGTTGATAGATGCTTAGCTGCTAATGCTGCATAATGCGATTATGTTCTTATTCTACCACGTTTTCAAATTACAATTTTAAACTGTCGGAAGTTCAATAGCAGAGAAAATATTTTAACAGCTCTAGAGAATAATTCATTCTATTGTGATATGAATATATATTGAACTTATGAATATATATTGAACCTATTAATGTTGTCTTTTAATATAAAAATATAATAAAAAGAAAACTTTTCAAATATTGCTTTAAAAGTTACCTAGGAACTAAAAATATTTGGGCTTTAATTGAATAAAAAGTACACATTTGAAGATGACCTTCTCGTATTCCTTGAAGTTTAGTTCGGAAATGATTATGCATCTCATGCTATACAATGGGATGTTCATTTTTGGTATCCATAGTATCTTCTAAACCAAGGGTGCCCAACCAAAATCGGTTGGTGGAACAAAAAAACAATTTACTGAACTGAGGTGGACCGCACATATAAAAATAAAACAACAAATTATTCAAAATATTTTATTATCGTGCAATATTCAAAATATGCATTTTTACAGTGCCAGCTACTACTGTACATAAATGCTGTGTTATACATATATCATAACTACAACGACAATAAACATAAATATAATTTATAACTTTCTTTCCATACAAATTCCAATGACTGGACGGACAGAACACGTGCACGTAACTCGAGTCAGCTGGTTGTATAAGTAATGGCCGATTGACAGAATATTCTAGAACACCGTAAGTTAAACGTAACCTGTCCAACCCTACTCAAAGTCCAGATTTACGTTGGTTACTATCCAAGTCTTAACGTACATAATATGTGATATTTATTATTGAAAACATTAGCAACTAAAATTCTATGTTTCAACTGCATATAGTCCAAATGATTAAAACTATATAGACAATTGAAAACTTCAACTGGGGTGCAAAAAGTTTTTAAATGGGCAGCATGCGGCCCATGGGTCACTGGTGGGGCATGCCTA
>CM063504.1:23075990-23103490 GCA_032207245.1 Pardosa pseudoannulata | reverse complement strand
GTAAATACTTTATGTGCATATTATAATAGATTTACAAGACCAGCAAAATGAAATGACATTCGTGTGTTTTCAATAAATGTTTAAGCGAAAATAAAAATACTAACCACTACGTTAGTGATTAAATTTTTATGTTTATTCCCCGTATGAGTGCTAAAACTATCAATCATTTTAGTTTACAGCTCTAATCATCCGCAAGTATGTCAGGATTTAAAATTACAAGTTTGTTGGTTCTTATTAATACAAAAGAGTTCTGCTTGGGTTAGAAGTGTTGATCAATATGATAAGAGAGAAGGCTCAGGGAAACAGAACACGAATGAGTTATGTGAAAAGAAAGCTTACCTACATAATAAGCCGGGATGTTTCGAGGCTTACGAAACGTGTTTTTCCAGAAGCAAACCGTGTAAATTCTCTCTGTGTGTGTTTGTATGTTTGTGTGTGTGAAATAGGTGAATTTGTCATAGATTTGACGCAGAAACTTGTTAACGAAAGGATGTGAAAGTCCCACGTAGAAAATAACACCTTTACGTAAAATGGAATTTGTTTGTTATGTGATCTTGGGATTAAAATCTTAAAGTATATCTACCTTTTATTTATTTAATACGTAGAGAGGGTCAATATATTGAAATGAAAACCTCGGAACTATTTTACGGTCTAAAAGGAAATTTAAATTAACAATTCTTTGCCATGGAAATAATATTAGTATCATGCAATACAGAAGGGAATCGGATGCATCTCATTCTACACACCTGTAGCGGGTTATCATTTCTTGGGACTTTTTGGTACATTCCCTATACCGCATATATATGGAAATCAGCTTTCTCAAACGGTTATCCTCACTATCTTATCAAAACGGACATCTGCCGGCCCTGCATACTTTTTTGTTTGGAAGCTAGTAGGTAGGCCTCTTTTTCTCGAGTAACATCCGTCTTTTAGTTGATGAGCTAATATTACACAGAATGTTAACTGACGTAGAATGCATTTAGCGTTACCCGCAGTTACGTAAGACAATGTAGATGGAAAATAACCTTTCCAAGACCCACAAAGGGATTCATATAAACTGTCCTCTATTCTCATATAATGAAAAAGATGAAAGATTATAAACACCCAAAATCATCAACATAAACTATTTTACAGAACCATTTTAAATGCAAACAGGTGAAACAACCTTAATTTCCCTTTAAAACTTATTTGTCTCTGAATACCAAAACTGTTGCTGTAACAAACCAGTATTTCACTACTATTTCTCAATGAAACATCCCAAAGTTAAAAAATAACAACCTACTACTCGCATAAAATACAAGAAGATAACTGCGACTCGGAATGTTAAGGATCCCAAATTTGCCTTGTTCGTTCATTAGCTTGTTAGACAATGATTAATATATACTTGCACCCCTTTTACGCACCTAACTCTTACCACTGTATTTATCTCTTCCATTTGGCCGTGTTTGCATGGGCGCCACAGTCTCTAGACTTTTATCACATCACCCTCCCCAGGTATTTTCCCTTCCATGGTCAAGTGCACCTGCAGAATGCTAATGCATCGATACCACCGTCTCCCGTTTGACCGATTTTCTAAACTACCAGTGTAATCCATTTTCGACTTGGGTGCAATTTTTTGTTTGAGGAAAACTTTACTTTTGGGGTTCATATTTCTTCTGTCAGTTGGCGATAAGATTCCGATACGTTTGTCTTTTTCGATGATTTGGCGAGGTATGCGAGATTGATATCTTTCGACGGGAAATGCACGTGTGTGCAGCCAGATTTGTCACTCAATTCAAAAGAGTTGATGCCAGAGAAATTGATTTAAATGCGAAAAATATGTTCGATTCGTATGGCTGTGTTTTCCCCTGTGTGCTGTGGTAGAGATGGGCTTTAAGGGTCAGGTGTTTCAAAAGAAATGCTTTTAAATATTATTTTTAAATGTAAAACGAGGCACATTTACCACCGTTTATATCTGGATCGATGCTTAAAATACTCACATATTTCCTCACATATTTCCTCTCCTTTTAAATGGCATTATTTAGGTGTTTCTGAGCATTTTAAATTAATTTAATAGTATTCACAATTATTTTAAAGATATATAAGTAAATGTTTATATACTCACATACTTTATACGTTGACTATTTTTGTCCTCTTACGAGTTAATATTTTTAGAAACTCAATATTTATTCTGTTCATGTGATTTAAAACCGAATGATTACACTCTAGCTGCGACACTGGTGTTCTGAACCAAATTCTTTTGGGTTTGAATCTCGCTGTTGTGTCTCAGTGTAATAAAACCTCGGGTAGACAAAATATTCCAAACCAATTACCAGTTCTTTGTTGTATAAGAACGATAAAAGTATATAATATTCTCAGAAACGATTGTGGTTGAATGCCTTTTTCTCATTAAGTGAAGCTCTGATGTTTTATAAATACTCAGATTAATCAAGGTCTACTTTCTAACATTTGATAATAGTAGAACATTTTTGATAGAGTATTCCGTGGCTTCAAGTTCAATTTTTAGTATACATCTTTGTAGACCTCGTAATTAAGTTTCATATGACACAAATGTTCACCTTAGTGGTGTTATGACTTTACCATACGTTAAATAATACGTGTTGAAAAACCAACAAATTCCCTCTCGGATTCATTTTCATAATAAAGAAAGCGCAGATTACTCGTTTGATATCGAAGTATTTTCATCTTATTTTTTTCAGTTTAAACTGACGTGTGATATCAGTTATCGATTAATCGGTTAATTATCTCTCACAATCACATGAAAAATCCTCAAATTCTTCATCGGGAAAAGGAATCATAGAGTGCATTAGTCGTTTTTTCTCAACACGTTTGAGTTGGCATCTCATAAGGCGATTAGAAACATGCTTCTTGTTTATGATAAAAAGTAATTTCGCTACTTTTATATTATGTATTTATAATGGAATTAAATTCTTCTGTAGAGGTATTCTTTTACTTACAAAAAAAACAATGAACTTTTGTAAAAGTTTTTAACCCTCTGTTTCCAACCAAATACCTCTTCAATTGTCTCATGTATTTCGGTGTTCTGTTTCCAAGTATGCTACTCTCTATTTAAAGAAAGTTGATAGAACAATGGAGGCGACAACAGTTTAAAATGCATTTATCACCGATTCAATGCAAATATGTGAACTGCATTGAATTAGCCATGTAGACATTATAAACAACTTAAAATACTAACACGTGTTCGTTTGAAAAAAAAAATGGTTGCAAAGATTATATCCATTGTTAAAGCCCCCATTCTTCATTAAAGTACTCTATTACAGCTCTGTGAAACAAGAAATTCGGTCGTTGGATTGTGTTTGGGGAATAGGAATCACAGATGAAAACTTGCGTGTTCTGGTCACAGAACGCTGGCTGTAGCAAAGCCTCAAAAATCCGGCCGGTCCATTATGTGGCGTTGTCGATGTTCAAACAATATCCTGTGATATGCATCACACATACCAAGAAAATCATCTCTCGCATTCCATAAAAAGAAATATAGTTTAAGCCGCCTAGAACAATCTCTGACAAGAGAAAAATAAAAGTCAAGGTCGAAATTCCCAACGAAACTTTCATGAGATTTTCTTAATGCCCGTCAACGATTTGCCACAATTGTTGTTACAAGGATGGGGGACAAGTGAAAATGTGTGGAATTTTCTCGCTTTCTTGATTTATCAAAAACAATGAGACCAATGGATACTTCTTGCCAGTTGAATATATGCGAACTAAACTTTAAGGAATCCTTATACACATCATTTTGGATTATTTTATAATACAATAATTTATAATACAACATATATAATACATATATTTTTATAATACAATACACCATTACAGCTTATATTTAAAAAGTACTATGCTGGTATGAGGTTATAAAAAAAACCAATATACTTTACAATAAAATTTATTCTTTTAAATATACTTTTACGTGCATTTGTTTTTAAAGATACATAATTTTTAAATAAACTTTAGTTTTAAATAACTTTAGTTTTAACTTAATTTTTAAACTTTAGTTTTAAATAAACTTAGATTTTTTAAATTAACAGTTTAAAAATGTGCAGTTTTGCTTTGCTATTTTAAAAAACAAATACTCAAATGTTCTTTTGGTTTAGCGCTATAATTATTCAGATAATTTTATTCCTGAAGTTTAAATTAAAATCTTAATAATGTTTTAAAATTTAAAATTTTTGACTTTTACAAAGCATGCTTGAATTTGCATAAACTATTTACAAGATTTTTCTAGGAATGCATTAGTTAGGTAATCTGCATTCAGAGGTCAATTTGTAATCATATTCTTAATTAGTTCTAATCGCGATAGTATCAAAAAAAATTGTTGCTGTTATTATTGTAACTTAAACTTTTGTATTGAAGTGATAGGCACTACTGATTGATATGAAAGTTTTTTTTTTTTACATTATGGTGCTTATTGTTAAAATAGCTCTCACAGTAGTTTAAATATATTTACATTTAATATTTAAAGCGTTGATACAAATGCAATCGTATATGAATGTAATGTTAGGTAGTTTCTATTGTAGTTTTGCCAATCATTAAACAATTTTTAAGTAGACAAAACAGTTTAATAAATAATAATGACATGTTTCTTTAAATGAGAAGAGACAGATATATATATATATATATATATATATATATATATATATATATATATATATTGAAATAGAAATTTGAAGTTCAATGAAGAATTTATTACTACTGACATTTAAATTTCTTCATGTATATTCTCAGCACAAAAATCTTTTTATATCTCTCAATCTTTTATTTTACCAGCATATTAAACTCAATTATAAGTAAGTTTTATATTTTTATAATGAATACTTTACAATGTAATGCCATTTTCAGTTGAAAATTTTACAATATTATATCATTAAATTTTCGAGCTCTGAACTTAGACAAAAATATCTATAAAATCTTATACAGTTTGATGTCTTATTTCCAGAAGTTTCGTCTTTCTTTGACATGGAAAATACTCACTATAAAAAAATATTATGAGGTATTCAAATTACTGATAAATCGAAAAATAGATAAAAATTAACTTTTCAGCAGTTTTTTCTACTTTTATTTTTGACTCCTATTCAACAGGTGTTTCTTCTATTTATGTATTATGATAACTATTTTACGGTAAAAATATATAACATTCATTATTTGAAAATGTAATTTAGTTTGTATTAGAAAGTAAAAATTAACGATAGTCTAGAAAGGTAAGGTATCAGAAAACATTTTACGTCCAAAATGCAATTTCTTTCACAAATACAATAAGTAATACTATATCTGTAAAGTATATATAATACAAAGTACATACTTAAATTGTTTGTATAAATCAAGCTGGAAATTAAATCTTCAAAATAACCTAATTTTTAATACCAAAAATACAAATTTAAAAGTAGAGTTGTAATAATTAAATTATCTGATGTACGAGTCTTAATATGTTTGAACTTACATCAGCGAACAAATCTCATGAAGCAATGTAGAGATAGTTTGAGAGATATCGTGCACACAAACTAAAAAATATAAAATCACAGAAAAACCATTTTGATTAGTTATTTTTATTATTTCAAATATTTATTGATTATGTTTACCATTTTAAAAGTAATATTTTGACACATTGAATATCCAACCTTAATATATACCTTACTCCCATTTAGCAAAAAAAAAAGATATCAAAATTTTATGAGGCGACTCTCTAACAAAGCTTTTTAAAAGCCCTCCATAAATAGTGTTTATCAATTCAAATGAAGTTAATAGATAACTAGGCCGCAAAACTAAAGATGCATATGGGTTTCTTATGTATAAAAAACTTGCGAATAATTTAGCCTAAAAACGTCGAGGGTCGAGTTTATGTTAATGTTATTCAGAACTTGCGAGCTCCATATAAACTAATTTATAGCTCAGTTCGCACTTATCACGGTGGATTTTACGGTTTTCCTCCATTGTAAACAGTTTTTTACGGCAACAAACCTGGATGTGAGAAGAAACACCTTGTGGACGAGGTTGTTTTTAATAATAATAAAAAAATGTTTTATAACCATACTAAACTGAATGCATACATTGATTCTCTTTGATGTATAAATAGAATCATTAGCCAAATATATCTCGATCGGGAAAGAGTAATTAATCCTCTTTTTTATAGTTTAATGTTATGCTGCTAACTATTCATGAACAATATAAAACATTTTAATGTACATGCATTCTAAGGACAAATCTTAATGTCATAGTCTTTAAAGCTGTTAGTCTATAGCGTATAACTCATTTTTAATGGATTCTCTTCCCTCGTAGTTAAAATCTTTTGTTGTATAGAACATTTAATTAATTCCATTTTATCTAAAATTAAAGCAAAATTTTAATCTTATGTAATACCAAAAGGGAAAAATTAACTGTTTATGGTTCGGTTAATTGCTACTAAAAGTATAAGAAATTTCATACTTCGTAGTGTGTACCAAGCGCAACCTCTCTGAGAAAAGGATGAGTTAACAGCGAGACGCAAGCGGTCCCCCTCCCCTCCTCTGTAAAATTTTGTGTCAGGGGTTGAACTCATTTATAATTAAAACAAATATAGCAGTGATTATAATAAATATAATGTTAAATAGTTTTGTTACTTATTGTTATAATTATATTTGAAAAGGTATAAACGTTTAAGAAATTGTTAGCTTATGAATAATAACTATAATACGTATTATTTTAAATTTTCTTCGCAAAATTTGTATACATACATACGCACAGTGCAGTCCACCGGAATAAAATAAATTTCCAAATCGACTTTCAGGCTGTTTTGCATTGCACAGGCCTTCTCTAGAATACGAAAAAAAGAAAAAGAAATTTATATTGGAGTTATCATGTACATTGGTTTTTAATATTTACTAACTTTTTATTTATTTTCATAAAATGGAAAATGGGATAAAGGTAAAGAAAGTTTAATAAGGTTTGAAAAATTCGAAGAAACAACAAACTTTAAATGTAATTAAAATCGCTGAAATGTCGGAAAAGCCCTTTAGATACTTAATAAACAACAAGCTTATGTCTATAATTTGACTTTTTTAGGATTTTTTAAAAGGATTTTATGATTATTTGGATTGGAGCCCATATTTTTTACCGTTCCTTATAAAGGAAAGCCTTCCCACTCACATTTTTCAAGTGGTATTGGGTATGGCCGACTTTTTCTACAGTAAGTCAACCGAAGCTGGGACCTATTGCTTTAAGCCGATCCAGAACGGCTATGAACATTCATTCCTGCAATAGCATTTAAACCAATAGACTCTGCTTCTAAAATATGCAAAATTACATAGCTGTTAATTCACAGACATTTCTAATATTTCAGAAAATTTTTCAAGCTTTACTTTCTTTCCTTCATTTTCCAATTCTGTTACATACGAGTATTTATACATACATCATATTTTTCCTGTGCCTGTTTTTAAAATAACTTTTCCATATGTAATATATTTAAGGCGTTCATCCTTTACTTTTGTTATTTCCCCAAACCGCCATATGCCATACACGTGTTTATCTGTCGATAGGATCTGTCTTTTTCGAGTTTAAAAATAAAAACTTTTCCTCCGCGATACCTACAAGCTCACTTGCATCATCTCACGCCTACATCCATCCTTCAATCAGTGACTCAACTCTGGCGGCACACACAGCAGAAGACATCTCGCCGCGAAATTGGCCCCAAGGTGATCGTTTAACCACCGATCTTTTAATGATGATTTATCTGTTTTTGGAGTCCGCTACTTGTTCTTCCGTTTTCTGGGGACGGATCACACCGATAACCTAGTAACTTGTGTGAATGAATGATTTCCCCCGGTGCGGATCGACGTTCGGGGTTTGTTACGCAAGGTTGGAAATCAGATAATGAAGGTCAAAAAGACACCGAGTCCTTTGGAAGCTATCAGCAGTAGATCATCTCTGGTGGAAGACTTTCGGATGTTATTCAAATTGTGTAGCTGCTCCTCCGCCTCGCGTGTTCCCTTATTGAGGTATCTCGCGTAATTGTGACTATTACCTTTGTGTTGTGTACCCTACTTCGTTGACATGGCAGTAGGATTGTCATTGTTTCCTCCAGGGTGTCCGTGGAGTGATAAAAGGTATCATGTCCATTGTAATAGGCCACGGTCCACAGTCGAACTCACGAACTAAAACCATTAGGAGAGAGAATTAAATCTGTGATACCATAACCTGTGAGACATTATATAGAATTCATATATTTTTCATTGTTTAAATGGTATAGTATACTTCTAGCGATCACTGGTTAGTTAACACATTTCTCCATTTCAATTGTTAGTTTAAATCTAGATTATCACATTGGCAAGTGCCGTGGTGAGTAGACTCCAGTGGGAATTTGCTCTCATTTGTTATGATATATACTTTTAGAATTTTATTTCGTTAAAACTTTTCGTTAACACGTGTGAATTGACTATGTACCAAATTGTAAAGTATGTTAAATAACTCCCTCTATCATAATTTTAACTTCGCCGAGCGATGGCCGAATGGTTAGAGTGCTGGCCTTCGGAACCGGAGATCGTGGGTTCGAATCCCACATCGGCATGGATGTTCGTAGCCGTTCAGAATCGGCTTTAAGCAGTAGGTCTCGGTCTCATTAGTCCTCGTGTTGCAAAAAGTAGACCGGGACGCACCAAACCAAACCATAATTTTAACTCTTTAAAAAAAACAAAAAAAAAACAGCAATTTTCAACATTATACGGAAGATTTTTTTATCAATATAAAGAATAAATCTGCTTACCATTTTCTATATTCGATTATATACTTGTTATCAATAAATTCACCAGTGTAATTAAACTTCTCTAATATCTTAATATTTTTAAAATTTTAAATTAAAAGTTATTTAATATTTCTTTAATTTTGAATGTTTTTTTTAATTGTAGTTGATGACATATTTATGTTTTTAAATCATTCTTTAGATTCCGCATTTCTGATTATTTTAACGTAAAATTCTAGTTTAAATATAGATTGAAATTTGTGTTATATTACAGAGAAAAGATGCTCTCATATAGAATAATAATTCTGAAAATGCTGCTGTTAATTATTTTTAGTTTAATACTAAAAGTATTTATTTTACTTAAAATATTCTATTTGATAACGTTCTGGAAAGCTGCAACAAATGCTTGCCAGTTGTACTAGCGTTATATTCAATTATTTTAAGTCTAAGTTGGAATACGTTTACACTGTAATGCAGAAGTTTAAAACTCTTAAAACCCCTTAACCATTTACGGAAAAAGTTCAAGGTACCTGATTCATTACAAATCGATTTTCAAGGTGTAATAGAACCATTATAACATTTGTAAGTTTTCAATAACGTTTTCGAAAAGAATTATTAACGTTCTGATTTGTTTCTTTCTAATAATCATATAAACATGTTTCAGCACCTTTTGGAGCAACAAAACCATTTAAAGGGATTCCAGGAATAAGAAATGAAGTTCGAAAGAAAGAGAGCGAAAGTGATTTATAAAACTAACAACCAAAGAAGGATATAAAAGAGAATAGAATCGCAGTGAAATGATTATGTTCGTTAACAGCACATCACTATTTGAATACCGGAGAAAGAAAAAAAAAATCCTGTCTAACAATAAGCTTAAACAAGAAACTAGTGATTAAGGGAGGGGTGAATGAAATCACTTCCATCAGCACATGAATGAAATAAACGTGACGGATTATTTACTACTGGATAATATCCTCTTACAAATAACACAAAAACTGCCAACGGAGATTTATTTAACAATTTGCCATTCGCGAGAAATATCCGGTCCAAAGATATCTGTGGTCATCGGTTAAGATTTACTAACATTAAACAGCAGTGACCGCAGAAGTATGCTGTTTATAATATGTGAGGACTCGGTAAGGTAAAATCTGAGGAATGCCATTACACTCAGTTAACATTACTTATTGAAAAACATTTTGGGCGATATCTGATATATATTTATTTGTTCCCCTACCGTCAATGTTTATATATGAAATTTGATCAAAACAAAATTTATTCACTATCCCTGTTTTAAAAATCTGTTAGTAAAATGGTAAAAAAAATTAAATTTGCAAAAGATGCTGCATTTTTTTAAATAAAAAAGACCGTTTC
This sequence comes from Pardosa pseudoannulata, assembly GCA_032207245.1. Lineage (NCBI taxonomy): Eukaryota > Metazoa > Arthropoda > Arachnida > Araneae > Lycosidae > Pardosa > Pardosa pseudoannulata. Next base: position 23,093,397 of record CM063504.1, on the reverse strand, counting down.
AAAGTCAATACAAATATCTAGATACATTTTAAAAATACTTTTCAAGAGCCTGATACATTTAAATGCAATTGAAATTTAATTTATAGACTGAATTAAGAAATACATTTTATTAAGAAGTGATTTCGTACTAAACTTCTTTCCATTTTTGTTTTGTGGTTTTTACATCTTTGAGCAATAAAAGTTTTTTTTGTAAACGTATTGAACATTACTGTTTTACACATTTTATGTGGCACAGGTAATAGTACGTTATTGACGATGGATACTTGAGCGCGGGTTGCGTACTAGTACGGGTTAGTGTAACAATATGGTTTGTTTGTGGGTACAAAAATAACGGTGTATGCAAGAAAACGAAGCCGAATGTTCTTGTCTACTACATAGATTCTGTAAAAATTTAGGCAAATAAAAACTAGTTTTTACATTAGTCGATGCGGGACCACAGAACGGGAAGGTTCATTAAAAAAATCAATTTAGATTTAAAATTAACTTTTTATTTATGCTTGCGAAAATATTATATATATATATATATATTATATATATATATATATATATATATATATATTTGTTTATATATTTGAATATAAAATACAAAAAGGTTGTTTAAAAATTAAATCATTTTCGATCTACAGAGATTTAACTGAATACCTAAATTCACGCACAAAACGCCCGCTCATAGTACTGCGAAATGTACCCGCATACAATGTGTTAAGCATTGTATAAACGTGTAGTTCATATTATTTGATTTAAAATCTTTGTAATATCATGTAATCAAAAACAAATTATCAAGAATAATGTTCTTCAGGAACTCTTAACTCTCGCCTTTTTTAAGCAAATGTGCAATGTATATTATTTATAAACCTCGCCCAGAAATCAAAACTGAGCAGCCACAGAATAAAATCACACTCACAATAGAGAAAACTTCTGAGGAGTACTGAAGGAAAGAAACATCCAACGTATGGGTAATGACCCAAAATTATTTTCGAAGTCGGCATGTAAACTGTTTTAAACACTTATTTTAAACTTTTGCCGAATGTCAATTAGTTATAGTAAAACTCTACAAACAGCAGAGAAAGACCATTTTATCTTAAATGATATATATTTAAAGATTTACCCAGAGTCACACGCTACAGAGTTTTTATTGTCGAAAAGAGTGCCTACACAAGCCATGCGAAACAAGAATTACATAATTCGAACAGTACTTTAAACTCAACATGTGGTTACACCAAAATTGTGTCATAGTCATGTAGTATGTACAATGACTTTGGGAATTATATTTCAGAGAGCACTTTGCATGCATGATTACCTGATATATAATGTGTTTTAAAGTACAGGATTACACAGTTTCATAGTTCACAGCATTTTTTATATATAGTATACAAATGCAGTTAATATACTATTCATGCAGTATTGTACTTATATAAATATATATATATATATATATATATATATATATATATATATATATATATATATGTATGTATGTGTGTACACATATAAAAATTCATAAAGCTAAAATAATTTTATTATGAGGGGGATTAAAATATGAGGTGAAATATTTTAATTCCTCCAGCAACGTCACTTAAATGCCATAACTGAATGTAGTGAAATCATGTTGAGAATTTTAAAAAATCTTAATTATATTTTCGTTTTCCTTTGCAGTTTCATCAGCAATTTGTAATGTTTTCTCGAATTACATTAAAGGAATAGGTATTTAATGCTCCTTAAATTACATAAATAATAGATATTGTATTAAAAGAATGTAGATATTTTTCTCTGTTAAATCCAAACTAAATTATATGTTATGTTTTAACCATTAAACTATGACTTGTATACAAAAATAAAAATAGAACTGCTAACTGGAAGGAAATTCAATTGTTGCATTACCTTTTGGTGTCAGAAATGATTGGTCTCTTTTGTGGAAAATATCTGCCGTGGTTGTATAAAAACCTCCATCACGTAACACAGTGTTGTCGAATCTATAGTTGTTTCATTTGCATAATCCGTCATTTACATAAATCATGAAGTCTAAAAGTAGGGGTCATCAACCGATGGTCAGTCTGTTCCTCTGGCTTTATGACGAGACCGGCGTCCTTCTCAAGGCTGACAATTGTCCGGAAGCCAGTTCGTTCCGGTCAATGCCCCGCCATCACCCACAACAAAATGGACTCTTGCAAAATGTCCCACCGCCTCATTGTCTTTTTCCAAAGGTCAGAGTCGCGCGCTCTTAGGCCCAAACTCCACTGCATACCAATGAGGTGATCTGAGAGCGTTCATCAATAGATTTAAGCCGCAAATTGATATATATTAAAGCCTATGAATGCTAAAAAACAATTGGATATGTTTTAAAATGCTACCCTACTTTAGAAAGTATGATATTGAATTGAGAATCATTAAAGAAACTAACTGTAAACCTATAAAATTGGTATTTTTAACACATTCACGACCAGCAAATTTGTGTTTTTCATTCTCATTATTGACGGAAATAATGACATTCTGGATCTAAATGCCACAAACATATCGTTAACGCGAGTAAAGCGTACAATAGTAACAAGTTCAGATATAAAAGCACTGAAATACCAAAATACAACTTATAAAAAGCAATAACAGAAATATCTTATATATATTTTTATTCTTATGATTACATAAGATAATTTTGACGATTTCAGGAAGATAAATTGCAGAACGTGAATTTACATATGGTGGAATCAGGAATACAGTTCGAAAAACATGAATTCACATCGATGGAAACAAAGAATACAATTCAAAATAAAAAATGAATTAACATCAGTAATAACCAGGAATAAATTGAAATGACGTCAGCACGTAAAATGACGAATGAACGTCAGCAGTCACTGATGGGTAACTTAAGACGTTCGATAATTATTTTGTATCTTTTAAAATAGCGCATAAATTTTTCAAAAGTTTTGTGTCCAAAGGCAGCGTATGTAAAACTGTGTAATTGGATGGATGTTTTGTAATGCCATAGAAAATACGAAATAAATACTGACCTACGCACTATTGCTAAAAAAAAAGAGGGATTTCTTGATTTTCATGATTTTTTAAATTATGCATAGCAGTGTAAAACAAATGCTAAAGCTTTTCTTCTAACCCCTTTTTCAATGTCAACGCAATGTTGGCGTTTAATTCTTTTCCAAAATTATACTCAAGTATTTATTTTTATTAGTCCGAATAAAAATGTCTTACTGTTTTGTACTATACTCTTGTGAATGCTTTAGCATGGGAGTGATGTAGACTTCGAAGATTGAATAACCAGACACAGTAATTGCAGATGAATACGTGCATTGCGTACTAAATAGCATATAGAAACGTGAGTGCTTAACCAAAGTTCAAACTTTATTAGTATCTCCCATGGTGCACAGTGCCTCACCTGCTGCTCTGCAAATGGATACGCTCTTTAGTATAAATAGATTGCGATAAGATACGATTTTCGATTTCTTTTTAAGAAGACTACTTTCGCTTGTTAATTATGGTTAGTCCTCTAGGAACATTGAAATGGACCGTGTCAGATACCATTCAAATATGGAATGACAGTAAATTACTTTAATGGATTATATTAGAGCTATAGTTCAGTTTTCAAAGCATGATTTCATAAAGGGAAATCTATATATGGATATTATACTAACAGGTTTCATTACTAATAAGTAGAATTATGAATACGAAAGTAATTGAGATTAGAAAAATCGTTACACGTATTTAATGCCATTAGAATTTCGTCTGGATATTCTCGAGATTTGTGTCATCGTATGATGTTTGAAAGTACTTTTCTTCATTTATGTTTTATTTATTTCGTAATTGCTCTACATTGACAAACAAGATCTTTCAGTTTTAACATTAGGTTTATTAGAGTGTTATTTTATAAGAAAAATGTAAAAGTTCTAATAATCTCTAAAACTGTTTTCTTTATAACACACACACACACACACACACACACACACACACACACACACATATATATATATATATATATATATATATATATATATATATATATATATATATATATATATATATATATATATATATGTATACATATATATACATATATATATATATACATATATGTATATATATAAATACATATACATATATATATATATACATATATATATATATATATATATATATATATATATATATACATAACGTATACATATATATATAACTCGATCGCTCGAAACTGGCTAAATTGTGCACACTCGAGATAATTCGATCTGCGTTGTACTTTGTTATAATTTTTCACACTCGAATGCAATCCAGAATTGAAAATAACAATGCGAAAGAAAAAAAAGTCTTCTTATTGAGATTTAGCATTTACATGGGATTGTAAGCTATAACACTTACTTATTCAAGTATAAAAAATTTTTTTTCTAATTTCAACCTTCTAAATTGTGTTTTTTGCATTAAAAAAGTTGATTTTTTTGGCCGGCCTTTAAAATAAACTGTGCATTAAGGGGTTAATAAATAAGTATTATGTTGCTGTCTACTATATAAAAATATACAAAAATGAGCGAAGGTAAGTCTTTCAAAACTAACAAAATTAAATTTTTACTAAAAAACTTTTTTAAAAAAACTTTTTTTAAAAAAGTCCTAAGTCTTGACATCTATTGACAAAAAGGTGTCTTACCTCCTGTTTGTATTACCTGTACTGCTTCTAGCTTATTTTATATCCTAAAATGTATGAGAAATGTACTTTTTATTCATTCCATATATCCTATTACTAATAGAAGTCATTAAGGGAGAAAAATTCATCTTTTGTGCTTTTGCACATTCTCGTTTATTTCGTTCACATCCCCAAAAAAAGTTTCTCTAATTGTGTCGTTTCATTCTAGTATTCTAATTCCATTTTTTTCAAATCAAGGTTAATTAAAGTGACCTTGAATTCCGGACACAGGCATAACTTTCTGTGTTTAGAAGTCACGTTATTATTATTTTTTAAATTTTGCACTAAACATTGAGAAGAGAGCTATAAAAGTCTTCTCTGTGCAAGTATTGTAATTAACTTCTTGGTTTTTCTTCCGACTTGGATTTTATGACTCTACTATGAATTGTAGTAATTTAAATATAATTACTTTTCCAATAAGCTTTTTTATTTACTGGAAAGATTCAATTTAGGTTAATTTAGCAAGCGGTACTTTTTGTTCACTTGTTTTCTCATCAGTTCAGCTAACATACTCACACAGGACCATACATACATGTATATGTGTTGTTTGACTTTATGTATATATGTGTGTACACACACACACACACACACACACACACACATATTATATGTATATATATTTATACATATATGTGTGTGAATGTAAATAAAGATAAATAAAGGCATAAATTTGTAATAATAGAATTCTATTAAAGTAAAATCCTAACTTAAATGCTTTCTGTTTTCCTTTGAAAATCTAGATTTCCTATTAACAAATACTAAAACACATTTTCATAACAATGGCGGCGAACACTTATTTCCTGGCACCTTTAATTTAGTCTAGAAACCCCCTTTGATTCATTTTTCCATCGCATTGGGGCGTACTATATCTTCTAGAATAAACTAGAAGTAATCAAAGTGAAGTGATTGGTTACCGGAGTGACATCATTACTGGAGCCACGCCCCTTCCCATAGTTAATAAAAAAGCTGGCACACAGATTTCATAGCTTTTCCTTTGAGATCGTGATGTAAATATGTCATCAAATATTTTCTGTGTTCTGTATTCTTTCTCCCTACGGGGATTTGTGTGTCATCTGGTGTTCCAAATAAAAGATGTTTTTGTAAGTGAACGTCTGCATCAATCCACTCAGTTACTACATTCTACAGTATTTTTAAATTATGTGGACGTTATTATAAGATATTATAATAGAGTCGGTAGGACTCGACCCTAAGATAATCCAGATATATATATATATATATATATATATGTGTGTGTGTGTGTGTGTGTGTGTGCTTCTGAAAAGACATGTCTACATGTACTTGTGTGGGTATGTAAATATTTGTGTTTGATTATATTTTAATGTGTGCATATAAATGCACATTGCCTTTAAAATATTTACCTATCAGGAACCAGGTTTCTTTAAATTTCCGATATTCCATGGATCTTAACGAGCGTTTTTAAATTTATCGTGTAAGAGGGTCATACTGGATAGAAATTATAAATCGCAGCGTTTGATGCTAACTAAAACATTTAAGACATCTTACTTAAAATTACAAAATCCTGTCTTAAAAATTAATTATCAAATGTTTCGGTATATTCTTACCATTGTTGTCGAGGGAGGGGGGAAGTTCTTCGACCTTAGTCGGGGACGAAGTCGTCGGCGAGGTTTGTTCCTCAGTGCCCCCTAAATTTGCTTTGGACCAAATAAATATTAAATGTTTTCGCTTACAAGTTAACGTTGCCATAACTAGAACCAACCCCAGGCAATAGGCAAGGTAGATGACTGTTTACGTCTGAAAAACGACTTGAAAAACAGCGCAATAAATTAATAAAAAACCAACATTTAGCAAAAATATTTCTATTACTTGAATCTAGAAAATAAATTAGTAGCAGAACAAAAAAACAGCAGTAGTACACAGGCTTCTAGCATTCCTGCATTCTGTGTACACCGTAGAGTAGATTCAACAAGCTTATTTAAATATAACAGGAATGGGCAGGATTCTAAGTATTTCTATATAGTCAGTACTAGTTTATTTTTATTTGAATTAGAGCTAATCATCTACTGAAAATCTAAAGATTGGTCGTATGGACGGAATAGAATTTAAATAACTTTTTTAACCTTGGAGTCTAAGACCTTTTAACTTTTTCTTTCCTTGAGATTTTTTTTAACCGGAGCTACCTCAGTCACCTACGACTTTTCTTGGAAAAACAGAATTACCGTGGACGTTTCCACCATTCTTTTGAACCGTTTTCGGCGCAGCCATCAACAATTGCTTTTCGTTTCACGTGCCGCTAAGCCCCAATTGTCCAACTTTCTCTCCCTTGCGCGTAATTCCAAAATCACCAGCAGAAAATTCACCGTGTCCACTAAACCTTGAAGAACAACAAGAAGGCAAAAGAACTTCCATAAAGTACGTTCGTTAAGACGATGAATCACCCCCTACAACCGACGATCAGTTTCGGATGCTGGCCAGTCCGGTTGGAGATGGCCTTGAAAATGCCTTCGACCTTGTAGAAAAATGGAAGACTCTTGCCGCATCGGGACAAGAATAGATGCGAGCATCTGAGTCAAAAGGATGTGATGGTGTGTATTTTCGGTATTGTTCCCGAATGGTTATAGACGGTGGAAGATTCATTTGGGATTCATTGCACACGCGCCTGTATCCTGTGATGCTCGTCGCCGTAAGTACCTGTGGCTCGGGACTTGGGGTGAAATTGCTTATCAGACTGTCTCTGTGATATTTATCTGAGGAAATATTCCTATCCGTTGCACAGGAAATTGTAAACAAAATGGATGCATACGAACAAGGACGTTACTGGTAGATATGCAGCGAATGTTCTGCAGGGGACAAAATTTAGAGGTACCAAATTCTATCGGTACCTTGTAAAGTTTGCCTGTGCATTATCCTTTTATTACTTTTTTGTGGAACATAGTACACACGTTAGATAAGCTTGTTATTATAATTTTATAATATAAAATTGTCTCTTAATAGATACTATTACATTCTATTTCTATCTTGTTTTTTTCTTTCTATTTCTATCTGAAAACAGCACAAGTCGGAAACTACCGCTCTTATTAAGATGTCCCAAATTCTTCAAAGAAGTGATACGCTATTATATCAGTGACATTGTTTATTTCCTACTGGAGATACCTCATGTATATTTTGGTTTAACTTTAAAAATATTTATTAGCTTAAAACGTTAGTGTTGTTATTGTTTAAATGACCATGGTCTTTAATTCATTAGTGAAGGATTTTAATGAATACATAAACATATATATACGTATTGTTTTTATTGGTTGTTATACTGCAAATACCATTTGCTTATTTTGCTTAACCTCAATAAATGAATTTTTTAACGTATAATATTTTATGCATTTTAAAATTATATATAGGAATGCACAAATAAAACCTGCACGCACGTGCTCTACTCCCCAGGAGCGAGTCTACATATCAATATAAATAACTTTCGTACTAATGAAAGTTGGATAAACAAATACTTCGTAATCTACAGCTTTTTTTTCCATTAGAAGGTTGTATGATCTTATCCCACCTATACAATATTCTTCTTCTGAAAGAATCTGTGATTTCAAAATATCTTAATAATCATTCATGTTTTTTTTTTTTAAATGTTGACTCCTAATTTGTTCTTCGAGGCTATACTAAGGGGCAAAGCGCAAGTATTTCATTATTAAGACAACTTGTGCAAAGTAGCATATAAAAAATATATATATATTGATTTCGGTACAGTTTTCATTAATATATAATTCTACATTGTATAATTTTTGTATAGCAAAATAATATTAAATTCAAGCTATAATCTGTATTATTTGTGTAATGATAGTTTTATTAATAATTTAACGATGTTTTATTTAATTTGATTTCGAGATTTGAGAACTTGTGGAGTGATTCACAAGCTCATCCATAGCGTCAATGATAAGTATGTTTAGTAAATTGTTTCCTTATTTAAAATACAAATTTAAAATATTATATTTTTAAACTAAGGCAACCGCATTAATTGCAGCAAACTATTTGAAATATTCTGACATAGAAAAAAGTTCTGACATATTTAGGGCATCGGGAACTAAAAAAGTTTGGACACAACTATTTAATGCTATTGATTAATATTAGGTAATTTATAAACTACATTTGAAGTTCTTTTTCATAATTCCATCTTTTTTAACTGTACTTTTTAAACGAAAATTCAGCATTTAGTTTTTGTTAAAAATAATGTATAAAAATTGGATTATTAGTGTATGTATGTGTGTATATATATGTAATCACGGTGAAATTTATCTGCCGGTTACATGTGAAATTAAACCCCTATTATTTTTAATTGCCGGGCTTACTCGGCAATCAGCAACCTAATGAGTAAACAGTCATGAAAATAAAATGAACAGTCATTAAAATAAAATGAAAAGCAGCAAGCCTGTCCAACGTGGAACATAGCCTTTATTTAAGACGTAAAAAAATGACATGTTACTCTGGCAAGAGCAGAGAAAAGAATGATATATAAAAACACTAGTTAGATCCCACAATGAGATGACACAGAGAATATTCCGAAGGAACAAACAGTTTAGCCAGCGAATTTAATAGTCCGAAAGGAACTTAGATCAGTGGAAAAAGTCGACCTTTCGCCAGTGAAGGCTGGAAAATGTGGCGACTGGACAGAAAATTTGCATTTATTTCAGAGTTAGCTTTCGGAAATGGGTTGGAAGCATTCAAGTCGCGGACACTTCTTTAGAATAAGATATTAGAGGGGTGGTAAAATAGATTTGAAGGAATAAGAATGGAAAAGAGAAGAATTTTAAAGAGATATAGTATAATTTTAATATATATATATATATATATATATATATATATATATATATATTATATCTATAAACTGATTTATTTATTTATTCGAACTATTTCATATATTTACTCAGGATTCTTCACACTACTTTGTTAATATCATAAAGTATTTTTGCTTATATTTCTATAAGCAAATAAACTGTTTTCTCGATTTTATTTATTATGTGAGATTAGAAATTAATAATTTCACCTATAGTATAAAAATGTTTTAGTTCTTTTGTACAAATAAAAAGTTTGTATGATGAATATACAAATTATACTGATATTTCAAAAAACCTATTAAGGTCTTATATATTCTAAACGGATCAAAACACAAAATAATTTGTATCCCCCTTTTTTTTCCTTCAGCTCAAAATGTCGTAAAGATATACAGCTGTTGATCTTCATCACTGTTGTTTGATTTTTGCAAAAGTCACAGTCTGACATAGTTTTAACTGTAAAACACAAAATGTGGCCTCGTCTCCGATTCTGGACAGATTTAATTCTTTAGTTCCGTGACTATTATAATTGAACCCAACTCTTTTAAATAAAAAGTCTTAATCCCCTTTGACGGTCTTTTCAAGTCAAATGTCGCATGTTCTAACACACGGAATCTCACATTTAAAAGGGATTATTTGAAACACCATTATCGCACGCGTCAATTCCTACCGAACGTCAATAGTTAGGTTGGAAATAATAATGGAAGAAAAAAAACCTTCCAAATAGTGACCCTTCGTAGAAATGTCGCAACCTTGTTTCTATTGCTAGCGGATATGTATATATTAGCATAGTGAAGTTCACACTGGGTCTTTAGGCTAAAGAGGCGTATAAGATATTAGCCGGCCAAGTGGTTATTTTCCGATTTTTAATTGAAGCGTTCGAATGACAGATGGATGACCAGTTAAGGCAGGTTATTGGAATTAAATGTATTTCCTGTCGCATCCAGTGCCGTCACTTTTGTGCCTGCATATAATTAGAAATGTGTTACTGGGGTCTGAGAATCCACTGAACTTCTTAAGTATTAAGTAGTGTTTGGATATAGGATGTGAAAGAATTGGGTTAGATTTTTGGATTTAGAGAAATATTAGGTATTACTCAAGTGACGGGTTCTTTAATGGTATTAGCGCTGGGAATTTTTTTGTGTAATCGTTAAGTCATGTTTTGATAACATTTAAGGCGATTTTTTTTTTCGTCTAATAAGAGACATGCAAGCGGCTGAATGATTGTTTATGTTCTGTTTTGTATTGCTTAGTAACTTTATAAAAATATGATCCTCAGTAATGAAAAATGCCTTGCATTCATGAGTATATACATTTTTTTTCTTATTGACAGGTCATCTAGGCTTTCTAAATTAAGTCTTTCGAATCTCCCTAAATTTTTGTTTCAAATTTTGGGGGATATTCAAGTTTATTCCCCGTTTTTCTTAATTCTGAAATTGATAAAAGGTTTAAAGGTTTAATCCCTTTTAACTTACCCATCAACTGATTAAAAATTCAATGTTTTCCTGCATGTAGACATTATCTCTGCTAAGAACCAGATCTGAACCAGAGCCTTGGCATATGGAAATGTCTGCTTCCTACTCTTTTGAGGTAGATGAATTATTGACAGGTCATCTAGGCTTTCTAAATTACTAAAGTCTTTCGAACCTCCCTAAATTTTTTTCAAATTTTTGGGGATATTGAAGTTTATTTCCCATTTTCCTTAATTCTGAAATTGATAAAAGGTTTAAAGGTACTTAACAATCACTTTTAACTTATCCATCAACTGATTAAAAATTCAATGTTTTCCTGCATGTAAACATTATCTCTGCTAAGAACCAGATCTGAACCAGAGCCTTAGCTTATGGAAATGTCTGCTTCCTACTCTTTTGAGGTAGATGAATGGAATTTAACAAAAATGGTGTTCAGTAAGGTAAACGGTGACATTTAGAAATTGAATTTTTCACCTGTCAAGCTCTTCTTTGATTAACGCATGACCTCCCTTCTCCCCTTCTCTATGAATAAGTATTTCACCATTGTGAAATATATGATGTATTTTTTAAGATTAAATATATCCGTGTGTAAATTAAGAATTTATTTGTTAAAACCTATAAAATAATTATGTCGAATATGTAAAATGTATATTTTTAATATACCAAATATTCGTGATTATTAAAGAAAAGTTATGTTTGAAAAGTCTATAAAACTACATTTCGTATTTATCGATAAAAATATATACTAGCTATATTTATAAATAGGTGCTTCAGTAGAGAAAATGGTAAAGTTTAGAAATTGAATTCCCTTTCTTTTAAATTTTTTTTCTCTTAACTCTTATCCCCTCATGGATGAGTATGTTCCCCGTTGCATAATATATGACATACTTTTTTAATTTATATAAGGCTGCGTTATCTAAATAATTTTTAATTAGTATTAAAGCTGATAAAATAATTATGTCAAATATTCAAAATATATGTTTAAAAAAGCTTGTAATTATTATCTTTACTTAAAGCAATATCGTTTTTAAGAAGTTTATAAAGTTATTTTGCATTTGTATATAAAAGTATTTATTAGCTATACAGTAAAACACTCGACCTCGTTTTAGAGTAATAATTTCGCCTTTGTAAAAGAATATTTTTCTCTCGTTTTCAGTGAAAGATGTTTAAGGATAATTTGATCAAATTATTTATTTAATGAACTTGCTTAAATAATTACGTCAAATATTTAAGATGTGAATTTTTGAAAAGCTTATAAAATCCCTCAGATTTATGTTTAGAAAAAAAATTTTGCATCGTTGAAAATTTATTACTTTTATTCATAACTCATTCCAAATTTTCTATCAGGACTTGATAGTAAAACAATTTAACCCACATCTTCCTATAAACGTGACTTATGTGAAATTATTGCAGTTTATTGTATAATATTATGAATTTATTACATTATATAGAAATAATAGAAAAATGAGTCATTTATTTATTATTTGACATGAAAAGTTTCAACGTAAAGTATTTTGGGGTTCACATAAAAGTAACATAATTTGTTACAAAATTGTATTCAATAAACAATTTCATATTTAAATACCACTTTAAATCAAAATAATAAAGAAGTATTTTGTATTAGTTTATTATATTTTTAAGAATTAAAACATAACAAAATAAGTTATAAAAATTTGTAATACAATTCTTTAATTGTTCTAATACATAATTAATACAAGATTAATACAACTTTTAAAAACGACGCATGGGGCCTCAAAGCCGGAGACTCCTTGCCTGTGTATTAAGCAATTTCTAAAATTTGTCTTTACTTCTCTTTATATAATGTATAAATTAAATTTTACATAAAATTTCATAGCATACAACAATATATATGTACATTAAATCTATGCTTTCGATTATGATCAAAATCTTAGTGAATTGAAATTTGATAAGATGAAGAGGGAAATTAATGCTTCTTTTCTAACAAGGATATCAACTGTACGCTATTTTTCATTACAGTCATTTATCGGAACGCCTACGTTAAAATAAAAAATGATGAATACCATTTTTTGTGTGCCAGCTGAGTAAATCGTGGTGATAATAGTGATATAATATCCAGCAATGTTATTTTTCAGATTTAAAAAAATACATGACTGTTCAGTTCACGTGTAATAAATATTTCATTTCATTTATTATGAAATGAGATCATTAGATCAACCTGGAAAATAAAAATTTATTGTATTTTGTTATAATCTTTAATCGTGTTCGTAATAAAGCTATTATTAAAAAATGTAAATAGGTTTAAGATATTTTCATCAAGAAAATATCCATAGCATTAATCTCTGTGGAATTCCTGTTTTTTTTTCTATGTATCTAATCATTTGAATAAATTTACGTAGTAATTCATTCAACTTAAACTAGTGTCGGCGTTTTCTGTTATCAACGTAATGACTAACTGGTAATATGATAAATCATTTACTTCCTGTTAGAATTACAGTAAAATGGTTCCGTAAAAGGGTTAAAAAGATCACTAAGGTCAGTATTAAGCATTCAAAGGCTAAGTACTGTAATTTGTTGAGTTATATTTACTGCATTTTTATTGATTTTTTTTCTCTGTGGGTAACTGCTTGTTGTTGATTAAAGTAGCTTTTACAAGGAAACGAAGAGACTCGAAATATTTTAAGCTGTCATTTCATTCTTCACAAATGGGAAACAGAACACGTATAAAATATTTAAAAAAAGATGGATGTGTGTAATTTAAGCTTTATTGCCTGTGTTTCTTTTACAGTTACATAGAACGAAATTCATAAATTGTTTATTTAGATTTAAATGTTGCATCATTTATTAAAAAAAATAAGTAAATCGCTTAAGGAGACACAGTGCCTATGAATCGGAATCTTCTGTTAAATATATATATATATATATATATATATATATATATATATATATATATATATATATATATATATATATATATATATATATATTATTCATTATAAAATAAAAAGTTACGGTCTGTTTAGAATAAATTTTTCCGAGATCCTTAAAAGGGATATAATTTTATATAACAATTAATTTTGCTGTAAAAAAACGATGCATTTTTAACAAATATAAGACACACTAAATGAAAAAAATTTATACTACTGGAATATTACCGCTAAATAACTTTTAAAATTCATTAATTACAAACTAATTTGTTATATTAAATAGACTCTAATTATACTTTATATCTTGTAAGTCTCATTGTATTAATAAAAGTAATATACTTTATGTAGCACTATGAAAGTTAATATTTTAGAAAAAAAGTTAATTTCTTAAGAGTTCGTTTTTTAATTTTAAAAGTTTAATATCATTAAAATTTTAAGTTTACGGATAAAAAAAGGTATTTATCTTAAATTTCATATAAAAATTTAGTTTCTAATAGACATATTTCAAAAGTTATATTGCGGGTGAGTTTTATTATTTTTATTTGGTGTACGTTTTTTGTGGTTTTAAAAAATATATGAAATGATTAAAGGAAATAACATTTTTAAGCTAGATGTTATTAAAAAATTTGGTAAAAATTCGATTCTAAATTAAACAGAACTTAATAATTTATGATGACTTGAAAGTAGGCTGTTACGAAGATTTTAAATTTAAAAAGGTACTATATCCCCTTAATGTGACAGCAAACCTTTAGTATACCTTAACTTTACAAAAAATTCAATATTTCTTTATTGGTGTGTAAAATATATCTAAGAATAATAATGAAAAAGAACTTTTTAATATATATTGTCTGATAGTAAAGATAATTATTAACATATCGTAAAATAAGATTCTTATTTATAATATTTTTAAATGTTTTACGAAACGAAAATTTATTTTATTATTATTTAAATTTAAGAATTTACAACTGTAATATTTTTTTAAAATATAACAGCTCTTTGTCTTGTAGCACAAAAGATAGAAGTTGCAATTATTACTTCCAATCTGTTCCATAATCTGTTAATTCTATATATAAAAAAAATGTTTCTGCGGGGAATTTGTAGAGATAGATTATGTGCGAAAAAGATAAATATTTATTGTTTTACTTTTAATATTTTTCGATAATGTTTACCAAAACAACTAAGTTTTATTTTAAAATCTTAAAAAGTGTACTATATGTAAAAATATGTACATTGATGTGATTGTGTTCAATACTCATGGTGCCATTCAAAAGTAATTTTCACATAGGTTAAAATATAATTATTTTACTTTTCAACTTTTATATAAATAGGAATATATTGGCAATGGCTTACTGCATTTTCATGAAAATCTATTAAAACTCACTTTGTGTTTTTGCAATTCCGAGCTGTGTTAAAAAAATTTATACATGCTCTGACTTTTCACCTTATACAAAAAGTTATTTTTTAGAAACAAAATAAATCCAGCTGTATTGAATAGAAAAAATTTGACTTTGAATAACTATGAATCTTGAATTTTTGTTTTAAGCCAATTAATAATAATAAATGTTCAGCAATAATCAGAAATGTGATCTACTGAAGAACTGGGTTTACCCTCCTATTTTTTGGCGATTTTTTGATGGCGCCAACCTCTTCGCGTGGAGTTGTGGAATTACCGAAAAGCTGACCACCCGTTAAAAAAAAAAAAAATCTTCATTCACACACTATTTAATCACAGCTTTCTTTTCAGAGAGCTTCAAGTTGTTAAAATATACAGAGTTAATCTTACCAACAGTAGCCATCTCTCAGAGGGATTGGAGCCACAAAAATAAAACTGAAGTGCATCTAACTATATCCTAAGGTGAAAATGGCAGAAAACGAGTATAACCGGTTTGAATGTTGTGTTAAAAGCGCCGTTAACCACAGAACCAATAGAAATTAGGCCCATTTAAACACAAAACCAATAGAAATTGGCGCATTAAAACGTAATGATAGGGTTACATGAGGAGAGCAGGCTCTGAAATCTACAGAAGCAAAAAAATAACAGGGCGAGGAAAGGAGAATGAGCAGTCTGGGTTACCATATTTGATACTTTAACGCCTACTTGGCAGGGGGAACCCAATTCTTCAGTCAACCCTCAGTAATGAAAAATTAAATCAGGTAATTGCTTACTTTCTTTTTATCCTTTTTAATATGATATGCAGGATCTGTAGAAACTGAAATAATTAATCAAAATCTATTGTCGAATAAAACGCTCTTTAATGATGAAACACCATGATGGATTGAAAGTACACAAAATAAGTTAAGAACTATGACTTATGTTAGGTTTTAAACACATGTTTACCTCTAAATACGATTGGAATACAGGCAAAAATAAATAGAATTACACACTCACAATATAACATGCTAACAGCCATTTTCACCTTAGCTGAGAATCGAAAAACAAAATAAAAACGTTACATGGTGATGCCATCTGTTGAAATAGAAAAACCGTTAGAACAGAAACTATACAAAATAAAAATAAAACAACTATAAAGAATTAGTAAATAATTAAAATTAAGTAGTAAGTCTTTTATGAAGATTGAACACTAGCAAAGTAAATAAAATAAAAATAGGAAATAAATGCTTTAAAATCCCATGTATTTACGATAACAATTAAAAAAGATGTGATATGCCTAAATATAAGAAAAAAATATTTCATTTAAAGTTGCTTAAAAGCGATGCTGTTCCCTTAAATTTTTTGACAGATGACTTTTCATCAACTCTTGAAAGGAAATCATTGTGAAAGTTTCTTTGAGTTATCTGACAATCCTTTTCGGGATTATTTACTTGAATAGCATTTCTTGTATAAGAATCTCCTTGACAAATGAAATTCATGTCATGGATATATCATTGCTTAACTGAATATATGCCTATATAAGAGAGATAATGATAAATCATGCTTAATCGGTTTAACTCTTATTTCTTTGCATCCTCTCAGTTCATCTACCGAATCCACTTTCACCTGCTTATTAACCCACAAGAAATTTTTTTTTTCTCAATTCAGCTACTTTTGCAACTTCACTAATGTTCCTCTAATTCCATTACTTTTATTTTCCGTGATTTGTTTTCTCCTTTGATTACGCAACTACGTTAAGTCATTACTGTAATCGGTTTCATTGCGACGCGCATTCAATTTCTTTTTTGACTGTGGCAGGCTATCTAAACCTAAAAACCTTTGGCTACAAAATAGCATACCAAATTACAGAGGACCTTACTAGAAGTAATAGATCTGACAAAAAAAAGCCTTATTAACTAAGGAATGTCCCATTTGTTTCATTGTTTAAGGAATTGGTGACCACGTAAAAACTCCTTTGAATATTTTAGATGATCACTTGTCGAGTCGTTAGGTGATCAACTCTATATTGTCAGTGTAAAGAACTGATGTTAACGAATTATATTCCTTTGTGGTAAGTTTTTGTCAGATAGTTTGTTGAAGTATAGTGATAATATAAAGTGCATTTACAAACATAAGTAAATTGTCATAACATACGAGGTATTATGTAG
>CM063504.1:23028490-23070990 GCA_032207245.1 Pardosa pseudoannulata | reverse complement strand
ATCTTCATTTTTTCCTGTCACATTCAGTTCCTAATGACGTCAAGTTGCAGACAAAAGAGCAATACGGAAATGTAGCATTCGATTAGGAAATCTTCTCTGTCATTTTTTCAAATCCTTATGGCTAATTTTAGTCATTTAGATTTATTGTAATTATGCATCTTGTTTCCCATTTATTTTTAATATTTTCTATGTAGAATTTACTGTTTGTGCTAAAGATATCTTTATTTTTTCCCCTCCTCCAGGAATAGAGAGACTGGAATGGACTGGCATTGCCAAAACTTGGCATAGTCCTTCAGGCTCGCCACAATCTTCCACTTTTCCCAGGTGCTGCCATGCGTCTTCGAATCCTGTGGACACAAAGGACAGTTCCGTCCAGACCGTACCAGAGAAAGAGACCGACAAAGACGGCGATAGCGATGAGGTGGAATCTACGAAACCTGATGTTGCCTTAGCTTTGAGAAACTATTCTTGTGTCTCCAGCGATTCTCAAAACGTCTCAGTGGTAGAGCGGAATTATGTACCTAACTGTGAAAGTATCGCCACGCAGACGTCATCGGAGTTATGTAAGTCTGGCATCTGTGAGCATCTTTTTTTTTTAGAAAAATTGATATGATGGTATAACTGGAAAAAAGTTCTATACCCTCCTGATGTCAGCGAAATTTATGAGCGATATTCACAAATATTGTTATTTAAATGCTTTAGTTTCATAGAGATACTAGCATACAGTAAATGAGCTATATCAACTAAAACACTAAAAAAACAACAGCAGTGCGCATCACACTAAGTTTTTATGCAGAAGGAATGTTCTAGAACCAGATAGAAGAAAACCATCTACATCAAAGAAATCTGGAATCAAAACGAATTTAAGATTTAAACAGTTGTTTTTATTTATAATCGAAGACTCGTGCATCATCTCTTCATCCGCGGGATTCAAATATTCAGAACACATTTAGGCTGCAATAATCTTTGAAACGAGATTTTGGATTTCAGATTTTTCTAATACATTTTTTCACGTGGGATAGTTATTTATTTTATTTTTTTCCGTTTTAGAGGGAAAATGTTTACGCGGTGCTAGACATTGCAGATTATTCCCTTCATATAAAACAAGAACTAAGTCAAGAATGCAGTTCTCATATTTTGTTTAGCGTTTACCGCGCAGGATTGAGTTAATCACGCTTTCGTTGCTTTAGAGTAAACGAACAAAAGTGATATTTTAAATATCTCTTTAATAAACGTTTGTCTCAAAAGTTGTAAAAAATAGAGAGCAAAAAAATTGCTTCAATAATTACATGTTAATATTAGAAATCTTATAATATATTAATTATTAAATAGAAAATTTAAGATAAATTACTCTCTAATTTGTATTAAATTGGTATTATTAGTATAATGGTATTATTAGTATATAAAACTTACACAAATATAACATTTACAGTATATAAATGTTCGATTAAAAATCTTTGAAGATATTGTGATAAAGTGATAAAAATTTTATTTTAAACATATTAAAGGTTCACTAATTTAAGAAATAAATTGATTTAAAATTGGTTTATCGTAGAGATGTTTGCACTGTAGTCGAACGATGACCAAATGGTAAAGAGGCTGCTCTTCAATACCAGAGTTTGCGGGTTCAAATCCCACTGATAATATAAATGTTCTTCATCGTTCAGAATCGGCCTTAAGCAGTAGGTCCCGGTCTTATTAGCTCTCATGAAGCAAAACAGTAGTCAGTAGTGCTCTAAACCAAACCAAACTATATTTGCACTCTAAAAGATACAAATTACTGTTTTTATTAGCAGAATGTTTGTCGATTTACCACGAATTTATGCTAACAGTAACGATAAATGGGAATTTGGTTGTATTTGACTGATAAAAAATGAATTCTTTTCACACAGTAGGTTGATAAGTCATATGAATTTTACTTTATTCTGTAACATGTGTGCGTAGTGTGTGATGATGTTTTCCTTCAAGCAAAAGTCCAGGGAGATGAAGTTGGGAAACCCAGACACTCTTTGTTATCAATAACGATTTAAGTTGACTTCTCGTTTCTTTATTTTCTATGTGTCTGCTCGTTATATCGTTAACTTCGTGATGCGGAAATGGTTCTCAACCAACATTTTGACTCGCATGGGGCATGATTGTGAATATTTTTGCTCTTTTTATGGTTCTCAGATTTTTTTGTGTATGTTTATATGCATTGCTGATGTGGTGTATTGACCGCCGAATCAATCAGATAGGCAATTTTTTTTCATTGCTGATACCTTATAAAAAACTTTACTCCTTTGTCTAGTGAATTTCGTGGATCTAATTTTATATATTTTATTTTCGAAATTTTAATATGGTCTGGGTGAACACTTTTTTCCCACTGTAGATAGCATGGAAAAGAATTAGTGTAGAACCTCAGAATGTAAATTTGCGACCACAAATGATACTGCGAAAGGGACATAGTACATATATTTATCTTCTGTGTAAAATTTCTCCGTATAACTAAAGTAATTTATCCGCCTTAAATGTTAGGATTCCCAGGATTGATAACCACAATTATGGATAAAATATACATGGCTGAGAAGCTCTGTAAACCAACTAAGTATTCATTTTGTATACCTTATGTGAATCTTTAATTTGATATCTGACTTTGTACGTCTATCAATTTGTATTATTATTTGTACATCAATAGTCACAGGACAATCAGTCCTAATTTAGCATTGATTATGAAGATCGATGAGGTAATCAAACAATCATACGCTATGCTTAACTTTCCTTTTTATATTTAGCCATTATTGATTCTGATCTAATTTTAATTGTGGTTTTTCCCAGCCGTGATTCTTTTTATACTTTATTCCTTATATGATGGGATTTTTTTTTTAATTCTTACTTTCATGATTTTGTAATTTTGAGTTATAATGAATTATTTCTTCCTTAATTCTATAATGTTGATAATAAATCGCAAAAAAATTTATCTTTTTCCAGTTTTCAAAAGTTATTTATCTCAATGCATGGTGATTTAAAATGTGTTTGTCTTAAATAAATACTATTGTTAATAACATTTTAGAAGCATTTTATCATAAAAATTATACGTTCTACTAACACAAAATAAAAATTATTTTTAGAATTTGTTTTTAACATCCTGTTTTTTTCCAGTCCAGATCATTACGCGGCTAACTATTGATAAACAAATTTTAAACGTCTAACTTATCTGAGATAGAATTTCATATGGAAAACTCATTTCAAGTTAATTTTACTTTTAATGCAAGACTTTTTTTTATTATTATTTTTCCTCAAGCTTGGTTAAAGTGCTTTATGAAAAAACTTATTTCAAATTAATTGGACTTTTGACGTCTAATATTTCCAATTTTTCTTTAAAATCTAAAGCAAGTTTTCCTAAGCCTATTTTTTAAGCATTAATTTAAATAAAAGCAAAATTTGCATTTATTTCCTACGCCTGGAAATTTATTACCTTTCCTTGAGAACCAACCCAGCAGTAAATAATCGTTGTTGTTCTTGATAGATTAGGTGAAGTTTCATCAAAAAGGATAAAAAAAGGAGGATTGTTGGGGTTTTTTAGCCCACCTCTTAGCCGTTACCTCGACCGACCACAAGTTCGACAATTATGGAGGACAATAATGTTCTTCCCTAAGCACCCATTAGCGTTCGAGCAGTTCAGTTCCCATTTCGGTACTGAAATCTTCTTACCTCATCCTTCCTCCTTTTTTTTAAATGGAACGGTGAGTTGCAATTTTGCTTTTTAGTTCATTTCTGAAACGCCATTTGGTGACAATTTTTCATTTAAAAATTCTCACTTCCGCATTAGTAAAGCGTAAACTTCAGATTGCGTTTCTGCACCGAATTAGACATGAACTCTAATTGACACACATGCCATGATGATTTTAGCTCAGTTTTGTTCCCTTAATCTTGCGTTTTTTATTTGTTTTTTATAGGGTTCTGTTAATATTTAAGGAAGTTAACTTTGGTCTAGTCACAGTATTCAAAATCATTTTTACTATTTATAAAAAATGTGCAATTTCCTTGCAAGTTTAAAGCGGTAATTATTCTTTATCCGAAAAAAATGTAAATGGCGTGTAACCATTCTATAACAGTTTTGTTCCTTCTTGATGTAAAATTTTATTTCAGATGTAGTTTAATAGAAAAGCTTAAAAATTCTATTTTAGATTATTTTTTATCTTTTTATATATTTTAATTGGGTTACAACAACATTTAGAAATGATTGTTACATTTCTTGTGCCGTAAAAATCTAAGCTATGAAATAATTTAAATTAAGCAGTTTTGATAATGAGAAATTTCTATTTAACTTTTAGAAGACCTTAGTAATAATAATAATAATTATAATTGAATTCTCTTATTGCGAAAAAAGCTATGAAACATTTAAAAATCTGCTCAACGAATAGTTATTTGCTAAAATTCGTTGTGTTTTTCAATAGAATTGTTAAAAATCATTGACTTGCTGTATTTGCACAAAGAACTTGATTATAATTAAATGAGCACTCAAGTTATAAAATTACTTTTTTATAATATTTTGTAAAATTTATCTAAATTCGAATAATTTTTGCATTTGATAAGTTTTTTATTGCTTTTAATGTCCTCATTATTAAATTATGTATATATATATATATATATATATATATATATATATATATATATATATATATATGTGTGTGTGTGTGTGTATGTGTGTATAAATGTGTATATATATGTGTGTGTATAAATGTGTATATATATGTGTGTGTATAAATGTGTATATATATGTATATGTATAAATGTATATATATATATATGTATATCTATAAATGTATATATATATGTATATGTATAAATGTGTATATATATGTATATGTATAAATGAGTATATATATGTATATGTGTATATATATATATGTGTATGTATATGTGTATATATATATGTATATATGTATATGTGTATATATATATATATGTGTGTATATATATGTATATGTATAAATGTGTATGTATGTGTATATATGTATATGTATATATATGTATATGTATATATATGGATATATATATATATGTATATATATATAGGTATATGTATGTATGGATGAATGGATGTATATATATATATATATATATATATATATATATATATATATATACATATATATATATATATTTATATATAAGTACTTTAAGACTTCTTCAAAATGCTTCCCGTCTGCTGCTTCTCAAAATGCTTTCCTTTCATATCTGTTCTACATTACACCTAATTCACCATTAATTGGCTTTCATGATGAAGAAAGCCTCTTTTTAATTTTGGTTTGGTCAATAACTCGCTGAATTGTCATACTGGAACTCCTATTAACGCTTATCATTCGTATATAACAAAATTTTATTCCTTTTATGCCTCTTACAGTCAGTAACTTCTTGCCTTTCTAATACTTGACTCATAAGTCAGTTAATCCTTTCGTCACCGTTCTACATTCCATTGAATTTTAAAAACTGAAACTTCTGTTAATGCAGATGACGAAAATTTCTTAATATGCCACTTTCACAGTTTCCCTAATACATACAGAGAGGCATAAAGGAATGCTGATTTTATTTTCTCTGCATGTGTGAATCACCCGTTAGGATTCAAGGTTTTTCCTGGCCACATACTTTAGGATCACCCAACGACAGCTCATATCCTATCACTGGGAATTGTTACACGTGTTTTCTAACTCATTGTGTAAGGATCAATAGCAGCTTTTGTATATCTGTAACCTTGCTCCCTTTTACTTTTGTGCTAATTTTTTTATGCTTGTTATGTACTCGGGAATTTTTTTTAAGTTAGAAGTAGTTTGTAAATCGGGGAAAATTTTTCCCATTTTGTGGTTTTGTCAAAATGTTTTTTTTTTTTAAATAAATATAAACAGGATAAGAACATGTATGAGTTCTAGTTTGTATTACACAACTTAACATCGCTTTTGTGTTATTCTAAAGTTTTAAATTACCAATTATAGATAAGTTCGATATCAGAGTTTTAATGTGGTTGTTTTGTTGAAAAAAAAACTATTTGATCTTAAAGTGCTGCAGGGAACAAGAACTGCCTTTTCCTAACCCCTGACAGATAGTATCGACCAGGGATCGGCAAAGTACTGCTCGTACGACAAAGTTGACCCAACCCGTGTTATTAATTTAACTCACACATAGTCGAACGATGGCCGTATGGTAAACGATGCTATTCAGTACCGGAGTTCAAGCGTTAGAATCCCGCTGCTGGCATGGATGTTCGTAGCCGTTTGGAATCGATTTCAAACAGTAGGACCCAGTCTCATTAGCCCTCGCAAAGAAAAACAGTAGATCGTCGCACTCTTAACCAAGCCTAAAACGTGAAATTTAATTAAATGGGAATCAGATAGCCAGTCTTATTCTTCTACATTTTCGACAATGCTCACGTGTGGCGCTACCTGTCTGTTGTTAGTTCATCAAAGAATGGAATGTCATCGTTGTCAGTTTCACTGTAAGGGCATAGTAATATAGTTTTTCACAGCTCTACTTAAAAAATCACATCACAAGTCATTATTACTTATAGCCATTTACAAGCAACGTTAAGGATGAAACTTATGAGTTTAAAAGTAAATTATGATGAAATATTGTCTGAGAAGAAACAATTTCATTTCTTACATCACTATAAATATTCACCACTTTTCTTAAGTTCAATAAAAACGTTTTTATTTCTTTCTATGTATCAGCAATAATGTGTATGAATATGTTTATAATAATGTCCATTCTTATAAAAAATCTTTTTTAAATTAGCTCTGTGATTAGAAATGCCTATTAAAAAATACCTATTCATTTTTGCAACGTGACCATTCTACACTTTCCTTGTGACATGCACCCCACTGAACAAGCAAAAACTTAAGTTGTTCATAAAGCCAAATTTGCCCATTTCTTGACAGTCTATGAATAAAGATTATATAAATAAATTTAGGATTGCTTAATCCTGTCTGTGTAATTCCTTTTCTTTCTTCCTAATAAAAAGTTATTGAGTTACAACAAAAATATTTATCAACATTCCCAAATATTTACAACATTTTATGGTCTTTAGAAAAGAAAACTGTAACCATCTGCTTTCTATCTATTTCCCAGGATTCGTTTATCTTGCAGGTTCAGACTAGAGTAGGTTAATTTACCGACTTTTTAATTTACCGATAATTCAGTAAATGAAAATCTGAATAATGATTTACTAGTAAGTTACTGTAATTTTTTTTTCGGAAAAATAACATAAAAGGCAAGTAATAGGTGATAAATACATAATTTTTGGTTTGTACGTCTCTGTTTACTAGACAGAATATTTAATGGTACGTAATGTAAAATGTAAGCTTTTAAATCTGGACAAAATATTCAATAATATTTAATATTTACTAATCAATTTATAAAAATATTAATTAAAACTTAAAAAAAACGCTGTCCTGTACGAAAAAATAACAGCTCTCTACTCAGAATATCTACATGCTGTAAATCTCTTGAATTATAGCAGGCAATACGACTATAAATTTATTTCGCTACAAGGCGCATAGATAGACAAAACATTAAGAATATAGCACATAACTTAAAATACAAAATTTTCCGTTTAGGAATTCCCAGTTAAAAGCTTTTAATTTACCAATAAACCAGTACTCCAGTATTACAAACCCTACTTTGTCCTGACTTTTTAATTGCAATCGTCATGACGTTTTGATTTGGTGGGACAGAATTTAACCCAACACGCCGCAAGGGGTTAATCATTCCAGAAGACTAACCCACATTTTAAAGACTGTGTGTGTTGTAAATAAGTAAAATATCAGTAACAAATAAACAAAAAATAACTTTCCACCCACCGATTCTATGATAGATTTTTTGAGCCCATTTATTAAATACGGTGAATTACATTAGTAAATTGAAAAGTTATGCTCCTAAGCTATGTTCCTTAAAAGCTATGCTCCTTAAAATCAAAATTTCTTATTCAGGAATTACCAGTTAAAAGGTTTTAATTTACCAATAAACCAGTTCACCAGTATTATAAACCCTACTTTGTCCTGGCGTTTTAATTGCAATCGTTATGACATTTTAATTTGGTGGGACAGAATTTAACCCAACACGCCGCAAGGAGTTGATCATTCCAGCGGACTAACCCACATTTTAAAGACTTAATAAATAAGTAAAATATCAATAACAAACAAACAAATAACTTTCCACCCACCGATTCTATGATAGATTGTTTGCGCCCATTCCTTAAATACGGCGAATTACATTAGTAAATTGAAAAGGAAACAAACACTAAAAAAACTTTTTAATCTGATCCTTCTAGAACTACTTTTATTAACATTTTTTTTTCCTTATTTCACACCTTATTCTATTTTATTTTCAATCAAAATTACCTCTTTTACCCCCACCTTATTGCAAGGGAAAAAAACTACGAATAATCAATTTCGGCTTTAGCTTAGGAGCATAACTTACCTGCGGCTTAACTTAAAAGGTTTTGATGAGTGAGATAAATCTCCGGCAATTCATCATTGAATTTCGGAATTAATCCACTTGAAAAGTGGGACACGCGGTCTGTTATTAAAAGATCACATCTGTTCCTCTAGTTTTTCTAAGAATAAGTTTTATTTCGTATTTTGTGATTTAGCCCATATTTTGTTCAATAGTTTTAAAATCTCTATATCACTTTGACTTGAACTAGAATCTTCATTAACTATTGAACTATAATCTTATTACCTACCATCTTAACTTCATCAGACGCTCCTTATTTAAGCAGAAGGGAAATGTTAAAAATATTTTTTAACAGACTTTTATCTTAAATAATACTTCTATATATGCCCCATAATGTTTCAGATTAGCTTTAATTCCCGATAACAGTAGGTAGCAAAAAAGTTAAAAGTTGATATTTCAGATCTGTTAAAGAATCGAATACCTCGACAAATTATTTTCTTTAGATTTCATGTTTCTCGCTTTATTAATAATATTTAAACCCCCATTTATTGCAATGTAAAAAAAGTATCAAATTTATTATATAAATGCAGATTATTTTATTATTTTAACACTAAACATACCATATAACGGATCAAATAATCCATAAGGTATATGTAAAAAATGCGATGGGAAGTGAATTAAAAATTCTTATTCTTTGTTTATAATACATAAAAGTTATTCTTTGTGTTTATAATACATAAATATTGACTTTTATCTATTATAAACACAAAGAATAGGAATTTTTAATTCATTTCCCATCCCATTTTTTATATATACCTCTATGTCATTTGACCCATTATATGGTATGTTTAGTGTTAATATACATTTATTAAAAGCCTCCACAACCATTCAAGACTCTTAGAATCTTCTGGAATTTTACATAATAGATTCATTATGAATACATTTAAAATTACATTTATAATACATTTTTATACACAATCTTGAATGCTGTTTTAAGTAGGGGTCTGATTAAGTCATTCAGGTGGCAATATATTAATTCAATTCTAAAAATATCTCCTCGACTAAAGTGCAGTGGTTTGTTAAGTTGAATTGATTATATGCCCTTAGCACATTGCGTGCTGGTACATTCTGCAGCAGAATTGTATCGGGAACAGGCGTTTTGGGCGTAAATTTAGTTATTGAGTTAAATCTCAATACATAGAAAATTAATCAACTTTTCGTATTTTATATTGAAATATATAAACAAATATATAAATAACAACCATAAAATTTTTGTAAACGAAACATATGTTTTTAGTGGATAAATTAATAATAGTATCGTAAATATGAAAAATCAAATAGAAATAGTAGTATATAGTTTAATATTTTTTAATTATGTTATATATAAGCATTTTTACATTATAAAAAATGAAAAGAGCAATCATAAAACTAATAATGTAAAAACTAGTTTTTATTTGTCTAAATTTTTCCAGAATCTATGTAGTAGACAAGAACATTCGGCTTCGTTTTCCTGTATATACCGTTATTTTTGTGCCCACAAACAAACCATGTTGTTACACTAACCCTTACTAGTACGTGACCCGCGCTCAAGTATCAATCGTCAGAAAACGTACTAGTACGTGTCCTGCATATAATGTGTTAATAATGTATTCCCACTTTATATTATTTGCCCTTTTTCTTATACCCAGTAAAAATTAAACAAAGTCGAATTGGTATGGCTATTAAATCTTTAAAAATCTTCCAAATTTAAAAAAAAAGTTTAAAAATACCAATTTTTAATTGGCCAGTAGTTTTTTACTTATATTAAAGACTATAATGTTAATCGGTAATTTTCTTGTGCATAGTAACATTTCATTATCAGAAAGTCTTATATTTCAAATACAAGATAGTGTTATTAGTAATTAATAGAATTTAACGAAAAGGTAGCCATTGCTAAAAACCGTAGGTAGAAATATATATCAGAGATGTACTCAGTGAAATGTTTGAAAGTTATTATGTACTGTATCGCAGTTTAATTCAAAAATTACAGCTATTTACATTCTAAGAATTTTTTCAAGGTAGAGGTAAATAGTGGTTTAAAATAATTAATAGTATTTTCTTTTGGGTATTGTCTAAGACTGAAAGCAGGAAAATGTTCAAGGATTCATGTAAAAAATTTCTTCTCTTTTAGTATATTTTGATAAAAAGCATTTCCGCGATTTGATTGATTTCTCCTCTAAACTTAACCAGAACAGTAAATTAATCTGTACTTCTCATTTTCCAGATCAAAATTACGGAATAGCTAGTGCACACTAGTTAAACCTTCTCGTTCATAAATAACAAGGTCATGGAGAAGCCATTTAGTATTTTGTTTCAAGAATGTACTGATATAAACAGCATAGTTTAATATCAATTTTTTTTATTTATATATTTTATATAAGGAACTATTTTATTATATTTTATGCTCGCACACACATATATGTATGTGTGTGTGCGCGCGCGTCATTGTAATGACAAAAAAATTAGTGCGAAAAATTATCAAACTCTAACGTTCATTTTTTATCCTGTATAGGAATTAATGTATTCATCATCAAAAAGAGATAACGTTCGAGCATTTCGGAAAACTTTAATTAGGCTTAAAGCTTGAGTTTGCATGGTACATGGCATAGAAACCATATTAAGTTTGTAGCGAGTAAAAACACCTCTCTCTCTCCTTTTATCCCTCTCTTTCCCTCACCTTCTCTCTCTCACCCTAGCTCTCTCTCTCTGTATATATATATATATATATATATATATATATATATATATATATATATATATATATATATGTATATATATATGTATATATATATATATATATATATATATATATATATATATATATATATATATGAATGTGTATGTATAGATATGAATGTGTATGTATATATATATGAATGTGTGTATGTATATATATATATGAATGTGTATGTATGTATATATGTATGAATGTGTATGTATGTATATATGTATGAATGTGTATGTGTATATATATACAAAATTCCATGCGTATTAAAAACGGTATATATGTATGAATATTGTAGGAACATCTAACTCAAATATTTTAAACTATACAGCCGGCAACGTTAAACATCATTGCCAAGTACTTGGATGAAATGTTAGGTGTGTGTGTGTGCAAGAGATCTTCCAACGAAGAACCAAAGGTTAATAAGAACAATGTCACTTTTTTCGCATGTAACTTCAAGCTTAATAGAGCAAAGTTGTCTTTTAATGTGATTGATCGCTTGTCTTACTGTTTAGATAATTCTAACTCACAGTGATTAATGAAGACATATGGTAGACAAAAAGGATTACGTTTTGAGTCTCATATCCAGAACATAAATGCTCAATCTTGTAGTAAACAAAATTTTCCTGATGGAACTAAATTTGCATTCTCCCACTGCTTCATTTACGCAAAAGATATCCACTCTTGTTCGAAATTGTTTCTACTTTCTGAAGAGGTATTCGTAAAGTTACTCATTTATTACATCATTTCCGTGTATTTGTATTGTTGACAGATAACTCCTGTGTTTGTGATAGCTTACATTTCTGCAAAAGGAAATAATTTGAAACCAACTTAAGGAAAACAGATATCGTTAATGCCCTTAGATATTATTTCAGATTGCAAATGCATTAGAATTCTGTCTTGAGCCTTATATTTTTTTTTAAATAACAAAAATTTTCAATTTGCGCAGCTAAAGTGCTTATCAACGGGAAATGTTTCTCATTTCATCAACATTTTTTAAGTCGTTGATGTATTCACAC
The DNA here is from genome assembly GCA_032207245.1 of Pardosa pseudoannulata. NCBI lineage: Eukaryota > Metazoa > Arthropoda > Arachnida > Araneae > Lycosidae > Pardosa > Pardosa pseudoannulata. The sequence goes on along the minus strand of CM063504.1, from coordinate 23,058,780 downwards.
CTGAATAAATGGAACAAACTATCTGTCTTTCGAAAGATGTAGCTCAAGTGTTCAGGGTGCAGTTTCTCTTTCAGGAAGTAACCCAAAACTTAAGATACATAAGTTATTGTTGGCAGTTAAGAGTTAAATTCATTCGTTCTCATATGACAAGACTAAAAGACAAATCTTTTCTGCCTTTCCGCCATCGTAGACTTGGGTCAAAAACACATGTTTGTGCTTTACGCATCTCATTTTGTGAATTTATTATAACTTAACAATTGCATGAATGTTAAGTACTGGTTAAGATTCAACAGGAAATTCTTCATAAACATTGGTTCACATTATTATAAATGACTTGGTTATATTTGTGCATAATAGATTACTTTTCAGGTAAATTTAAAACTATACTTTCCGGTGATATTTTACAGAACTGCAATTTTTAAAGACATAAATATTTTATTACTTAGGAGCCATTTCTTTTAAAAAGTTAGGAAATCTGATATTGCACATAGCATGCTTTAAATTCACCTGAGATTTAAAAGGCTGTACAAATTTTAAAATTAACTTAGTCAAATATTTTCTCTTGCCATCGTTGTTTTACCTTGTATGATTCTGATTTTTTTTATTTCAAGAAATAACGAAATCTTCAAATTTGTAATTTTTAAAATATGAATTAACATTCTTTCAGTCTAGAGGATTAATTACTTGGAAATGCTTTATTGTTTACTAAAGTCAAGATCAAAAGAATCAGTGTTAACTGACATTCAAATGTAGGGTTATATTATAAATGCATCTATACTATTATGTGTCATCTATATATATATATAAATGAATTTGTGTCTGTCTGTACACGGTAGACTCAAAAACCATGCATCCAGTCGCCGTGAAAATTTGGGAAATTATTAGGTACATCCCTAGGAAGGTTTTTGTAAATTTTTAACTTTCGAAATTCATTCCTTCCCCCTTTTTCGAGCTTTTCATATCATTATCCGAAGCATTATTTTCCCCGGTTAAACTCAAACGATTAACTTTTTAATTTTTCTCATCATAAATAAGTGAAAGAAGCAATATTTCTAGCAATGTGACGTCATTCCGTTAATCCCATATAATTGTTTTAAGCGCAGGTTTCCTCAGTTAAAAGCAGCCGAACGATGGCCGAATGGTAGAGCGCTGCTCTTCGGAACCGGAGTTCGCGGGTTCGAATCCCGCTGCTGGCATTGATGTTGTAGCCGTTCGGAATCGGCTTTAAACTGTAGGTCCCGGTCTCATTAGCCCTCGTGTGCAAAACAGTAGACCGTAGCGCTCCAAACCAAACCAAACCTCAGTTAAAAGCAGGAGATAAAATTTTCAATTTATCACATAATAAATAGGTGAAAACGATATTTTTTTATCATTATGACGTCATTCCTTTAAATATCTCATTTATTCATTTCTTATGTTATATTATTTAAACATCGTCTGCGTAGTATCCATTCGATTTGACCTGGAAATTTAGATATAAATATATAACTTTCATTACTATGTGACTCAAATTATAGCATTTTTATATAAGAACTAATTTTAAATTTAGTTCTTTGTTAATTTTTACGTTACAACGAAGTATTTATCAAAAATATTCTAACAACAAAAAATACAAATTTCAGTGAATCTCATAGGCAAATAAAAACCTATCATTTTATATAGTTATCTTTATATTCGTATATGGTTGTCAATATGAATGTGTGTTTCTATTTCATACAAAACCATGTTTTTTGTCATAAATTTCCTTAATTTTGGACAACATTTATTAATACCACCAAAATTAGCACTGTTGTTGTCAAAACCTCTGCTTCCTATTCTACCACTTCATATGTTAAGATCTATTAACGTTGCTAATCAACGTACAGTAGTATAAAAACTGGATATTGTTATAATATGCTTATAATAGAAATATATAAATATGCCAATGACTCGAACTATACTGTGACTAATTTACAGAGTTATGTATGAAAAAATTCTTTGTTTAAAAGTAATACATTAAGTTCACCGTAGCAAAGCACGGGCACACTTGCTAGTTTCCTCATATTTTAGCATCATTTAATTTCCTTCTTTAAAAATCATTTGGCTTCAAATAATTCAGATGGTAAGAAATATGTTCAATATCATTGCCATACATAGGTGCTTTTATATATAAAACAGTGTTTATCAACCTTTGTTTGGTAGAGGTCACAATACAAATATCTCAAATTTGCGGCACACCTCCCCCCAAAAATAATATCAAATAAAAACGCAGTAAAAGTAAATTTTGAAAGGTATTTAAGGCAACCGTTAATATAATTACAAATACCATTTAAAAAAAACAATGTGTAAAACAGTTATCATACTGATAGCATTTATATATAATGGGCTTCCTTTAATAATCCACTTTACAATAAAACAGATTAGGTCCTCATTATGTAATTATTCCAATAACATTTAAATTAACTCAAAATAATGCGGCTTTCATCTCAGAGTATATTTTTTCTTTTCCTTTACTTCTGAATGTTTACGTATTCTAAAAAGTAAAAAAATAATTTAACTTCGACATATCCTAATAACAGTGACAGACAATCCCTTGTCGAACTAAATCCCAGAGTAGAAAAAATTAACAGATAACTGGAGGATAAGAAATTACAGTCAAAGATTTAAGACAAATGCTCGGAGAGGTGAAATTAAGACTCGTATTCTGAAAAGAAAGCAGGACTCGTATTAATAAGGACAAAAAAGGAGTAATACCATTGAAAAACTATCATAGGGAAAAACAGAGAACAAGGCAAATGACGCATAGTAAATAGAAATTTTCATACTAACAATACAACAACATACGACTCTGATAAATAACCAAAAATCTTTGCAGCATGCAGGTTGAGAATAACTTGTATAAAATATCAAGATGAAACTAAATAATCATTAAAATAAGAAACATGCTTCTACTTTTAAACAAACTGAATAAAAGAATAAAAAAAAATGAGGCGATTTTAAATAAAATTGTAATAGTCTTCATTTTCTTCCTTGATTCACCTTTAGAGTTTTCAATCTTACCAAAAAAAGTCATTTAAAATGAATAAATGCATGACAAAAATTTAAAAGCTAAATAACTTTTTAAATATCTTAAACTTATTTTGAAATTTTTAAAAGTCTTTGTTAGTAGCCATTTAAAAACATTCGTTTTTCTTTTATTGATGCGTGAAAATGCAACTATGTAAATCTTTAAAAGAAAATCTCTCTTCTAAAAAAATTTTTCATCTGCTTTCTCAATTAATATAATTGTAGGTTTTATTAGAGTAGGCTTTTGAAAGAATAAAAAATTAAAAATTACTTTCTATTCTTAAGAGAGTTTTTAAGTGTTCATTAAAATATGTTCATTTGTTTTAAAAAATAAGAATTATAATTTATTTTTATGAAAATATCTAGTCTTTTTTTACCGTAAGCAATTAAGTCTTTTGACTTTGTTTCCATACATTAGTGTTTAATTTAATTTTATTATGTTTTCTCCTTTTTACTACTAGCATATAGCCCATCATATGACGGGATTAGTTAAATTTTTAATATTCCAGAACTGTTAAGTACCCAATAAGGCAGGTAAAAATGGTTTGTTTTTTGGCTGAGAACTATCTGGTTCACTCTCAATAATTTATTTATCATCATACTCCTCTAGAGTCTCCCGATCCTGTAATGCAGTTTAGAATCACATTGAATTCATTTAGTCAAACCGTGTGGTTATGTGTAAAAAAAAACACACAAAAGAAAAAACTTCTTAATTTCCAAATATATATAAATTAAAAGTTAGATATTTATTAGTCCGTGAAATAGACTCCTAGACTTATATGAAAAGAATTTATTGTTAATACCGGTGGTAAAAGTTTCATGGCAACAAAAAATAATCGATGATTAAATTTAAAATTATCACCTATGTACCTAATCTATTATTTAAGCCAAATATAAAAGAAAATCATTTACGTAATATCTAAGTTCAGTAATAAAAGATATTAAAATAGTGTAGACGATGTTTAAAACGTTTAAAATACGAAATGATTCAATGAGATGTTTAAAGGAATGACGTCACAATGCTAGAAAAGATTGTTTTTTTTACCTCTCTATTAAGTGATAAATGGATAAATTTAATCGCCTGCTCTTAACAGGGAAAATAGGGCTTGAAATAATGGCATTAAACTCTCGAAAAGGAGGGAAGGGTTGGATTTCGAACGTTTTAAAGACGACAGTATTTTTTGCTGTGATATGAAGCATATTTATACAAATTTATTTTAGAATCGGATCGATAGATTAGGAGAAGATAAACTTTATTCGCTTTGAATGGATGCCTCTATCCATTCCAGGTCCAACCGCTTCATAAATTGGAAGACAGACGTACAGATAACTTAGCCTATTATTATATAGGGGATTAATCATATCAGTTCTGTTGTTTACAATTATAGTCTAAATTCTCTGAGAAAACTGTAGACTTCTATATAATCAATATAAAATAGAGATAATATTTATATATTTATATCTAAGTGCTGCCTTTACAATGTTTTGATTTCCACTGATAAATATCTGGTCCTTCTATGTAGAAGTTTCTTTTCATTCTAAAGAATAAGCTTGTGTTACAAAACATACTAGAGGTATTATTTGTTGATGATTGAAAATTATACACTTAGAGAAAAAAAATGATAGCCTTGTTTGGATTAAATCTGTTAAATGTTTGTAATTATACGCAGACAGTCATAGGCAATGGAATATGACGAGCTTTTATCTATTATTCCATTGTTAAAACTTAATGTGTCATGCTGCTTTACATATTTGCCATTGTATTTTTATACATCTCACTTTTACGCGTAAGCTTTTAATCTTTTAAATAACTGCAGATTTTTCTTCTTTAAATAATACCATATATATTAAATTGTTGAAGAAGTAAAAGTTTTTTTTCACGATACGAAACATAAATCATTGTTCTGGTACACATAAACCAGATAAACTGATTGATAAACAATTTTTGATTGCTCGCTTCTATATTCATGTCTTAAATGTAGTTAATAGTCTACAGTGTAATTTCAAAAGTTAGTTATAATTAAAAGATAAAGATAAACTGGGATAAAAATTGTCATAGATAGCCAGTATAAGGTTTTTAGGACATGAATTATTACCCAATGTTTATTGTATTATGAAAACGCACTTGCCAGAATATAATTATACAAAGTTTCATTAGAAAAATTAATATTAATATCGGGTAATTATACGACAATGAAACAATGACAATCTTTATTATTTCTTTTAACACTTGGCATGCAGATATACTTAGCCAACTCACGTGTGCAGCGGGCGGTTTTTTTTTTTTTTTTTTTGTGAATCTCGCGAAAGTTTAGTAATTCAGAAAAATCGCAGTAAATCGAAAACTACTTTGTTTTTATGAACGAAACTTTTTTATTTTACACTTTAATATATACTTTATGATTATTTAACAAAAAAAAACAATATTTTTACGAAATCGCAAAAATAAACGATTTTTAAAATTAAAGTCCAATAATCTGTCAGCGTATATTTCTTCATCGTTATCTTTGTCACAACGCTCAAATTGCTTCAAATTGACAAAACACGACTTGTACGTTCTGGAGCTAAGAATTCGATTGAAGACGAAATAACGCAACAAAAGACAGAGTAACTCGACAATCATTACTTGTGGAAAGAAAAAATGCAAAGCGTTGCATAGAAACGCAAACAACACGCATATAATGTCACACATATGTATAATGATACGTATTTAGTAGATTTGTGGTGGTTAGCGGGTATCCACCACAAATATACTAAATACGTATTTTTACATAATCCAGTGACAGACTGTAAAAAACGTAAAAATATGTTGCCCGTAAGCGAAGTGTTAATAGCCTTATTTAAAAGTCTCCACCAATCATTAATTATAAAATTTCATTCTACGTATGAATTCAGTTTTAAACGGTTTTCTCAGTATTATACTTATATTACTATTATGTACATATGTTCTTTAAATAATTACGAACTTTTAGGAAGAATTGAGTACTTACTTTCTTTTTCATAAATATTTATAAAATTTAAGAAAATAATTAAATGCTTCAGTAAGTAAATATAATTCGATTTGATGCAATCATGTATCAGTGACTTTATGCAATGACCTTATGCCCACTTTATGCATTCTACATTAAAGTAATAAAGAATACTTCTTTTACCTCAATAAAATCTTAAATTTGATTTTAATTTTACTCCTTAATATCTTACCTTTCATTTTTCTATTCATGCATAACTCAAAAGGTAACTCATATAGCAATATCAGCACTCATATAGTTCTTTATTTCGCTTAGCTTATCTTTCTTTTATTTATGAAGTCTTTTTATATTTTTTTATCGTGACGTACTAATAAGTTCCTGACCGAATTATTTTAAAGTTTTCCAGCAAGTGCGTTGACATCAAAGCATCTATAGTGATATACCACTATATGCAATCAACGTTAAATCTTTATTGCCTTTAAATAATGAAGAACACTTCTTTTGCTTCAATAAAATCTTAAACTTACTAAGAATATCTTCCCCTTCATTTTTCATTTCATACATAACTCCAAAAGGAACCGTATAGTAATATCAGCACTTGTAGATGGTGCTTTATGGCTGCTATTAACTTAGCTTTTCTTTCTTTTATTTATGAAATATTTTTTTTTCGTGACATACCAATAAGTTCCTGACCAAATCATTTCAAATTTTTCCAACTACTATGCTGGCATTAAAGCATCTCCGGTGATATTCAGAGAAAGAGAAGAAAAAATAAATAATATTCCATTTCACACTTAAAGATCGTTCTAAATTCCAGAATATGAATTTTCTTCCTTCTCTTATTCGGGTCGTCTGCTAGAGTCCTATTAAGTGAAACTGCCTCTAACTCCATTCTTTTGTTCCTCTGGGCAATGATATCCGTTGCGTATACCTTTTTCTCTGCCTCTCACCAGAAGTGAATCTCTAGAAATCATTTCTCGCGGCTTATTTGGAATTCGCTGTTCGTAAATCCATTAGCAGCAGAGCGTATCCTTCCTTCAATGGTCTAGATTCCGGAGAGACAAACTATTACAATCTCCTTGTAGTGTTTGGGAATTTTTTTACAAACACCTTCATTATACCAAGAAGCTAGTGAGATTCCTAGCTCTAACTGCTATACAGACGTGGATATGGTAGTTATTAGATCAGTTCCACTCTAGTTTTGACCTGCAAATTTATTTTCCTTTCAAACATCCCCATGCCACTGGGAAAAAAGTCAGTCATTTTTTAATTTCTGTTATAATTTTGAATTTTACGAAGGTGATATTGTCGATCAACAGTAGAATAACTAAGGATGCAGTAAACAAAGACATCGAGACGTTGAAGGTCCGTAACTAGAAAGTAGTTGTCATCCAGACGACGGCTCAGAGGTCCCTTAAAAGGAAACCCTCGGTCCACTGTAGGGTGTAGAACTACCGATGGTGATGAATATAGTCGGAATTCTTTCCAATATTATTTTCAAGCAAAACTCAATAAGTCCAAAAATTGAATTAGAACAATGATATCAAACTCCTAGGCTAAAATAAATATTTTTGTGGTCCGTCCAGCTTTATGGTATATAGAAAAGATATTTATAAATTTCATAGCTGAATTTTCATCTTTCTTGTGACACCATCGTTTTACCGTTCTTGGTTTATGTTCTGTAAGCACATTCAATCATGTCATATCATTTTGATAATCGATAATTTGATCGATGAGTAATGTACTATAAGGCTAATTCCTGACTTTTGACATAATTTCTGCTGCAGTAGAAAGCTGAGTGGCAGATAAAACATGCCAAGTATCAGGAAGAAAATATTAATTTATTGGGTTATTTATTTTGTTGATACATTGCTTATTTTTCTTATTTTATTCTTTTGTATTCTATATTTAAAAAAAACCTACTCTATTAAAATTGATATTTTTATTCTTGCTTACAGCAACACCTACCTTAATTAACTAACACATTATTTTTTTTGACATCTTTGATTTAGAAGCGATTCAGCGTTAAACCAAATTAGTCATTTCTAATTAATGCTTGACAGCTTTTCCGTCGCAGACGTCAGTCCTTAAATCATTAATCCACCTACTGTTAAAAATCTGTAAAGTAATATTTACAATTTTTATATCGATCTATAAGAGTAATTGTCCAAATATCAGTTTTGAATTTAGTGACTTTTGCTTGAATGCCACCGAGATAGGGGTTAATCTTCCATTTAAAGCTGCTGAAATGTAATCTATCACCTTAAACAAAAAAAAATTTAAACAGAAAATTTTAATCTAAAATTCGTTGTTCGAATAAGTATTTTACAGTGTATAAATAATCTGTTCTAAATGACTAGCTTTAATATTCAATTAAATATTAAGCATTAGATTACCGTCGATTCAAATATTGAAACGAGGATTATGGAATTAAGCGTTTAATTCTGTACTAAGCTCTTTAAGGTAACAATTAACAGATACACAGTAAATGCAGTTTATTAGGTATGAAATATCTCTTAATAACATATTTCAATTAACAATTTACCAGCAATATTTAAAACTATACCTAGTAGTACTTTCACGTCTAAATTTTCATGTTTTGGAAAAATGTATTATTCTCTAAAATTATTTTGAACATATTGAAGAAATTTTTAAAATTTCCAATTCGCCTTCCCTGTCATATAATCGATTTTTATATGGTATTTATAAATAACCAAAAAGGACATTTTATGCATGAAAAGAAAATAGTAGAATATAAGAGATATATGTTCTACTACTAAAATGACATCATGTATTCTACTACTCAAACTATAAAAAAGTTAGTTGAAGTTTCAAAACATACTTCAACTAACTACTTTATAGTCTGTTTTATAAATAATCACATACACGATAAAGTAAAACCTTTACAAGAATGTAGGTGTTTCGCAGCTTCGAGCGAACTTCGATTTAGTGCGAGTGAACTCAATGACTAGTATAAGTAGACTTAACTTTTCCTCAGTCTACTTATATCATCTAGATCGTACAATTTCTGCATATTTCGACCTTAGGGATATGTGAGCCATTAATCCTCTCTCAATATGACTCTCAAGTCTGTACATTTGATTTGGAGCTCTACCATCTACAATTTTGCTACACAAGTGCTAATAAGACCGGAACATACTGCTTAAAGCTGAATACAAACGGCTACAAACGTCCATGTCAGCAGAGGGATTCGTACCCACACACGCTAATACCAAAGAGCAGTACTATTCAGTCCTTATTATTCGGTCACCGTCAAGATTGAATTTACGGAATTAAAACAATATATCTTGTTGTTATTAAAACTTAAGTATTTATATATTCTGTCCGTTCTGCATTTTTGACTTAATGATAAGATTTCATTATCTCTTGATTATTTTTCGAAAGATAAAAGCCAGTGTGATTAAAAAGATAACTTGCATACCATTGGTCTCATTAGTGCTGAGAAACACATTGTATGCGGGACACGTACTAGTACGTTTTCTGACGATTGATACTTGAACGCGGGTCACGTACTAGTACAGGTTAGTGTAACAACATAATTTGTTTCTGGGCACAAAAATAACAATATATGCAGAAAAACGAAATCGAATATTTTTTGTCTACTGCATAGATTCTAGAAAAATTTAGACAAATAAAAACTAGTTTTTACATCAGTCGATGCGGAACCACAGAACGGTAAGGGTGATTAATCAATTAGTATGTTTGTAAAATCAATTTAGTTTTAAAATTAACTTTTTATTCATCCTTGCGAAAGTGATATTATTTATTTATTTTGTGTGTGTGTGTGTGTGTGTGTGTGTGCGCGCGCGCGCGCGCGTGCGTGCGTGCGTGCGTGCGTGCGTGCGTGGTTTTTAGGTGGTTTTAGTGTTAGTGTTAGTTATATATATATATATACGAAAAAGTTGGTTATAAAATTAAATAATTTTCGATCTATTGAGATTTAACTAAATAACAAAATTTACGAGCAAAACGCCCGCTCCCGGTACAATTCCGCTGCGAACTAACTGTACCCGCACACAATGTGTTAAAATAGGACCGTCCCTTGCTCCGGATGTCACTTTGCTAGCGATGCCCAAATTTCCGTTTTGAGATTAGTGTCAACAGTAGTTTAGATTAATCGTATTTAATATTAATGAAAATATGACTATTTTTTAAGTTGATGCTTGAATTGATTTTATTCAAGGGAAAAAATATATGTAATACTATGATATTCAGTAATTCCGAATTGTATTTATTTTAATTTTCGATTAACAATGTATTCTATAAGTAAAAATAATGTTTTAGAAAATAATTTAATATAAGATTTTAGAATATGCATCCTCAGTTCCCAATTGAGTATAGTATTTATACTTAATCTACGTACGTTAGGTTTTGAGGAAGCAGTAACCCGGAATGAACAAATATTGAATTTCAATCTGTGGCAAACATCACCCCATGCGACACTTTAAATCCTCATTTTCGAATTAATATAAATAAGACTTAATGAAGAAATTTAATTTTTTTAAGTTAATACTAGAAATGATTTTATACATTGAAAAATGCATGTTTTTTTTATTGTAATCGGCAGAAATTTTGAATTTTTATAATTTTCGATCAACAAAGTGTTCAACGAGTAGAAACTGTTTTAGAAAATAATTTAGTAACATAATATTTCAAAATATGCATTCACAACTTTTTCTAGTTTTCAAAAATTTTAAATAGGGGAAAAAAATCATTTGCAGCTTCATATTTTCCTTACTCTAAAAAATTTTATCTACAATAATATCACACAGTTGCCAATTGAGTATAGTATTTATACTTACTCTACGTACTTTAGCTTTCGAGGATAGCAGTAATCTCAGAATGAACATATATTGAAATTCAATCTGTGGCAAACATCACCCCTGGCGGCACTTTGCTGGGGGTGGAAAAATCCTCATTTTGAAATTAATATAAATAAGACTTAATGAAAATATATAATTTTTTAAGTTAATGTTAGAAATGATTTTATACAATGAAAAATACATGTTTATTCTATTGTAATAGTCAAAAATTTTGAATTTTTTATAATTTTCGATTAACAAAGTGTTCAACGAGTAGAAACTGTGTTAGAAAATAATTTAGTAACATATACTTCAAAATGTGCATTCACAATTTTTTTTCTAGTTTCCAAAAATTCTAAATTAGGGAGGAAAAATCATTTGCAGCTTGATATTTTCCTTACTCTAAAAAATTTTATCTCTATAATAATATCACACAGTTCCCAATTGAGTATAGTATTTATACTTACTCTACGTACTTTAGCTTTGGAGGATCTCAGAATGAACAAATATTGAATTTCAATCTGTGGCAAACATCACCCCGGGTTGCACTTTGCTAGGGGTGGAAAAATCCTCATTTTCAAATTAATATAAAAAAAACTGAATGAAAATATATAATTTTTTAAGTAAATGCTATAAATGATTTTATACAATGAAAAATACATGTTTATTCTATTGTAATAATCAGAAATTTTGAATTTTTATAATTTCCGATTAACAAAGTGTTCTACAAATAGAAACTGTGTGTTAGAAAATAATTTAGTAACATAATATTTCAAAATATGCATTCACAATTTTTTCTAGTTTTCAAAAATTTTAAATTGGGGAGGAAAAAATCATTTGCAACTTGATATTTTCCTTATTCTAAAAAATTTTATCTCTAAAATAATATCACATTTCGTAAGCAGCGGCTAATTTGGAATCTGCCCCGGACGACAGAAAACCCTCAGCTGCGTCACTGTCTTTCCTCGGTATTCAGGAAGTAGTTTTCAAAAGAAACCGCTTTATTTTAATAATTCACCAATTGAGTACAATATTTATACTACTGTACGTAACCGTAGCTTTCTTTTTTTTCTTTTCCTTCCGAGAGAGGAGAAAACCCGGAATAAACAGAGGCTGCAATTGAATCTTGGACGGACGTGTTTCATTCCCTTTCAAGGGTGTGAAACAGCGGATGCCTCCTTCGTTAAAGGCTGATCGCATTTACATATCTCCATCCCGGGCTCGATCGAGTAACAAAAACCACCTCTTCTAACTGTACAGTGCCACACTTCCCGCTGTGTTCGTCATAATCCACTACAACAGCCCGAGGGCCCCCTGCAAAAACGCATCTCGTTTCATGCCTTCACTTCAAAGAGGAAATAATTTTTTATTGGGAGGTCGTTCGTGGAATCGTCCTTGAGGCATGAACAGAAACGAAAGGAAGAGAGAGAAGGAGAAAAAAATATAATAATGAAGAAAAAAGAGAGAGGAGAAAGAATCCCTGGCTCTCGCGATGAGTCATCCTTCCCTACCTGTGCGCGATTCACGCTTTTTACCTGTGCTGGGAGAGACCACCTATGGGGGAACACAACATGCAGAGTGGAGTGGAGGTGTAGTGTTTATGTCGGCTCTTTTGCAGAGAGTAGCGGTAGATATCGTCGCTGCAATTGTGGAATTTTTGTTAAATCGGTCGTTTCGCTGGTTTTTTCGCTCTAAAATTGAAATATCTTTGGAGAGATAAATGCGGATGTAATGGAAGCACGTGGAAACTGAGTTGTACCTCAAAATGATAAAATATAATAGAGTAGGATCGAGTAATACGGAATCGGGTGCATTTTTAACGTCATAATTTAGGGAAAATTGTTATAATTTGACTATTTATGGTTTTATTGAATAAGTTGTGCCCTTTTTAGTAACTTTGTAAATAGCTTTGAAAAAATTGTTTAATTAATTTTCTATAAAAAATTTCCAATTGTTTATTGTGGGAATAGGGAATTGGAGAGGTAATATTGAAAGCTACATAAATTTCTCAATAAATATTTTATTAAAACAAAATGTTTATAAAAACTTATTTATTTGTCCTTAACTTTCTTTCGCACGTAATAAGGTTGAAATATTTTTGGAGAGATAAATGCGGATGTAGTGGAAGCACGTGGAAACTGAGTTGTACCTCAAAATAATAAAATTTAATAGAGTAGGATCGAGTAATATGGAATCGGGTATATTTTCAATTTCATATTTTATAGAAAATGGTTATAATTTGACTATTTATAGTTCTACTGAATAAGTTGTGCCCTTTTTAGTAACTTTGTAAATAGCTTTGAAAAAAAAATTATTTAATTAATTTTCTGTAAAAAAATTTCAATTGTTTATTATGGGAATATGGAATAGGAGAGGTAATATTGAACACAAATTTCGCAGTAAATATTTTATTAAAACAAAATGTTTATAAGAACTTATTTATTTGTTCTTAACTTTTTTCGCACGTAATAAAGTTGAAATATCTTTGGAAAGATAAATGCGGATGTAGTGGAAGCAAGTGGAAACTAAGTTGTACCTCAAAATGATAAAATTTAATAGAGTAAGATCGAGTAATATGGAATCGGGTGTATTTTTAACGTCTTATTTTAGGTAAAATGGTTAGAATTTGACTATTTATGGTTTTACTGAATAAGTTGTGCCATTTTTAGTAACTTTGTAAATAGCTTTGAAAAAAAATTGTTTAATTAATTTTCTATAAAAAATTTCCAATTGTTTATTATGGGAATAGCGAATAGGAGAGGTAATATTGAAAGCTACATAAATTTCTCAATAAGTATTTTATTACAACAAAATGTTTATAATAACTTATTTGTTTGTTCTTAACTTTTTTCGCACATAATAAAGTTGAAATATCTGTGGAGAGATAAATGCGGATGTAACAGAAGCACTTGGAAACTGAGTTGTACCTCAAACTGATAAAATATAATACAGTAAGATCGAGTATTATGGAATCGGGTATATTTTTAACGTCATATTTTAGGGAAAATTGTTATAACTTGACTATTTATGGTTTTACTGAATAAGTTGCCCCTTTTTAGTAACTTTGTAAATAACTTTGAAAAAAAATTGTTTAATTAATTTTCTATAAAAATTTTCCAATTGTTTATGGTCGTTGGAATATGGAATAGGAGAGATAATATTAAACACTACATAAATTTCGCAATAAATGTTTTATTAAAACAAAATGTTTATAAGAACTTATTCATTTGCTCTTAACTTTTTTCGCACATAATAATGTACTTAACACTAAACATACTAAAACGTAATATATACTTATTTCTACCATAGCCGGTCAAATGACCAGACTTTATTTTTTCTGATTATAAATGTATGAAATATGAAAATTAGAAGGAAATAGACAAATAAAATTTATAATTAAACAAAATTGTATATTGTCAATTTTTATGTATTGCAAACACAAAGAATAAGAATTTTTAATTCATTTCCCATTGCATTTTTTACATAAACCTTATGGGTCATTTGACCCGTTATATGGTATGTTTAGAGTTAATGAGTTAGATTATAATAGCATACAAAATATAGACCTGGTTCTACTTTGCCACAGTTTTCTGTGACGTTTGTTTGGTATTTCTGCAGAAAATATAAATCTTACCGCTTTATAAAAAACTAAAATTATAAATTTTATTAAAAAAGGAAGGTAGTATAGAATTCTTAATATAAACGGGGTTTAATATCGGTTACGAGTATTCCCTGTTACCATAGTGAAACAGTGTCATTCAACTAAAATAAAATCGAAACATCTGTTCAGCACGAATGTTTCAACCTTTGTTTCATTTAGTTCATAATATTAGTTTATGCTAATATTTAGTAATTAAAACCAACCTTTTGTTTATTCTATTAAAATTTTAAAAATTCAGAAGATAAAAAAATGGCTTTAACCGCATTAGATTCTGACCAACTCATTGAATAATTCTAAAATGTAAATGTTATCTCAGTTTAAAAAAAAAATCGCCACTTTCAGTTAAAATTTCTGTTTTTAAAATTCCTTGCAACTTTTTTTAAAGTATTTGGTTATGTATTGAGGACTTTTATTTTTTATAATGTTACCTTTAAGTCGTAAGTAACACATTTTATCAAGTTGTCACACAATCGCTGCCACCAATTGAGTTGAAACTTCCTATCACCTTTAATACATTTTTATGTATAGCAAATCTTTTAGAACATATTTTATATGTTTTTTATACAAAATGAAAGCTCTATTTTGACCTTGTCTTCGTGAACCACTGCCCCATTCCATACATAAAATACGACCTATTTCTTTTATATTGATTCGCCACGCGGCTTAGTACTCTGAATTTACAAGGTTAAAAGCAGATAATGCAAAACACGTGCATTTCTCAAACTCGATTTGAATAAAGTCTTTTTTTTCCACAATGCAGAGTATCTTTTATCTGACTAACATTCGATCTAAAATTCGATCTTAAATATTACAGATACAGTATTTTCTTCTGTACAATTGCAATCTACGATTTAAGAAAAATTGCTCTGGAGTGCTAATAATTCTTAATGTTTCATTTTTTTTTCTAGTACATTTTAGAAACTCTTATTTCTGATTACAGGAAATAACTATCATTTCTGCTAAATTGACTTTTCTATGCTAGTGCAAATGGTATCATACTACCATTAAAAAAAAATCGTCCACTTCAAGCTCACTTTATTTTAGTTTTTAAGTCTTAAATATTATTTTCGGGGTTATAATTCACTCTGTCCCTTGAGAGCTGAAATACGTTTCCTTGTTTGACCTAAATTAAAAAGTGGTTTTATGTACGATATTCTATTCGGAACCGGAGTTCGTGGGTTCGAATATATGGCATGGATGTTCGTAGCCGTTCGGAATCGGCTTTAAGCAGTAGGTCTCGTTCTCATTAGTCGTGTTGCAAAAAGTAGACCGTTGCGCTGCGAAACCAAATACGATTTTATATCATAGGTAAAGAACGTATGCTTCCGTTTTTGCTTGTGCGTCCTTCAAAAAACCCTAGCTCTTGAAATAATATATATATTTATATATTGCATTATATATTATATATATATATAATATTTAATTATATGTAGAGAGAGAGAGAGAGAGAGAGAGAGAGAGATAGGTAGATGTAGATAGATAGGTAGATTAGATAGAAAGGTTTGTAGATAGATAGATAGATGTAGATTTTAGATATAGGTAGATGTAGATAGATAGATAGATTGATTGATTGATTATGACAATTTGAAAATCAAAAGAAATTCTATTGTTGTTATGGTATTGTTTTTACAACTTGGTAATATTATTTTTCTGTAAAATGTAATAAATTTCTTTATAATGTAGTAAATTTATTTAAAAATATTTCTATTTTATTTATTTAAAGTGGTATTTAAAAATGTAGTTAATTATTAAAGAATAATTAAAGATTTATGCTATAACAAATTATTACCCTTATACGAATGAAAAAAATATTTATGTAGCAACTTTTTATACCAATAATAAATAAATGACTTTTTATTGGTATAATTACTATATAATTTCTTTCTGTATAACTTTTTATGCCAAAGTCTTTTTTTAATTTTATATAATTTCTTTCTATATAACTATACTATATTCTATACATATATATATATATATATATATATATATATATCATGTTGTATCTGTATATCCATCTATATTCTATACGTGTATTAATAATTTATTTCTATACAACATTTTATACAAAATAAATAAATCACTTTTTTCTGTGTAATTTATGTTATTATAGAAAAACTAACAAACGTCTCATTTATAGATGTATTTATTTATACGGATTCCTTTATTACTGCTTAATTTAAATGTGGCCTCAATTGGTAGAAAATTCCCCATCTCTGTTCTGTATCATTAAAGCATATTTTAAAGCATTACCCCTAGCTCTTATCATATCTCTTTTTGTACTTCCCAATTTATAGAGAAATGTAACCGTTTTAGTGCTTATAAATTTCAAAATAATTCTTTTACTACAAGCAAAACTTTACAACTAGTCAACTGTAGAATTAAAATGTTTTCCATCAAATATTCTTTAGTTCCGTCTAATAACCATGTTCAGTATCATAAATTTTCTCCACCCATTAGCATGGGAATCGCTTTCACTCATCAGACATAGTATCTGTGTGTGATGAATTTCAGCAGGCATTCACTGCTCGTCTTACAGACTGGTTAATTCGTGGGAAAGCTAAATTTTTATCTTTCACACAACGAAGTACTCCAAGAGGATATTGAAACATTGTTTCATTCTTACATTCCGGAACGAACTTTAATTTTCGATGTTCCAATATCGATATTTACCTCAAAATCAAAAAACTATCCAAGACTATATTTTGAGTAAGTTATGTGAGTTAATGTTAGTGAAACTCGAGTTGCAAAAAGTCATAAATTCCTTTTTGTTAGCTATTCGTGTTGAATACATTTTTATTGCCTACTTCTTCTGTCGATTTGTTAATGCTTCGTCTTTTTATTTATGGAAATTAATAAGCAGACAATTAAAACCAGTATGCAGACGTTGTATTTAACATCCAAATGTCACTCGGTATTCATTAACATAACAGAGATAAATAAAAACTAAAATATCCGTTGGATGATATGTATTTTCCTTTACTGGTATTTTTTCTGAAATATAAAACTAAAACTATATTCATGGTTTCCGCGTACCTGGAAAGTCATGGAAAATCATAGATTTAGACAATGGATTAATTTTGTCATGGAAAGTCTTGATTTTTCAACTAAAATGAGTAAAAGTCATGGAAAGTCATGAATCCGCTAAACTACTGATTAAAAAAATGCATTGAATTGTTTAATTCTGTATTTACTTGTCATTTGGCTGAAGCTACTGAATTTGGTATTTATGTATTATCCTATTGACCATATTACCAAGTAAAATTTGTTCACCAAGGAAACTCAAAGCAAGAAAGTATAATGGCTGGGTAAATGTATATTATTCTGGTTTTTTCTTAAATTGTAGATTAAAATTTTATTAATATAATATTTTTTAATAAAAATCAAGATTTTTGCACAAAATATAAGTTTATCTCTAGGGATATTGTATATAAACATTATAGGGTTATATTTGGCTATTATTCATGGTCACCTGGATAATACCAAAGTACCCTGAATTCAAATTGGAAACATTTTGATTGAAAAATTGCTATATGATTAAACTTAGGTATGTAGATACAACAATTATTTTTATGTATGGGAGTTTATTAACACTTATAAAGTAAGTTTATAGTTTTTTTATGATAAAATTCCTGTAATTTCTCTAAAAGCATATATTTTATTTGTATGTACGTCAGAAGTTTTATTCATATATACTTTAACGAAAGCTTTTTAAAGTCATACAAAATAATCTGCTAAATCAGGGAAAGTCATGAAAAGTCATGAATTTGAAACATTTTATTTTGGCAGGTACCCTGTATATTTTAAGTTAGTTTTTTGATAAATTATGGCTTTAATTCAAAATAAGTACAATGAAATTATCTTTCTCATCAAGTGCTAGTGGATGGAAAATAGATTAAACGCTTTTTTCGGTTCTAAAGTCCCTTAACCCTTTAAAGGGTCATTCTTTTTCTAGTAATGCTATGTTAAAATATTTATGGGATAATTATATATTAATTTTAAAAAAATAATTTAGCTTATGTAAAATAAATTTGAGTTTAAAGACTTTTTTGTTTGGTGGAAAGTATATTTAGTAATAGATGGGAAAATAGCTTCCCATTGACACTTAAAAATTAATAAATTGGTGGAAAGTGTACTTCACAGCCCTATAAAGTGTTCATTTGAATTCAGCCAGGAGCGGCTGTAGAGCCAATCAAACCGAACCAATACCCAGGTCAGCAAATTTTGGACGCAGCATATGATCTCAAATTTATAAAATACTTTTTTATTAGGAAGAAAATTGTTATAATTGATGTTATAAATGCTTTACTAAATATGATTCTTTATAGCCTGGAAGCCTGAAATATAATTATTTTGCACTGCTAGAGAGTAGAGGTTGTAATGAATAGAAAGAATTTTACTTTGGATAAACATGAATCTTGAATTTTGGTTTTAAGTCAATTAATTGAAATGTCCAGCAGTAATGATAACCAACAATTGAATAAGGGGATTGATTACCTTCTTTTTATTCTTGTGATATGTTATGAAGGATCTGTAGAAGCCGAAATTATGGAAGAAAACAGAAGTCTATTGTCGAACACAACTTTCTTTTAATTATGCAACACATCACGCTGAATTCACAGTACACAAAATGAATTAAGAATTTTGTTAGGTTTTCAATGCATGTTTTCTAGATGAATATGAATAAAATAGAGATTAAATGAATAGAATTAAAAACACACCGAGTACCAAACTAACAGCCATCTTTTTATCGCCTTGAATACGAAAAACTAAAAAAAAATAAATAAAATAAAATACGTTGCAGAGTGATGCCTTCTGTTGAAATACAAACAATTAGAACAGGAAACACAGACAATAAAGAATAAAAATGAAACAACTATTACGAATTATTTAAAAATTAAAATAGTAAGTCTTTTATGAAGACTGAACAGAGGCAAAAATTAACAATTTGTCCGGGATGGAAAGACTGCTATACACTGCCTTGATCTCACTTATGGCATGCTTGTTCATAGCTGTCCGGAGTCTGCAGTAAACAGTAGGCTTTGGTTTCATTAATCCCCACGAAGTAAAACAATAGGCCATAGTACTCAAAACTAAATCGACTTGTACAATTGCGAAAATTCTTTAAATTATCATTTAACACAGTTTCTGTAGACATACCCAATGTTTTCCAATAGAATTTTGACTCTCCGAATCGTCTATAAAATGGCCAAAATTAGTGAGTATCACACATCTAGATAAATTATTGTAGATTTAGTAAATCCTGTTTTCATAATATTAATCAAAAAAAATTTAAATGCATAAAATTTTAAGTGATTTGTTGTAACTGCATTGGATTTCTTTATATCTCCTTCTGTTTTTCGAAATTTTTCATTTTGTCAGACTCTGTTGTTGTTTATAGTTTAACAGCCCACTTAATTTAAATCCTGAAACTGAATAATTCGTGTGTAACAAAGATAAAATCTCAGAAAACATTTAAAAATGCTCGTTTTCGCAATCATTGAAATGATGCACTATAATTTTTTCTGTGACTTAGTATACGTTCACTAGATAAATGTAAGTTTTTCTGACGCTTATTTTAGTTGATTTCCTAGATAAGTTACTGCTTTAATTTTATTTAATAACGTCACGGCCAAATTTACTATCCACGAGATCCGGTGGCACAAAAATTACGGCAATTTTCTCGGGCTATCAATTTGGCTTACTTCAGTAGTCATTTATATTTATCCCATCGTAAACTAGTTTATCAGTTTTTGTGGTATACTTCATTTAATGAACTTGGCCTCAAACTGAACAACAAGTGATTAAAAATAAATGTTTAGGAAAACTCTTGACATCATGGGTTATCATTTTTTTATTGCGACCTAACTGAACTTAGATGCTCTTAATGAAATACGAATTTTCATGATACCTTAATTTAAAGCGTATAGCTATTAAGCAGCATAATTTTAGTTTTAACATGTCTTTTAATTTATTTTTTTTTCATCTAATAACCTATCTAGGATATGATTACTTTTGCCTCCTTTTTTTTCCTTCTCAATGGAATTTTCTTTGGCTGTCTTTACTGAAGTACATGTTCCGTAAATAATGTTCTAAAAAAAAAGTCAAACCTCTCAGGTTCTTGCCCCGTTCATTATATTTAATCTTTTTACGTGAATTTTAATGGATTTTACGAAGTGTTTAATATCTAGAGAAGTTTCAAATTGCAGCTTCACTTCTTAATTAAACATATATCATAATATATTGTCACATATTTAGAATACAGTTTTCATCTCAGCTCGGATTTTATCAAAAGCATTTTATTGTTATATTTCATAGAATATGATTTGTTTTTTTTGCGTGTGAATTTCCGTTATAGCTTGCGAAAACTTCTTAATATATCTGAAAGGAATGGCTAAATATATTGGGAGTAAACTAGTTCTGAGTAATCTAATTAAAACCACATCTCTTGGTTATTTTTAGGATTATTTTTGGTTTAAGACATTTTCCTCTTTCCATTTCTAAAGATATTGGTTGTTATGCATATATTTAAGGTCATTAATTCATCGCTTTTATTTATACACTGTCATTGCATATTTTTATACTTGTTCTTATCTTCTGATATTCCTTTAGCCCTGCTGTTTTTAACTTGTTGTTGAGAATAATCGTCTAAATCTTAACTATTTGTTTGGCACAATATGTCCCAAGAGGATTCAGTGCCAATCAGCCCTATACAACCAACCAACCAACCTTTCCATTTCTAATGTACCATGTGTATTGTAATGGATACTACGACGGCAGGAATTTTGTTAAAATTTTCATCTCTCAGTTGAATATTATAACCATTGTAACGCACGGTAGCTAAGTTGGCAAAGGCAACACTATCGTAACTGGAGGGTTGCGGGTTCGGAACCCGAACCTGCCTAAGATCTGCTGTGTTCGTTAAAGGTGACTGAGGCACGTACAATTTGTTCGTAATCACAATGTCCTACTAACTCTCTAACGTCAATACCTCTGAAGGTGGCAGGCCAAGCCTATGGATCTTCTGCTTGGTCCCTGCTTCTAAATTTCGAGGACCCACTTGAGCGTAAGTCGTACTTTCACCCTAGAGGTGGTCGTTGAAACAAAAAACGCATCCCTTTTTCCTAATACTAGTAGCGTTTGGCTCAATCGTGCTTGGTTTGACCAAGTGACATCAGAAATAGCGGCAACAACAATTGTAACGCACTTCATCCTCTAATCTAACGTTGTAAATGCCGAACAATAGCCGATTGGTTAGGGTGCTAGCCTTCGGTACCGCAGTTCGTGGATTCGAATCCCACAGTGGCATGGATGTTCGTAGCAGTTTGGAATCAGCTTTAAGCTGTAGGTCCCGGTATCATTAGCCCTCATGTTGCATAAAGTAGACCGTAGCACTCCAAACCAAACCAAACTAACATTGTGAATAGATGCAACAAATATAAGAACACAAATTACATAACTAAATCCATTTATGATTTGCATTCCATTAATGGAACAGGAGATCAGGAAATTTGTGGTTGTTATTTATTCTTTAAGGTTCTTGTACATCGGTTTGTGTCAATAATAATTCGAACAATTTGATGTTATTTTATTAGTAAAGTGTTCATTTGACTAATCACATTCAAAGATAGAAATAGCAATATTCACGGATTCAAGTAAGGATTTCACAAATTATGTGTAATATAGGAATGGTTTTTGTCTCATTTACATGTTTGGGATGTCGTATAGTTCACGAAGAAGATAAAATAATTTTTTCCCGACACAGTTTAGCAATTTCTTCCCAAAGAATGTTACAGGTAAATTCAAAATTTTCAAGCTCCAGCATAAATAAATGGGTTAATCTGATTTGGAAAACAGCGTAGTGGCTAGAGTAGAACGGTTGTTGCTACGTTTACTTTAATTTTTATTTAATTCCGGATTGTATTTGCTTTTACTTTCCAGTTACATATCATTGTTAGGAATAACTAACTTAGAATTATCGCTAGTTCTTCGTCAAGCTTAAGACTTAGTAGTAAAGAAATAGTTCACAAACTCAGTTTTCATGTTTGTCCCTTCGACCTCTTCTCTCAAACCTTATTTCTGCTTTCATTTTTACAATATTATATAATAGTCTGCTCTTTTCCTTTTCTTAAGATTTCTTCTTGAGCCAATATCATTCACCATTCTTCTATTCCGATCATTCTCAATTAACACTTCGCAACGTATTTTTAAGCTTTTTGTAGTCTGTCACTGGAGCGCGGGTAACGTAAAAATGCGTATTTAGTAGATTTGTGGTGGATACCCGTTAACCACCAAAAATCTACTAAATACGTATCATTATACGTATGTGTGACATTATATGCGTGTTGTTTGTGTTGCTACGCAACGCTTTGCAATTTTTCTTTCCACAAGTTATGATTGTCGAGTTACTCGGTCTTTTGTTGCGTTATTTCATCTTCAATCGAATTATTAGCTGCAGAACGTACAAGTCGTGTTTTGTGAATTTGAAGCTTAGTTTTTTATCGTTGAATACAAAATTGATAAAATGAGCCGTTGTGACAAAGATAGAGATGAAGAAATGTGCGCTGACAGATTATCGGACTTCAATTTTAAAAATCATTTATTTTTGTGATTTCATAAAAATATTTTTTTTTTTGCTAAATAATCATACAGTATATATTAGAGAGTAAAATAAAAAAAGTTTTGTTCATAAAAAACAAAGTAGTTTTCGATTTACTGCGATTTTTCTGAATAACTAAACTTTCGCGGGATTCACGAAAAAACGCCCGCTGCAAGCGTAAATTGGCAGTGAAGTATACCCGCATGCCAAGTGTTAAGTAATCCCATTGTGTATAATTACTATTCATGGAAACCGTATATGTACAGATAACTGTGTGCGTGGTTGTGCTTTATTCAAACTACTCACATTTCTGAGTGTCATAATATATACGATAGTCTTTACGATCAAATAAAAGGCAACAACCCCTCAAATTGTAAGCTATAATTTATCACAAATCACTGCACATAATTTTAAAAACTATATGAAATATAATTATGAAAGCAGATTGTAAAAATTAATACCTTAGAAAACTAATAATTACAACAGAAAAGATACAAAATAAAGTTTAAAGTTTGAGATAAAATACATCGGATCGTCATATGTAAATGTTTATAACCTCTTTTATTATTCGACAGGTGATTAAACTGTAGTGGTAATGTGACCATTAATGCTGTTAACTTTAATGTTTTGTGGTAGTTTTAATCTTTAAGCTCTCTAATGTTTAAACTGCAGTTCATAGTAAGTATTAGTATTCTGTATAGATTTGATTGTGCTTTTTCATTTTTTATAAAGTTTAGAGAAAATGCGAGTTTTGGATTATTTTTATTTCAATGGATTCATTATAAGACCTGATTATTAGTGAGAAAAACTCAAGATAATATATTCAAAATTATATTTGAAATCAAAATAGTAGAGTCACGTTGTTATTCATCCGGTAAAACTTTATTGATCAGGCGAGTACAAATTACATAATAACATTGGTATTTCTTTCATAACCAGAGATTTCATCTCTCTTGGTTATTTTACAGGTCGTCGATTTGAATATCCTCGTAGATCTATTCCGTAAAGCAGTTTGCTTGTGATTTTATTGAGATTTCTCGCTCTGTTTTGATAATAGAAACGTTTTGAATAAATTCGCTTTATTATGCGAGCAGACTTTTTTTCTCTTAGAGAAACGTGAATCTCCCCTTGCCGTCTTGAATGCCACGTAAAGAGAAGAATGAATTACGGACGATTTTTATTTCTCTACGACAGAACAAAAAAAGACTAAGCAACGTCCATGAAATGTCGCTTTGAATTTACGCTTTCTTCCATCTCGGTAAATTATGCATGAATCCGAGTTTCATCGTAATTTGGAGCACGTCACTGCATATTGTTACATTTGTATCTGTATCCTCTGTGCTCAGATTTAATGAGCGCGGTGTTTCCAGATTGGTTTAGGGTTGAGTAGCAATATTTTTTATGTTTGGTCAACATATGTGTCTAACAATATGTCACAGTTATTTTTAATTTCATGGAGTTTAGTGGCATCTAATAATAATATACTTCCATTTTTTTCATCTATCCCTCATTTCTCTAAATGGTATATGTTTATTTCAGCAAGGTTAAAAGATGTTTCGTTTTGTTTGTATAACTTATTGCTTATTTTAATCTCTTAAATGTCTCTTCTAATTATTCGTCCGCAGATTTACATACTTATTTGGAAGTTCAGTTATCATGATCAGGAACTGCATGTTACTCACTTAAAATACGTCATAAATATAGGAAACTCAGCGTAATGATAAATGTATAAAAAGCTTGGGAGTTGTCTAGCAGTTCAGTGAGTAACTTTGCAGGTGGAGGGTTTCCCTATTCCAAGTGTTACCAAAGTGCGACGGTCTTAATACTTTTAATTCATTATTTCTTTTACTGAGTAAATTAATTCTTTTACTAATTTATTTATGTTGTCATTCTTTTGGCGAGAGAAAATTGCTGAATAGTGTAAAAAATTTTATTTTGTATGCTTTGTTATCATTGCATGTGTGAATTTTAACTCGTAAACGCTAGAATTACATCTCGAAATACATATGGCCTCTTTTTCTTTGCTTCAGTTCCACTAGTTTGTTTGACCCGAATTTTTTCACTATGAATTATGTTATATATGTTTCAATTGCCTACGAAATTTGGGCTATCATGCCAACAAAGACTCTTAGACTGATGCATTAGCAATGTTAGAAAATCCAGTACTATAGGCCTTGGCCCAGGGAGTACTGTTGTCAACTCTTGCTGTGAGATCCTGTGAAACGAAATTTGGAAAAATAGCATCTTACTACACTCTACCAATAGGGAGTTAACATATTTTCTATAACTCAAAGTCTTCAAGACACATCACACACTAAACAAATATTACGTTTGTAAAAGTGTATTTTTATTTTAGTAATAATCTTAATGTAGTAGTCTTACCATTGTAATACAAAATGAAGGAAAAGCATAATTGAGTATGAGTTTATGTATAATGCATTATAGTGTATATATGAAGTAGAATATATTAGGCTGCACCAATTTTATAGAAATAAATATAAATAAACTTTGTTTTTTATCCACAATATGCAGCCCACCAACTCACTTTATTAAAAAAAAAGTAATCGAAAATGTCACCCAATTAAGAAAATGTTTGGTAATCCCTGCTCTATTCGATATGTAGTATAAGATTGATTAAAAGAAAAAGATTTATATTATTTTAATTAATCATTAGCACGTTTCTTTTCTAGAGCGCAAATGTCTGTTTAACAAAAACTAACAGTTTTTCTGTTGGGTTATGTGAAAACACAAACTTGAAAAACTATCTTTGTTGGAAACTGATGTTTTTCTCTTTAAGAATCTTTTCAACTGCATAAAATGTCAACCTAGAAAATCCTTTTTTTTTTCTCCTTACACTACCAGCTTATGAAAGGATTTGAAAATAAATTTAATACTTATTAAACATAGATAAGTTTTCAGAGATTCCAAAGTTAATATTTTTAAATTATTTTATTATTTTAATTATGTGATTGATAATTATTAATGTATTATACAATTACCTAATTAATATTTATTAATATTTTTATTTAATATTTTTTATTTCATTTACATTTTTCCGATAAAATATCATTTACAAATAAAATATCGATAAGAATTCAGACTCTAGCCGAGATTTAATATATGTTAGACTTCGGAAGAATTTGAATCATTTCTCACTTTTAAGATTTTTTTTTTAAATTAACTGACTAAAAGATATCCCATAACTTCTGTCACTGTATGTTTGCAAGAGTAATTATTTGTCGTAATGCCAACAACAGTTCGTTAATTCGCGCAAAAATTTAATTTTCCATGAGAGATTTTCCTTTCAGTTGCAAATGTCTACAAAACTTAGCATAAAAAGAAACAACTTGATTGAAGTTGTGTAAATTTTTAACTTGTTTATACCCAACAGTATTCCATTGTTAAATATGTATGATATTACTGTACAATCATACAAATAATGACCACGATAAGCACTTAATTGCACGACTCACCCTTATATAAAATTCAAAACATTTGAGTGATGATAAAGTATGTCATCATATTATATGAATAATAAGGTTAAAAATAACTGTACTTGTTCAGTGCCTTTCACCTTGATTTTAGGTAGTCAGGAATCTTAGGTGAGATGAACTGTTTATTCCATCACCTTATTACCTTGAATACCATCGAATACATCATTATTAAAATGTCTTATGAAAAAAACCCTATTCAATACACGTAACCTCAAAACAAAACATTCTAAGGTAGATATTCTCGCTTAAAAGTGGGGGAAAACACAGCATTCGAATTGCGTTTGAAACAGAACGAGATATGAATAGCGATACTTGGGGTTTTCTTGTTACCTGCAAACTTTGTCCATGAGATGTCAATTTGAATTTTCCACCCTCTTTGTTTCCCCGAAAATATTACACGAGCAACTTAAAATCATCAATTCAGCTATTGCTTACTTTGTTACATCGAAAACCTTTTTTTAAATCTATTATATCATCTCAGGTAGTCTGTATAAAAAAATATGTGCTATTTATTCTTGATAAATTTTTCAACTTTTTTCTGTAGCATGAAAATAGGTAAACATCAAAGTGTTTTGAAGTGATTTCGGAGTAAAGATATCGAATGTATTTCAATACTGTGTGTGTGCTGTATTGTTTGATTGTTTATTTAAGTAAACTATATCTAAAAACTGATAAAGTTATGCTACAGTTATTATATTTTTCATTATTCAATTACAATTTACACACTATATATAGTACCGGGTGACCGAGCTCCGCTCGGAGAAAAATTCGGGCATTGGTAGTTTGATTCTTTCATGTAAGCAGCATTCGCCAAATGAATCTACGTGTATTTTGTTCTTCACTCTTACTTCTGGGAAATGCAAAGCGCCATCGTGGATGCAAGCGACGTTAAACGGACCAAGACTTTGGTATTCCACGTCGGAAGTTGCAGCATTTTTGTAGGTTGACGCAGGCCGAGATTTCGCAGCTCTACGGAGTCTTTCATTACGGCGGCGTTGTTCCTCTAGGCGAATGTTGCGGCCCCTCATTGTTTCGTTTTTTCTTCTGCGTCTTACATAATCGCGGTGATTTTCTCGTTGAGATACATCAAGTTCCATCAATATATCCTTGCTTTCCTTGCTACGCTGCTTGACTGCTCTTGTCGGGAGCAACACAGTTATCATCGGGTCTTGGATATCCAAAGCGTGAATATTGGTCGAAGATGTGAAAAATGCGGCTTCAGATGGTCCCGGCATGTTCAATTGGTCGCTGTTCACAACGAATTTGTAAATTTGCTTCCGTTCATCCGCTTCTTGAAAATTCTTGTCCAGGAAAAGGCGTCGATGAGAGAGGTATTGTGGAGCATAAAAGACGATGTAAACTCCGCAGGAAGACGCGTCATCCTGGTGGTTGTAAGCGTTGCGAGGTTTCACGATGCATCTTTTCAGCTTTTCATTCGTAACAGCGGTATTCAAAACGTGTCGCAGTATTTTTCTCAAATCAGCATCGATGGGCAGCGAGTTGTCGACTGGATCGCAGACTAATAGTTGACGTTTTCCATAGCTTGCTTCGTAAATTCCTAGCATCCAATGCTCGCCTCTATTTGAGCTCTCTTGTGAATGGGAATGAGTAGCACGTCGAATCCTTGTTGAATGCCGTATAGATAGTTGGAAGCCTTGTTCTGGTCGCTGATATCGTTGAGAAGAGCCATTCCTTCTTAAGCGCCATCCTCTGTTGTAACGTAGAAGCGTGCGACAAATTCAGGGTGAAGTACGGCAACTTTGACGGTCGGGTAAGCTTGTTCGGCGTAATGGAGAAGCATTCTGACAATGACGGTATCTTCTAGTTGTCCATTTGCGGGTATAATTGAGTTGATCGCTTGTTGTATTAAAATTCCGGCTCCTTGAAGCTTTTCATGTAGAGGTGCGTTCTGCATGTTGAAAATGTAGCTTGAAATCTGATGAATGTTGAAATGTCGAACTTTGTTGACGGTGATTTGAAATCGAAATCAGTTCCTTAACACGGTCGCTGCCACCGACGCACTGGCGCGTCAGAGTGGCACCTCCTGGTATGCCGACGACGCACTAACGCGACGACGGACTTTGATAAGTTATATGCTCTGTGCTTAGTGTGGCTTTGGAAATTGAACGGCGAGGTTGTTTCGGCACGTTAGTGAAGCATTATTTTTTAATTTTTTGTGGTTGGTTTTCAAAATTTTTGTTTGCATTATTTTTTTTTTACTATATCGTTTATGTGTTATATATACTTTGCTACATTAATTTAATATTTAGAGTTGATAGAAAATAAAAATGGAAACCGATATCAAGGAATAAAGACAAATCAATAAAGATTTTTATTATTATTATTATTAATTCGTCAGAACTACAGCCAATCGATTCCTCGTGGTCGAAAACCCCCGGGTACCAATTTTCACTTGGTTTGGACGCATGAGAAAAAAATTTGCCCGCACGGGGGTTCGAACCCGGCCCTATCTGTAACGCCGAACTACGTAACCTTAGCGCGTCAAAACCGATGCCAATCGATTCCTCGTGACCAAAAACCCCAGATCCCCAAGTTTACTACAGTTTATTAATTCTGGGGCGATTTTCGACTTGACAACCATTCCTCGTATTATAGTATAGGATATATATATATATATATATATATATATATATATATATATATATATATATATATATATACTGCAGAAATGATATTGAAAAAAAATTAGTGTGATTAGATTGATTTCTGAGTATCGTTTTTTTTATTAGTTTATAAATGTTTTAGGCCAGAACTTTTTTGATCATTTAGTCCAGTTTCTTCCTGAAGACACAATAATGAGAAAACTTCATTCTTCTGAGCTTTTTGGAGTGTTTCCCAAAAATTATTTTCGATTATTTGAAAACTTTTGTTTGTTGGTTTTTCTCTTGCGTTCAGTGATTTATTCCTTTTCGTTTTAAATTAAGAAAAAACATTAGACTTCAGTACAATAGTTGAATTACTACGGAATTTGGAGTAGAAATGAATTATGAATGTTATCTTAGTTTTCAAAACATATTTGAAGCATTTTTAATTTAATTTTGTGTTTACCTTATCTTTCCCTAGCAAAACTAAATGTGGGTTAAGTTCTGCTGCGACCACTAACATCTCCTTGTTTCCTTCGAAGAAGTTGATCGATTTTTGCTTCTTCCTTAGTTTTTACTTAATCATAAGCCTTAATTGCGTCGGTTGCCTTTTATATTTTTATAATATGTCATTATGTTAAGAATTCCGGAATTTTTTTTTTTTAAATATATGATGTATCTCAAATTTATACAAGTTACATGTCTGAAAATTTGCACAGACTTCTTTGTGCATTTCTTCGTATTTTATTTACAAAGAAAATTTTTGAAAATTTTTCTCGCAGTGAATTATGTTTTTGAAAGGGACACGGTACTTTATTGTAACCATGGGAGTAACTCGGAAAAAAGAATAGATATGAATATTTAATTTATTCAAAAGTGAAAAGAATTCATAAGGGCTATTAGTTTAAGGTATCCGTCTACGTTCGAACTTTTTTCTTTAAACGTAGAAACTAGTTGTTTTTACATTTTTAGATTTATTTTTTATATTATCGTAGATAAAGGCACTTAAAAAATTTATTTCTAATAAATTTAATAAATTAAATTATTTCAATATTTTTGATGCAACACATTTCATATACACTGGACTAGTGAATCACCT
>CM063504.1:22965990-23023490 GCA_032207245.1 Pardosa pseudoannulata | reverse complement strand
TATTAATGTTCTTGTTACATAGAATTATGAATCTTTGTAAACACATACATTAAAATATAATTAAATAAATCGCATTATTTTAATTAAATTATGTTTTTAAATTCATTTCAAAGAAATTTTTAACTGCTTCTTTCTAATTCATTTAACACAGATTTAAACAAATATATTATTACGTACTCCTAATGTACATTTAAAAAAATTTATTTTCATTTTAAACTTTGGTTGGTTGGTTGGTTGGTTTGTTCAAAAGTTTAATACTCGTAAATAGAACTAATACCTGTGAGAAATATACTCTATTAACATTATAAGATTTACGCTTAATACATTTCTGGAACTTATCAATATATTCCTAGGAGAATGAATAAATGTAGATAAGAGTTTTGGAGTTGTGGGGCCAAAAATTTAGGAGGTTTCTTCAAGCTTGAGATGAAACTACCTCAGATGTCGATACTCATGAAATGCATTCATTTGAGATAAATGCATAAACACGTTAGTCTCATAAGGAGCTAATAAAACGCCTTTTAAAAATTTATTAGCTCAATATTAAAAAACCCTAGCTTTAATTATATTATGTTTTGTAGTTTGATATCTAAAGTGACAGTAGACAGTGTAATCAAACGAATTCGAAAACGAATATTTTCATTGCTTGTTAAATCACATCCCTAAGAACAAAAAAAACATTTTAATCATCTAGTCACTTGTTCACAAGACCATTTTTAAGAAAGGTAGGTGACTAGCTGATCTCAAGAATTAGTAAATGTCTAAGAAAACATGAAACCTTTCTCTATTGGAAAGGAAAAATAAATTATGGTTTTGGAAACAGCGAAGGTGACTTTTCCAGTAGCAAATTTGTTTGAGGATGTAAAAAGTCTTCAATAAGATACTGCGCCTTGTAAATGACAATATATTAACATTCTAAAATTGCATACCATTCATACAAATATCGTCGATTATCCTATAAATATCGTACAAATAACTTCAAGTTGTTTCTTTTTACATAATTTAAAGTATCTAGCAAGAATCTGCTGTAGATCGTACCACTAGTAACATAATTTTAGTTCTTATAGTACCTAATTACTCATTAGCCAAAAACAAATGCTTATAAAAAAGAGTCATTTCTTGTACTTGTAAATTATTACATCTTACTATTGTTTTTTCTTGTAGAATACTATATATTCCTTTCTCAAAAATAATCAGCCCAATCTCGACTACAAAATTTCTATCATTTGTCTTCACTTTAGTCGGAAGAGTGTAAATTCGAACATTGAACTTGGGATTCCGAAAACCTGTCGTTGTAAATCAAGAAAGAGTCATAAACCAGCAACGGTTGGATACTCTCTTGGGGCTAAATTATATCTTATGAATATTTCTCGGATTGCTCTTTGAAATTTTTCATAATTAATACCACGAAGTCATTTGAATTTCTTGGAAAATGTTTACCACGTTTCTAACTAATGGAGTTTTAAACGACCCTTAGTGCTAAATGTTTTCATTCTTCACCAAGTTCTTGTTTGGGATTTTTGACATTTGTTAATGATCTCCGCATGTTTTATATCCCGATGCTCCCTCATTTAATAGTGAAAGTTTATCATTATCTAGCTTAAAAGGAATTATTTTCAGCTCTTTCAACAGACAAAATGTTGTTTTATAGTTGTTTTAGGATAAAAATGTTTTTCATTTTGAAATTCGATTGCAAAATTCTTTCGATATGTAACCTCTTAGATGTGAAACGAATAAGAAGAAAAGTTGTATGTTTGTTTTAGTTTACGTCTAAATTTTGCTAAAATCATAATGTTAAGGATAATTACTGTGGTATTTAAAAAAAAATATTTATTGTAAATAAATATTTATTTTTAATTTCTTAATGGTTTGAAATTATTTCCAGCTGAGTTTTGCCATATAATCTTTAAATATGTAAAATGTTTAGACAGGGGAAATCCTCAATTTCTTAATTATTTTAAAAGAGCTTTGTGAACTCATAACAGGATTTTTTTATTAACTCCTTAATACACAGTTTTTTGTAAAAAAGGCCGGCCAAAAAAAATCATTTTTTTATGTAAAAAACACAATTTAGAACGTTGAATTTTGGAAAATATATATATATATATATATATATATATATATATATATATATATATATATATATATTATGTACTTGAATAAGTAAATGTTATAGCTTACAATCCCATGTAAATGATAAATATCAATAAAACGATTGTTATTTATTATTATTATTATTATTATTATTATTATTATTATTATTATTATTTTGCTTTTACATTGTTATTTTCAATTCTCGATTTCATTCGAGTGGGAAAAATTATAGCAACATAAAGTACAACGCTGCTCGAGTTATCTCGAGTGTGCACAGTTTGGCCAGTTTAGTGCGCTCAAGATAACTCGAGTGTGTACGTTAAGGGGTTAATTTTAGTCTGAACAATTTTTTAAAACTTTGGTTACAATTGTTTGGTGGAACTGTCTATCTGTCAAGACATTAAAGCATTTTTGTTTAAAGGGAAAAAATACAAATGTCAACTATTTGAAACAAATTTTCAATACTTAGATATTACTGTTTAAACTTATTCTATTTCTGTGTTTACTAATTCATTAAATTCACTAAATTTTTGGGGTCGACTGAAAAGCAAACTGAGGGAAAGATAAAAGAAAGTTAACCAGTTTATGGAAATAGCATAAGAGGGTGACGATCTTATGGCTGAAAATAGAAAATTGTAAAAAAGATAGCTAGCCATAAAAAATTTCCTTCATTGAAACCATGCTATTTCTGAGACAGCAACCAATAATTAACTTGTGCTACTCAGTCTCTATACGGTTTAACTGTACGTTTTAATTTATTTAATAACTGTTGTTCATTAGAATTCTTTTTGACGTATTTATTGTGAGATATATATTTTTCCAGAGCATTATTTCTCTTAAAATTGGCACCAAGCCGCATTATTGGCTGTATTTCAAAATGTTCCTTTGGAAGTAAATAGTTGACCTAGGGAATGTCTCTCCTTGCTTAATTAATTCTTTCGTTTTAAAAACAAAGGTGTTGAATATGTCCTGTTTCTGCGATTTCCACTTAAGATACCTCCAAAGGCTGTTATATTTACTTTGCTCGTTTTCAAGGTAGCCGTTATTTGTCTGGCTTTTCTTGCAGGGGTAGGATTTCTAAGCATTCGGCAAACAAAAACCGCGTATAATCCTTTACATCTGCGCAAACGGATGTCAATTAAAAAAGAAAACTCGTGGCGTGTTACTGAAAATGTTTGAACAAGAATATGTATTTGCTAGAATTCCTTTACTTTTTATCCTACGCGGTTGTCAAGAATTCCATGAACAAATGTGAATAATTCTTTCCAGTAATGGTTTTATTATTTTAATAGGGTTTTTTTAAGAAAACGTCTTTTTATTACGTAGTATAGGAAAAATGTTACTTCTTTGGTGTGTTAAAACCTAAATGTGTTCTTTTAGCCATTATGTGTTTATAGATATATTGTAAAATATTGTAATAATATCAATGAATTTAAATTTTTAGAAATGTTATGCAGGAATTTGTACAAGCACTAATTCCCCATTATTTTACGAATATCTCATTCTTAAATGGAGGATTTTGTGCATGTATGCATAACATATAATCCTTTTTTATACATAGGAGGTACAGTAGCATCATACAGTATGATGTGCACGTACAAGAATCGGAGAAATAAACTACCATCATACGATGCTTTTTAAAACTTGATTTTACATTGGTCTCCAAAATTAATAATTATATGAATATTTAATCATAATTAATAATTATCTATTAATCATAATTAATAATTACATGAATTTTTAAGATAATCCAAGATAGAATGGCGGGGAAAGAGAGTTTGGTTTGGTTTTGGAGCGGTACGGTCTACTTTTTGCAACACGAGGGTTAATGAAACCGGGACCTACTGCTTAAAGCCGATTCCGAATGGCTGCAAACATCCATGCCATAATGGGATTCGAACCCACAAATTCTGGTTTCGAAGGCCAGAACTCTAACTATTCGGCCATCGTTCGGCGATATGCGAGTTTAATATTGATTATAATTGAAGAAAACAAAAGAAGGATATTATTCACCTTTATCATTCAAAGAAAAGTTTGAGAAAAGTATGTACTGTTGAATAGTTTACACTTTATTTAAATAAATTAAAATAAAAAGGTAATTTGTTGTATGTGGTCTTCTTTGACACACAACGCTTTCTCATATTTGCTATAAAAATGTGGGCGAGTTGAGGCCTTAGAGATTTACGGAGAGATCGTTTTAGTTTTTTAACAGAGTTTCATGGGTGTGGAAGAACTGCATGTATTCTTCTTGTATTCTTTATTCTTATGACTTTCCTTCCAGATTTACCTGTTAGAAGCCGGATCGAATATTTACCATTTGCAAAGTAACTTGTACAACAGTACCTCCAAATAATGTTTAACAGATGCAGAATGTTTATCCTTACTTTAAAAAAATTAAAGTGGTTCTTGCTCTTCCATAATTAATATAAATTTTTTTAAGGCCATTACATCTTAGCATAATGCCTTTTAGAACATTTATTTTAAAATTAAATTTCCATTATTGTTATAATGAAATCGAACCATTTCCATCTATCTTCATTTTTTTCTCCCACCTACTTAACCCTTTCCGGTAAAATGACGAGTCTAGCTCGTCATTGGTTTTTCATTCCATACCGCACAATGACGAGCTACACTCGTCATGCGACTAAAGTTAATGTTAAATATGATAATTAATTTAGTTTATAATTTCTAGTATACTGAATTTAGCAAGATTTTTGTTGCTTGGGGAAATACCAGGTCACTATTACATATTTTTTATTTAGAATTTCTTGGTACAAGTCACTGCCAAATTGATGAGTCAGAATAAAAGAAAACCTACTAAGAAATGCCGTGTGTGTTACAAGAATCAAATTAGAAGTGAGACTCCCTAGCGGTGTAAACAATTCAGTATTCCTTTGCACTTTGTTTTGAAAAGTACCACTATCTTGAAGACTATTATCTGTATACCTTATTAATGTTTTGCTTTGATATTATCTTAATTATACCTTTTCTGATATTATTTAACACTATGTAAAAAGGGGATTTTAGTTAGGAATATGTAAGAATTGTAAAATGAAACAAGTTTTTTAAATAAAAATAAATGGTTACTTCATGCACAGTTTTTCATTATTAAATCGTACCGGAAGGGGTTAAACATATTTGAGCTAGAAAATAAAATAGTGGAAAATTGCAGGATCATAAGTATAGTGTATCATATCGGTTCCATGTGAGATTATATCACACACGTAAGTCGTTTTTTTTTCAGTATCTAAAACTTTTACATGTTACAATTATAACATGAATGAAAATCAGTAAACTATAAAATCTTACCGATAGTCCAGTGCCAGTGTAATTCATTCATGTTATAAAGAACTTTATCATTCCAACTATGTCACATCATAGATAAGAACAAGCTTATTCCAAGCTTCGTTTAATATCAGTAAATCCCGGAAATGAACGAAAATTGTGCGAAAGGTAAGAGAATTTCAATGAAGAGGAAAAATAATGTAATACCGAAATGTAAATTTTAAAAATTTGAATAAGCTATATTAACTATAAATTTTTTTCAATATTCAGCAGATCGTTCATTTTATATTTACAACCTTCATGCTCTTCGCATAACAGATAATGATAAATAATTTTTTCTTTCGTGCACGGTCAAAGTTAAATATTCGTTCCTGACTCCAATATTAGCAATAATAATTTATATGTCATTCTTACTTATCATTCTCTATTAAAATCTTGAAAATCGATCATTATTCGAAAAGATTGCACTATGTACGTCATTACTCTGAAGCTTGCATATTTACCTTTTTTTTTGCTCATTCATTTTCTTTTATGAAAGGAATATCGTGATTGCTTTGGGATATAAAAATGGTTTTAGACGATGTACCTTTGTTTTCATTTTCCCGAAACTATTCCATTATATCTTCGAATTCCATGGGTGAGGGCAATTTTCTGTAGAGCTTTGTTTCTGGAAGTACGTGGGCTCGTTTAATTTTTTGCATGCATTCATTCTAAGATAGATATTATATATTTTATTGTCAATTTTTGAGAGAATTTACTTGGCCGTTGTGGATTTTTATTTATAATGTAGAATAATTTACAAAAATATTTATTAACAAATAGAGCGAATTGAAAATATAAAACTCAGATTTCCTTAGTTATCCATATTGATTATTATTTTTAATGAAAATTGAAAATTTACCTCTTTGAATACATAATATTGACAATGGTCCTTTAGAGTGCGTTTAATTGATCGTCGATATTCTATGATCATCTAAGACTAGTCATTTCGTGCGATAACGTATAAGCTGCTGGCTGCACTTATTTCATAGACTTTGGTATTCGAGGTGAAAATTATATTTTGTTTCTATATAGCACTATATCTTTTATATATAATGATTGAATGAGAGACTTGAAATCAAAGAAATCCAAAATCTCATTTTGTCATTCTTATATATTTTTGCGTTTTACTAACCTTAAGGAATTTTAGAGATCTTGATTAATCTTAACTCCTGGAACCTGTAAAATAATTACTGATTCTCGTAAAGTTTTTATCATTTATTTTAGTATTTATTTTATTAGGAAAATATATATATATATATAATATAATATAATATATAGATATATATAATATATATAATATATATAATATATATGTCAACTTGATAAATTATAATGGAATTGATCCATGCTAACTTGTTTTGAACTCGCTTAATTTTAGGAGGAGACAAACTATCAAATAATTCCTTTTACCCACTTCTAGACAAAAAAAAATGGTGTATACATGTAGCCATTATTTGAACTGTAAATTAGGCTGAAATAATTTTTTCAGTCATTTACGGTATGTTAAACGTGTGGAGTATGGTTACTTATTGCAATCTCCACCGATTTTGCAAAACTCAGTGTATTGTATTGTTTCGAGACTTTCACTGAAATTTTCACTGTTAGAAAGCTTTATCTTTAATTAAATTTACATTTGTTTTTCTTACTGTAGTATATTAATCAATTTTTATAGGTATAACGCATTTATGATTTAAAAAAAATAGAAATAAAATTGTACAGTAGTCTTAAGGTTTCCCTCAAATAGTGGAACAAAATTTCTAGTATAAAATAAAAGTACATTCGAAACTTTGTGTATATATATATATATATATATATATATATATATATATATATATATATATATATATATATATATATATACACATATAATATATATATATACATATAATATATATATATTTAAGTATGTATGTATATATGTATATGTATACTTTCTCTGTTATGTTTTTTCTAATAAATAAAATATGTTCTTTTAAATTTTAAAGTACTTAATTCTTATATTTTCTTACGCTCAATTCTGGACTATCCATTCTTTTTCCGTTAAGTGGAAGCTTGTTTACAAAAATATCGCATGTTCAATAAATAAAGCGATTTATTTCATGAAACCAACATAACGTTTCTTTCGAACAATTTATATCTTTTATTATCTTTCTCGAGCACACAGGATTTACTACTGTATTACCAAAGATACTTTATGGTGTAAAATTTTCAGAAATTGTCTCTACTCACGCATCCAAGTAGTCTAAGAAATAAGCCCGCTGTATTGAACGATATAAAACATTTGGTGAGTTTGCAGTTCTTTTGGATCAAAAGATAAATCCACATCGTTATTGTTACTGCCCCTTTCTTACGTGCCTTTACGTACTTACGTACTTAATCCTTTGATGTTATTCAGAGGTCGTGCATTTAAATAGCTTTCCTGGGCTTACTGAAGAACATCTGATGCCAAAGAAGATTTGTTTTGTGTTAAACATCATGCTTTACCAGTGACTTCCGTTAATATTGATTAATGGGCAATGTTTTTATTAATCGGTATTAATTCTGAATTATCTTTACATCCCTTTATACGTCATGCATGACAGCTAATAATGCAGAGTTACCTTTTATGCTTTAAAGTGTTTTCTTTGACACAGAATTGTCAAATGTTGATTCGATAGTTGTGGTGTTGATGTTATGGTTGTGTATCCGTTGGTAACATTAAAATGAGTAGCAGGGTTTGTAGCAGTTTGGAATATGTTTTAAGCTCTAGATATCAAACTAAAGCAATAGAAATAATTCAAAGTGGTATTTTTGCCAAATAATACGCTAAACAAACTCAATTTAACCTTTCTTTCCTCCAAAATACAGCCAAATTGATTTTCTGACTTTGGGAAACGAAGAACATATCCACAAACTAAGTATTTTATATCTCTTAGTTTCAAAGTTTGGCTCCGTTTATTTGGCCAGAGTCATGCTGAGGAAGTCTCCACACGTAGCTGATCAGGTATTTTTGGACCATCCAAATTTTTTTTTATTAAAATTTAAATCTGTGTGGTTGTGTAACAGCCTAATGCCTTAAATTACCTTGGACCTCTCAGTCAAGTCAAGTAAAAAATAGATATATATATAAAAAATAACGTAATCCAATCTTGGCATGGAATTTTCTACTCCTTTGAAATATAATTTAAGTGAAAGATCCGTGACTTAAGATTTCTCCGAATTAAAAATATGACCTTAACACATATGACTTATTAGTCCGCTCTTGGCGTGGACGTTTGAAGCCCTTTAAAATACTTTCAGAGATAGATCCTGGGATAATAACCCCTCGTGTATTAACACATTGAAATTTAACATATTAACATTATTCGTGTAACAACATATACGAAACATATTATTTTAGCAAACCAGTCAAAAGTTAGAATTTATTCATACCGTTTGTATATTAACTGCTGCAGCTCACCACGACTCTGCAATCATGTTTTATTCTTCTACCTAAAAGATTCATTTAATGAATTTTTAAAGGAATCTCAATATGCTTATTTCAAATATATTTATGGGCGTTTGTTTAAAAAATTCTAGAGTAGACGTGCATTACTTTTTTATTATTCTTGTGCAGTACTTCTGAGAAGCTACTTAAATTTTTCCATTTGTTCCGTAAATATTATATAGTTATTTTCTTTTGTAGAACAAGTAATTTGTTCATTATTGCATTTTCCATTTTATACATTTTCTCCTTCTACTTTTAAAATTTCTTTTTCTCGTCTTGAATTTTTTTTAATCTTTTTAAAGTTAAAAGAAACATTCCAGACATGATTCTTGTACTCCTTTCTCTCGAAAGAAATGTTTAGAAATACATCGATTAAATAAAAACTTTTAGTTTGGAAGGTAAAATGTTTATTTTTTAAAATCTTATACTATAATCCATATGATAAAGTCAGATTTATAGTTCATAGTTAAAATTATAAGCACTTTTAAACTTTCTTTCTGTGTGTCTTTTATCCTCGAATCTAAGCACGTGCTTCAAGCCTCGCACGTATTCCGAGCACGTGCTATCGCTAAGACTGAGATTTGACAGTTGTTTCAGTCGCAGACATAAATACGCCATGCTGATTTACTATCGCAGCACGAAGCGATCACATTTCCTATCTCCATCCTCTCAAAATAAAATCGGACCACTCCCATATAAATTCTCGACTAATAAAAAATTTTAAAACATCCGGATGTACAATTGCTTGGGCTTTCTCGCCTACTCCCACTAAAGATTGTCAGTCATTGCTGGCTTATTTTTCATGAGGTTATTTAATAATATACATAAGTTGGCTGGTGGGTTTGAAGAGCTTCGGTCTACTTTTTTGCAACATGAGGCTAATCAGACTAAGACCTACTGTTAAAATCCGATTCGGAGTAACTGCGAACATACATACCGGCAATAGAATTCGGACGCATGAACTCTGGTACCGAAGAGCAACATTTTACTCATTCGGCTGTCGTTCAGTCCAATACACAAAGGAACTTTGATCCGTCGTGTTTCAAGGGAACAAAAATAAAAAACGATAAATGTGGGGAATTGCTGCAGAAATTTGATAAAACTTTTAACTAAGAATAATTCACTAACAACACTAATTGTAAATAAATTATTCTTAGCTAAACATTTTATCAAATTATTAGGCTTTAAACTGTAGACTGGGCCTCACCGTTTAAAGCCGATTCCGAACAGCTCCGGGCATTCGTACTAGCAGTGGAATTCGAACCTATGAATTTCGGTATCGGAAAGCAGAGCCTTATTCATTCGGCCCAATATACAAAGAAGCTTCGATGCATCGTTTTTCAAGGAGGCGGAAATAAAAAGTGACAGATGTGGAAAATTGATGCAGAAATTCGATGAAATATTTAACAAAGAATAATTTATTTACAACGTTAATTAGAAACATTTGACATTTTATGAAATCTAACTTACGTTTAGAGTGATACTTAATACTTAAAAAATATTTTGTAATTGACAACTGGTTTGAATAGTTGTACGTCTGATTGGGATGGATTAGCATCTATGTCTTCTGCCAATTCAAATATATCATCACTGTCACAATGAGAGTATATTGATTATAATAATTTTGATAAAACTTCGTGTGTTTCAGAAAACTTTGGTACCGATT
This sequence comes from Pardosa pseudoannulata, assembly GCA_032207245.1. Taxonomy (NCBI): domain Eukaryota; kingdom Metazoa; phylum Arthropoda; class Arachnida; order Araneae; family Lycosidae; genus Pardosa; species Pardosa pseudoannulata. Next base: position 23,012,937 of record CM063504.1, on the reverse strand, counting down.
CAAGCTCATTTTTGTCTTTCTGATGTATTTTCCAATGATTTTTCTTGTGGTCTGTGTACAGGTTTACTACTGTAGTGACCCTATTAGCTGTTGTTATAAACCCTCAGGTAGTGTTTGAAAACTCACGGTGAGTGACAAAAATTTTAATCATCCATACTACCGATAAGCAGTCTTAAGGCTCAAACACATTCTGAAAATAAATTTATTTCTACCGTTCTCCTAAATTCTGCAGAAACGGTACATCCGGGAATAAAACGAAGCGCCGGAACAGAAATTTTTAGACGATAGATGTGGTAAAATAGATACTCTAAAAAACTGGTTCTGGAGAGAGAAATGAGACAGAACGAAGACAAAAAATGATCAAGGAAACGAAAAGTGCGGGAACGATAGATCGAGGTTTGATGCGTAAAAAAGTGTTTTATATTTGAGTATCTGTTGGTTTGGGTTTCAAATAATGTCGAGTGAGACTCGACAAAGAAGTGTCTGGAGTAGAAACTAATGTCGAGTCACACTCAGCGTAGGAATACAAAGTATTAAGATGAATTTAGACAAAATGAATATTTCAGCCGTTAAAAATATGAAGACTGAAAGTTTCCGTGATTACAATACTTTCTTTACTTCGTACAAGGACGTGTAATGTGTGAAAATAATCAGATAATTCAAAATGAATTAATTTTTTCCACACACATCTCGATTCCTTAGTCTCATGAATTTTCTTCAGCCGTATATATTACGTTTCTGTATGTATTTATTTATGACCTTTGTAACTCCGCGTATAATCAGAAAATTATACTGGGGTCCTTTTTTTTCTCATTCTCTCATTTTCGCTTTCGAATCTTTATTGCTTATTGTGAAATATACGTTTCTGTTTTAAACAATGAGCACGAAAAATCGATTTTTGTCACTTTTAGATTCGCTGAATTCAGTCATTACTCGAAAAGAATATTGTAATTGCGTCCGCTACTGCTTGCATATTTGCATTTGCTTTTTTTTTTCGTTCGATTCCTGGATCTGTATTCCATTCTGTTATTTTAACGTTCATGAATAAAATATCCCTAAGACCTTCAGATGATCCCAAAAATTTGCCGAAAACGGCGCAGTTCTATTGTATATATTATTTCTAAATTATTCACACAAAATGCGTTATGGATGAGTAATTTTTACAGCGCTTTGTTATTGGAATTCCTTTAATTACTTACTGGCCGTTCCAATTTGATGCTGTTATATTCTCATTAGGCAATTTTTTCTGCTGTGTCAGTTTTCTAAGCTCTCCTGCAATCCCCCCCCCGATATCTTTCTGATTTATTGCTCTGTATATAAAGAAAAGTTTATATTCACAATGTAATTTTAAAATAAACGACCTTAAAAGAAAGACATCCATATATAAATTTGATTTTTTAATTTCTTTTCATTCACATTACTTTGTTTTCATCTTCAGGAAGTCAATTTTCATTACACGATTTTCTAATACAAGTGAGCATAAAACAACATAGTTTAGGGGAAGAGTAAGAGAGGAGGATTCCGAATAGTTACACGAAAAATGTTAATTACACTTCGTTAAAAATGTTTCTGCATTGATTTTTTTTTATATCAGACTCCTGAGTTTTTCCGTTTTTGAATTTTTGAAAGGCCCAATTTATTTTTGACGTGCATAGGGTTTGGTTCGGAGCGCTATGGTCTACTGTTTTGTTACACGAAGTCTAATGAGACGGGATCTATTTCTCTAAGGAAATTCTGAACAGCTACGAACATCCATGCCAGCAGCGGATTAGAACCCACGAACTCTGGTACCGAAATACTTTTCGGTACATATCGACGTTCTCCCCATCCCATACACGCAGTGGTTGTGTCTAGAGCGCCCCTTTCTTCTTTTTGTATTGTAACCAGTGTGAGCGTTCGGACCCCGTCTAGGAAGGTCGAACATTGTCCGCATCTGCCATGAGAACGCTTTTAGAGTCCATTGCTTTTGTATATCCCTCTCATATTTTTGTTAATTAAAGTGTTTTGTTAAGTTTTAAAATTACAGTCCACTTTATTATCATTCTCAACAAATACCATGTCTCTACCATTCAGCCATCGTTCAGCTTGATGTGGATATGTGTGTATATGTACATATGTAATGAGACGGACTTCTCGAAGGATGGTTGCAGTCATGGCCATAAAAATGATACCGTTTTAGCTAAAGACCTTTATCAAGATAACGTTGAAGGACGGGTTCCCACTTCATCATAGGGACAGGACAAACTGAAGGGTCAGCTAGCATGAAGTTCTATGTACAAGACACGTAACACCTGAGTCAACATCTGTGGGAAAATATCTCTAAAAAAATCTGTCTCCGACAGCGTGTATCTCCTTTTTATTTGGAAATTTCCTAAATTGTCCGCTAGGGCCATGTAGGTTTATAATTGGTCAGGCCCCTTCTCTGAGGGCGTAAACTGTAGCCCAAGTGGTCAATTTAGGTTAGGGGTTAAAAATGGGAATACAAAATGATGCGGGAATTTTTAGCCCTTGATTTATGTTTTGAAAAACCCTTAGAATTTTCGTTACATATATGTGTATATGTGTATATATACATACATACGAGCATAAAATATTTCTATAAGTAAGTAACCGTTAGATTTAATAAACGCTGTATGTTACCGATTCCATCTTATTAATATTAGTTCTATTTGAATATATAGATGGTTCTATGTATAAGTTGTACGAAGGCTTTTATTTTATTGATACTTTAAACAAATATCTACGACAAAAAATTCTACTTACGTTCGACGATATGAGATATTATTGTATATTGGTAGAGATAATCTTCAAAAATATTAAAAGTGTAAAAAATGATGCGAAATCTAAACATCTAATAACTTTTCCATTTAGAACTAGTCGGTGGAAATTAATTCAATCAATTATAATTCTTTCCCTTTGTTATATCCTAATAAAAGAAAGAATGCGCTGATACGCTTAACCTTAAATGCTTTAAACGAAGCTCAAAATTAAATATTTCAGTGTGTTTCTAGTCTGGAGATACCTGCCACATAATAGCATCACGACCGTCTTATCTCTATCCCAGAAATCGATTTTTGACACCCATAAGTATATTTACCTCTTATCAAGGTGTCTGGACTCCTCTCTTTTATGGGCAATATTGACTTTTCCCTCCAAAACTCTTGGATCTTTGTTTGTGGTTCGCATTCTTTATGCGGAAAATGTTTATTACGCCTCGGGCACTTCGTTGAAAATGTTTGCGCATTAAAGAAGAGTGGGTTTTTTTTTTTACTTAACACCTTACTTTTACGTGAGTGGATTTTTGAAAGGACACGTTTGTTTTGGGTGTGAATACTGATTTTCGTATATTCAGTTTTCTGTGTTAAACAATTGTCGAAATCTGCTTAATCAGTTATTTTTTTTAAGTATGATATTAAGAGGAAAATCAAGTAAAACAATTTTTTTATATTTTGTCATATTATGAAAAATTTATATTTTTAAAATTAAACCCCAAATCCGAGGATTTAATCAAGATTTTGTTTAGTCTGTACCCCGTTAACTTTTAACAATATTTATTGTAATTTAGAGATAGGGATTGCACGGAACGACTGCTAAGTTTGAGCTCTCCAGAATGATTTAAGATATCAATAAAGATAATTCTTAAAAAATTAAACAACTGTGAAAATTTTCTTTGCACGTCATGAAATGATGTTATGCTTATCTCATATATTTTAAGTCTGACCAAGTGCATCAACAATCCACTAGATTTCGTAAAACCCAGTTTGTAAAATTAATATTAGTTGATTTACTATCCACCTATTATAATTATTATTCAAAAATTTAACAATTTTTGTAACCTTTTGAATAAAAAATATTTTATTCTATCACTGTTTTCTTTATTAGTTATTGAAAAGTAACAAGCGTATATTCAGGTACTACAAATATTCACACTCAAAATGAACATTTCAACAATCCTATTTGCCATCCCAGTTTTAAACTTTCAGTGTTTGAATATAAAACCTCATGGTACATCAGGACACGGTAATCTGAATGTATGAAATTACTGTTCTATGATTTATAATGCTGAATTACTTATGTTCATGTACAAAAGAAATGTCTGCATAATCCATAATTAATTCATTAAAGAGCTGATTATTTTTTCTACTTCTTTTCATTTTCCGAGTCGACATAAAACACGAGCGAATGTGTAAAGCACAAAATCGATTAGAATTTAATCTAATTGAATGGGTGTTTCTAATCAAGCTTGTTTCTGGAGAAATAAAATTAAACTTTCTGCGAAGCTTTTGAATTTTGATTTGTGATTAACTGTAGTTTTTGAAGAAATACATTTAATAAGGAAGTAGGAAAGTCTGCATTTATTAGATAACTAGGTAATAGTATTTAAAAGTAGAGGAATCTATTTGTGATATTTTGAAATATTCTCTTTTTTTATAATTATCCTTCAGTTATTCGCGCTGTATGATGACCATACAGCTACGCAACTGGTGTTTGGTACCATAGATTTTGGGTTCGAATTATGAAAATAGGACTTCCAACTAGTGCAACCTTCCTGAACTATACATAATATCATCTTAATTGATTATAATACCAAGTATGAAGTGTTTTTTACCAGAAATGCACAGTGTAAGAATTCGAATATCGTCTGCTTTCACATTTACTTTCTTGAAATCTTCGTTACATTTTGAAGGGAATTTTTCTTCATTTTCAATTAAAAAATACGCACCAAGGCATTTTTTTCATAGTGAATTAGTGTTGTCTGATTAATAAGCTTACAATCTACTTATCTTTCAAGTTTAATGCTATCGTACATAAGGGAAGTTGCAAAAAGTAAAAAGGATATTAGTTAACTTTTAGTTTCAACTTACAGAGTTTTAGTAATAGCATTCAATTATATATTTTTTATTAAAAAAAGGGAAGGATATAAGGCAATTTGTCGCAACGTCACGAACTACTATAATGCCCTTCCCATTCTTTTTCATGTTTACAACAGCCAATAGACAAACAATAAACTGCCCTTCCGTTTGAAACTAAGGCCAGAATTGTCATAATTTGAGAATTTGCCCTACTGCGTGAAATTGCCTTATTTCTATGTCTTGCAGAAATCATAGATGTGAGGACTTCGAAAAAACATCCCATATCTGATTATGATTTCCTATATATTTCGATATAAAATTGAGATGTATGCAATCTATTTAACTAATATTCAAGTTTTTTTATATCAGTGACTCGGTGTAACATAAACCTTTGAATATCTAGTCTTAAAGTTTTTATTTTAGGTTGGTCCTTTAAAAACAGTGCTTAATACTGCAAACATATAGTGTAAATCATGTTCTACATTATTTAAAAGCTTAAAATTTAAATAATATACAACTGCTATGTGTATTAATCTTTAATAGCCTCTTTTGTGTTCCGGGGTCTATTTTCTATTAACTTATTTTTTCAGGATAGATGAGTTGACCATATTGATATAGTTACTTAAAACTATGCATTATTGCCTGTCATGTAGTTAGACAGATGCAATTAATTTCATGCTGATTGTTAGTAGTATTATAAACTTATGACCTTCTTTTATAATAAGTTGCCGTCAATAAGCTGTAATAAAACAGCTATTGCATATCATTGATCAACATTCAACCTTTATCGCTCTGTCAAATTAATAAAATGCTACTTATGCAAATAACATGTTTCTCTCTTCTGATTGTAATATGTCATCCACCTTCCCTAATGCATTATCAGTATCCATTCAATCAATCATACATTGTTGTACAAAAATCCGTTTATGCCGTGTATGCATAAATTACAATCAATTCAATTTTAAAAATTTTCATGATTTTTTACAATTATATCGTGGACAATACTATATGTTTATACTTAGAAATGTAGGCGGCAATTTTTATTGAAATTAAAGAGCATATTACTTTAATTCGCCCATTGATGAGAGAGATATCGTCAGGTCTACGCTTGTACTGAAGTAGGCAAATCTGTTTTTTATAAAAATGTGTACGTTTCCCATGCTGAGTTTGTTTATAAAGTATTCGGAGTTGCGGGATTTTTTGATGAATATAACATCAATTGAAGCATTGAATTGGAATTAAAACTTCGTGATAGGTTATTTGAAATGCTGAAGTACGTGTAAAAGAGCAAAGGAATACGATAAAAGAAAGAAATTGGCTGGAGAACGATTCATATTTACTTCTATTACCTATATTTGTTCTTTACTGTAGGAATGGAACATCCTTGGCACACTTATAAATGGTGGGGAACGCTTGTGACTATGGTCGTACTGTAGAAAATAAAAGTGTAATGTTCTTTCCAAAAAAAAATGTTTTTAATTATTTAGAAATTTAAAAAATAAATTTAAAAGTTTAGCTGTAATAAAATTTGTACGGGAGAAATAGCACGATAATTCATCATTTTAAATAAACATCTTATTGATTTAATTTTAAATAAAAAGTAATGTGTATAATCAACTTTGATTAATTAGTTATTTAAAAATATCACTTAAGGTTTTTGATTTTACAATTTTAAAAATTTATGCTATCCAAAACTAATAATATTCTTCAAAGTGGGTACAAAAGGACATTAAACAACTAGCGATTATAAATGAAATTAAATTTAAATAGGATTTCATTGCAATGATATGTAAGTATTAATCCAATGAGCTAATCTTTTTAATTTTTCACCAAAAGCAATCTCCCTTATTTTATCGGTGATGTTACTTTTATGGTATTTATAGTAAGTAATACATGTTTTAATTCGAGTTACTGTTACGAATATTAGTCACAAAATAAATTTTCAGAGCTGTTTCACCCGGAAACGTACTTGATAGAGTGACCCAGGCTATTATATAAGAGATTTCGAAAGTGAGGAAAAAACTTATCTCAAATAATAAAAAGCAGAGAATTTCAGTTAAAAACAATAAAAGTTTTTCTAATCATTATTTAGTATTGTTATTTTGACTTTAAATTGCTTGTGATACTCTCACTTCTAACTATTTAGTAATTATTTTCAAGGTGAACTTGCACAATTTTCCTCTTTCTAATCAAGTTCCTTTACCAATATCTCTGATTTGTAGTTTTCCTGTCTGAGAACAAAATAGTCGCAAAAGGTTAAAAAGAAATAGAAAAATTCTTTTCAAAATCACTTTGATATTTTTCTTTTTGCTCAAGTTTCCGATCACTCTGTAAAGTACAACATTTTTTTCCTTGTTACTAGTATCCAGTTCGCTTTGACTTTGAAAACCTTTGCTCTGTGTGGTTTACTTTCACTCACCGATTGTTATACAATACGCCTAACGAAGGACTCAAAGATATCATTTCAGCGGAATGTTTAGCATGGAAATACTCAAGTTTGGTCATTCGATGCTTGAACGAAGTCTAGTTGAAAAAGGGAAAGGTTGTTCGTTAGATTAAAAAGTGCACTGTAGGTGTTGATACTCAGTACCATCCTAATCATAGGTCTAAATGGGCTATAGTCCTGGAGTAACAGCCTTTTGGGTCCGTAATATTTCTTGTTCGTTAATCATTCTGTTGGGTGAAACTAAATAAATGGTAAAAATATTTACGAGTAGGGTGAATTGAGGCAAGTGCATTGTACCTTCTTTTTCTAATATTTTCTTACAACCACTGCCACTTATAGCATATGGTTTAATTTGAATGCTACCCATGTTAATACCCCAAAGCACTCTATTTTTATAAGATTTCGACATTTAAGGATCAAAATAATCACTTGGGATTGTACTTCACCACACTTGCCCTGCCGAATAATGAGTTCACAACAATGCCATTTCGGAGACAGAAACTTACCCCGTTTCGGTGGGGTAAGCTTATGATTCGGTTTTGAAGTAGTTTTGCCACCAACTGATAATTTGTAGGATATTGGAAAATCAATTATACTGTTAAAAATATTATAGTTTAAAGTAAGTAAGTTGAACTTTGCATCGCATGACGTACTTGACTCACTTCATACAAACTTCATCCTGTTCAAGGAGGCAACTAATGATAATATTTATTCTCTATTTATATTCCGAGAATTGTTAATAATAAATTCATAGCAATGTCATTTCGGAGACAGGCCCTTACCCCATTTTGGTGGTTTAAAAGCAAGAGTTACTGAGAGCAACTAATAAATTGTAGGATATTAGAAAATCAACTATACTGTTAAAAGATTATAGTTTAAGATAAGCAATGTCCAAAATTAATTAACCTAGCCTTATTTAGAAATCTCGTTATAGTTGAACTTTGCATCGCATACGACGCACTTTTCTCACTTTATTCAAATTTCTTCTTACCTATAGAAGCCATGATAAAAATGTAATTTTTTATGAAGTAAGGCATATTATTGTTAGCAGTCGATGAGGGCCGAATATCTTAGGATAATACTGTTTATACTTTCTGTGGTAGCAAATTTGTACTTTATAATAAGTCTGTTCACCCAATATTCTACATGTCATCGCAAAACTTAAGTTTCGCACAAGAATTAATCCCATTCACTTCTGCGGTTTGACAGAAGAACTCAGTTCCACCGCCAACTTGACGATAAACCTTTTAGCAAAGTAACCTAACATTTTCTCCTGATCTCGCCGTGTCCAAACAATCTGTATCTATAATTTATAGTTGCATCCAACTTTCCTTGTGAAACCCTTTTCTTATATATTAAATTAGAGTAATGCTTAAAAAAATTAGATATAATGAACCAGTTAATGGTTCACTGTGGCTAATTTTTAATGATTTGGAGCTGTTGGCTTTGTAAACTGTTGATGAATTAATTGCCCATGAATATAAATGTCCGATTTCTAAGTGGTTTTGGTTAATTAAGTAAAAGTATATTTTACAATGTCTCACTCTACATAAATTAAAATCTCACGAAAAACAAGGCATACAATGTTCGTATGGAATACCTTTGTGTTTTAGTAAACATCGCCAATAATTTAGCGAAATTTGCCAAGAGGTACCCTATCCTTCAGTATTACCTACTTTTTCATATCAACGCAGACATTTGTTATAGAACACAGAGAACGTTTCCTGGGGGATGAGAGATTTAATAAATCCAAAATGGACTAACAGCTCTTTATCGTGAAAAATGCTTCTTCTGTTCTTTCACCCTTAGAGTGAGCGTTGTTGTTTGCCTTCTGCTATTATGTTTCCCTTGGAGACTTCTTCAAATCCTCTTTGTTTTATTTTCATAGCTCTCTTAAATGAGGGGTGACGAAATAGAATGTGGTTTGCGATTTTTATCCTATTCTTTGAATTCTATTTCTGAGCTTCTTATTTCTCCGCTTCCCAGCAATTTGGGAAGCGATGTAATCTGCATGTAAGTAGAGTGTAGGAATTCTTTTTTTCTCCCAACTTTGGATTTATTGTGTAATTTTCAGGCACATCTCCGTTTAATCTTTAAATTTATAGAAGCTTATTGTGGCAGCTGTCGGCGGTTTAAAATATTGTGATTTCCACGTTTTGTGTGTTCAGCAGGTGTTTTCTTTCTCTTTTTCGCTTTTGCATAGACACATTTTCGTCAATATGCTTACAGTTATTTTTAAAATTTCGAACACCTGCTTCGGGCACAGTTATCTAATATGTTGGTATGACAGGGTATATTTAGTTTTTATCTTAATTTTTAAATTTTAAGTAAATTATAAGATTTTTGGAAATTGCCTTTATAATTTTGTTATTAGCCTAAATTCACTGTGTTTTTAAAGGATGGATATTTATCATAAATATTTTTTTTACTTAATTGAAAATGGTATGAAAATTGGAATTTTTTAAGCTATTCTTAAACTTTTATTTGAATTAAAAACAATGTGCTTTCTAAGGTATCAGCGAATATTTACAAATTGGAACTGTTTGATTTAAATTGCATTACGTTTATTTAATTTTATAAAAAACAATTTCTATTTTAAATATACTCTGTTTCTGATAACTTGTTTATTAGTTACACCTCTGTTCACTTTCCTGTTTAACTAGATTAATTGGCATTGCGTAAAAGTTGGCTTTGTAAACAACATAATTCAATTTTATCAGTTTTAATACTTTCTTTTGAATTTATTTTCTCTTGAAGCAAGTGGCAAGTGTGTAACAATAAGTTACATTCAGTTCAGCTTTTTTTTTACGTCTTCCCTTGAGTCACCGTCAAAGATATACCAGAACAGGACCGGTTTGAACTAGAAAGAAATTTCGGACTTTTCCCAACCAATAGAAGGGTCCGTTGGTTTGGGAAATTCTGACCCCTCCCCCGGACCGTTCTGGAGTGGACCCCTGTTTTTTTTCTCGGCGAGGCAGTCTGATTATTTTTTTCAGGACAAGTTTGTGACCAGAAGAGAGTAGAAGGTGTTCGCTGCTTACATCCGCGGCTTGAGGTATAGACCTTTTGAGAAAAATCATCGCCATATTGTTTTTTAGGGCCAACGCCGACTCGAGAGCAGTCTTCGATATCTACAAATGATAAGTTGATTCCAGTTGTATTCCTTAGGCATTTATTTAATTGTATAAATTCATTTAATCAAGACTTATTTGTCCATGTGTTTATTAATGAGTATTAATTTCTTCTTTCTCAAACACTAGGCCAACTTAACATTATTTTTACAAAGTGGTATATAAAATCCATTTGCGTTTTCTTACTTTAAATGGGTCATTTATATATACCAGTTGCCTAATTATATATTATTTCGAAATTCAATATCGTTACTACATATTAAATAGTATAAAAATTATCTAAACATGCATGGTGATATCAATTTTTTAATTGAACGTAGTGAACTACTTATTGCAATTTCTGTTTTTTTTTCCGCAATACTAATTAAACTTTTATAGTTCAATGATCTAATAATCTTTTTCCATACCATTACAATATTCGCTTAGATTTCCTAATTTTATAGAGAGATTGTCCTGCTTGAATTGAGAATAAGTTCTAACTGAACACTTGAAGCAGCAGTAGTATGGATTTGAAATCATTGTGTAAATAAACATCGGTTTTATTTTTCTTGCAAAAGTCGTGGTAAGTCGCTTTCTATTTGAAAGGAGGTAATTTTCGTCTACTAAATCCGTTCATTAAATTTAACTGTAACAAAATATGGTATAGTGATTATTAGCAATTCTTTTAAATGAACTCATTTCTACTGGTTTCTTTTGCGTTTGGTTAAAAAAATAAATCCATTGTCAAGACCTTACAAAGAATATTTATAAAATAAGAGAAATCAGGAAAAGTCAAATTTAATTTCTATCAGTACTCGGAAAGGCATTGAAAATTATTTTCTAAGAGGAAAGTTTAACTAAGACAGGTATTTTCCTTGTACGTTTAAAGAAAGGTAATGTTTAACTTCCATTAGAAATTATGTTAATAGCTTTCTAAAAATACAATAAAATAATTTTTGAAAAATGTATAAGGACAGCAGAATGTCTGCCAAAAATTCACGAAATAAATGTATTACTAGTAAAAGTATAACAGTTAATGGTTTATTTTAGGAGATCTTATCAAAATTATATATTAAGTCTAATAATTCTAAAATTTCCAAAATTTTTACACCAATGTAAACAAGTCAAAATTCGTCAAATTGACAGTTATCAGTAGTTTTATAGTTAAGCTTTTAATCAAATTATCAAATTGAATCATTTTATTTAAATACGTGTTTTTCTAACGTCCGTCTATTTGACGGGTGTCAGTGACCCGGCAGTTTGACAGTTAATATAGGTATACAGAAATGTCCGTAAACCTAATGTAAAATTATGACTTTCGTATCTTTATAATCATGTTTTGTCTTATTCTTGTTTGAGCAAGCAACCGCTTATTTGGAGGTTTGGATTTTATTAGTGCGCTTACTTTACTTTACACCTCTGCTCAATCGTTTATATGAATGTTACACGATAATCTAATTCATGATATGAGAAGTTATTTTGTACCTTTAGGCGTATGCAGATTATCTCTCGTCTCTTCCTGTCTTCGCAGTAATCTGCAGGAGCATAATGCGATTCCTTGTATAATTGATTCTTATTCATTACTTTCTTGAGCGTTGTCGGGTGGGACTTTTAAGAAAACAACAATTTATCCACTAGAGAAAATATTTTATCAGCTTGAGACGGGAATTAACGAGCAGATTATAAAAGTAATTTGCGGGGATGATGTAATAGTCACAGGACAGTTTCACATGTTTTCTGTTCCCACAAGGCGGAAGCGCAAGTATGAGATACCCGTACGGGAAATCATGTTTATTCATTCCCGATGCAAGCAATGTGGCATAATTGTTCGATAATTAGCGACAAAACTAACTTAAATGCAAATAATTACGGAAATGTCTCTTGAGTCACCGAAGATTGCTTGGAAAAATTATTTTAATGAGCCATGACAGTAGCTCTATAAATAAGAGCATCGGTTTCAATATGTGACATCAGCGGCTGAGTTTAACGGTGATTCTGATTGTGAATATTTCTGTAATTTACCAGATGTATCATGTATGATGCAAACATGAATTTTGTAAAGTAAATGTTCTCATGATAGCAATTCTAAGGATTTTTGCTTCCTTAATGATTGAATTGATCCTAAAATACAAATTAATTTCACATCTGCCTAAATTTTCTAATCCTGTTAATGCTTTTAAAGTTTACTTATACATTATTAATGAAGAAACAATTATTAGTACTGTAATTCGGTACGGTTAGTCTGTGTCAGAATCAATGCATGTGAAATTGTATTACGTAGTTTCATGTATATCAGTCAAGTGTAAGAATTATAATTATATTTTTATCAAAAGACTCAATCAACAAAGGCCGAATGATGGCTAATCTTCGGTACCGAAGTTCATGGATTCGAATCCCTCTGCGGCATGAATGTTCGCAACCATGCGAAATTGGCTTTAAGCAGTAAATACCAGTCTTATTAGCCGTCGTGTTTCAAAAAAGTAGACCTTAGCGTGCCAAACCATACCAAATCTACCAACAAAGTAATAATAATAGGTACCATGCAGTGCCGTAAGGAAACGTCTAATGTCTTGGTGGATCTGAAGTAAATATCATGTATTAATGTACGTAGGTTTTTCCAAAAGTAAGGTCTTGCTATAAGATATATACTATTCTATTTTGTAATAAGAGCGCTCCAGCGTACCTTTAAAAACCTTTTCTAAAAAAATAAGATGATCAGAACGTTCGAAAATCATAGATGTAGCTAATTGTGCTGCAGCTCTCTAGTCTCAGACTGAGATGTCTAAGATTGAGTCATTGACGGAAGTATGCTTGAAGATTGAAATGCAAAGTAGATTTTGAGTCTCTATAAAGTTAAAATTTATTGGACTTGGTCATTGAAAGTTTATCGAATTCATCTAAAATAGCTAAATCTTTTGTGGTTACCAATGTGTACTAATAATCTTGAGGGTGTCGCTTACCGAAAACATGAATGCGTTTTCGGTTGGAATTATTGGACGCACAGAGTGACTTCATCTCTTCGGACAGTTGGAAATAGTACTTGGACAGACACTATTTCAAAACTGATCCCAGGGTTCAGGAAGCTGTTTTGATGTGCCCATGATATGGAATCTGGTTTTTACTATGCCTGTTTCGATATACTGGCGTACCGATAGAACAGATTTTTTATAAACCATGATAACTATATGGAGAAGTGACATTTATCACTGCCTTTCTAACACTGGGTACGACTTAAATTTACATTTGACGAGCTGCGGTAGCTCAGTTAGCAATGGCAACGATCTAATATCTGGTGTGGGGGTGGGATTTCGGGTTCATGACTCCAGCCAGCCTAAGATCAGCCTTGTGAGTTTGGTTTGGTTTGGTTTGGTTTGGAGCGCTACGGTCTACTTTTTGCACACGAGGGCTAATGAGACCGGGACCTACTGCTTAAAGCCGACTCCGAACGGCTACGAACATCCATGCCACTGTGGGATTCGAACCCACGAACTCCGGTTCCGAAGGCCAGCACCCTAACCATTCGGCCATCGTTCGGCCAGCCTTGTGAGTTAAATAGGAAAGTAAATTCGGTTCGTGGTCTCAATGTTCTACAAGTTCCCAATCTATTCTTCTGGGGGTAGCAGACCAGGCCTGGAAGTCTTCTGCTTAGTTCCCTGCTTCTAAATTACAAAGACCCACTTGAGCTAAGACGTTCTATCACCCTAGAGGTTCTTTTGAAACGAAAGACACTCCCCTTCGCCTTAATTCGTGTGACTCCTGAAAACGATATCCGATTGTCCATGTGATATTGATAACAATAGCAACAAAATATCTAGTTGCATTGCATTTACTCGAATGAGTTTACATCCAAAACGCATAACTTTTTGATAACTTCCTTAGTCGTCTCTCTTAAAACTTAATATTTTAGAGTCGCGCAGTTAGATATATAATGATAATAATTATAATTTGTCTATATGACTATGATCCCACAAAAAAACTACTTTTTCATCTAATTTCTTGAAATCTTTGGTCCATTTATAATGTCGACCAAGCCGATTAAAAAAAAACTCAGGAACCACATGCCTTTGACTACATGCAGAAATAATTTGTTTTTTCCGTATAAACGAATCAAATCTATTCAATAAAAGTGACTCGAATACATGCAAAAGAAAAATTCAGCGCATTGTTAAAATGGCCATTTCCACGCTACATCACGCCCAATACAATCTTAATTTGATTTACTCGAATTAGGCTTAATAATATACAATAAAAAAGTTCATTCATAATTTATTATAGTATTCATTATAGTATTAGTGAATGGAGAAGATGGTCGACCTTGAATTGGGAAAAGAATACGTTTTTTGAAAACAAATCAGATTATCTTTCGTGTTAGTCAACTTTTGTGTTCTCAAAAAGTTGTTCGGTTAGTAAGTGGAATTAAATAGGGATGGGAGAACAAAATAAGTGCATTTTTTTTTGTTCTTTTAAAACAGTTTTCAAGACGGAAGACCAAACGAAAATCACGAATTCGCTCTGAAATGCTGAACCAGAAAAGTCTAGCAATGTCATATCGTAGGTTTAAATAAAACCAACAGAAATATAAAAATAATTAGAGTACACGTGCTGGCAAATGAAAAGGCTTAGAGCAAAACCCTTTTATTTCATGATAGTACTTGCTTTTATAGTTTTTATAGTATTCAAGACTTAAATTAGTGTTCCTATTTCAACAAGGGAAGGAAAATGAGTTAATAATAATACCAAAAATAAAACTTTTACGAAATAAGAGTGAACATTATTTAAAAATATTTAAACAGTCACTTATGAATTTGATGGAGGAAATTCTGACACAAAGGTAAAACCTTTGAACAAGTATATAGCAATATATGTAATGCCAAAGTAAATAAAGTACAAATATAGATATATTGACGCAGACTGCGATTTCAACAGTTATCTGATTAAAAATTCAAATAAAATTTGGGTTTAATTTTTCTTTTTATCAACCAATGATTACACTCGCTTTGATAACGTAGCTTGTTCGAAGCTGCAAAGCAACTCTCAGCGTTCAATCCTTTTCTGTTTGAACCTTTTATAGGTTCCCTTTGCATTAATCGCTTTGCTCTATGTGTGTAGTTTACTAACGCATGAACCGCAGGATAACTGAACAAACAAGCTGATGCCTTTTTTACCTACAACTATAGGTTCAAGTTCCACAATTGGCATGGATATTTTTACTCATTTATATTGAATTTTAATCAGTAATTCCTATCATTGGAGTCCTCCCGTATTAAAACATTGACTGTAGCTGTTTCAAAATCAATTAACCATCAACCAATATGTAAATGTAGCACGTCGCCGTAATAAACGTAATAATTCTCTTGAATTCACCGTGACACATTCTATTTTTCATCATTAGCGAATATGATTCTACAGATACGTTTTACATGATTTATCAAGCATGGACTTTCTGATCTCCAATTATGCTGAAATTCTGCATGTTAATGTATATTCCACGACAGTATTTGATTCAACCAAAAATTACTTCATTATATATAAATTAATTAATTTTAATAAACATTGATTTTCTTAACCTGTGTTTATTAAAACATTGTTTTGATCCTGCTTCTTTCCATCTTTATGTGTTGAGGTTCAGTACTAAAAGTCTACCTTTTTTTCGAATGGATGGCCCAGATTCGATTCCAGATCGAATATTTTTTTCTCGTTACAGATGATTATAGCTTCTCTTTTTGACAAGCGGCGTCAAATTTATCAGTTAATCTTCTAGGAGCTGGAAATTTTAGCTTTTGACCCAACAGTGTCACCATTAAAAAGGTTTGCCCGCATAAGCACACATACAAAAGCGGGCAAGCGTTATGTTTCCGTAAAAAGAACTATAAAATAATGCCATGCAATATTAATTCGAGTTCTATTAAGATTGCTCACGTTTTTGAGCCGGAGAATAAATGGAAACCATTTCTCACGCTCATAGTCTTACAAAAGACAGTGAGTGACCCAAGAATGTTGAATTGCAATGTCTCGGAAAGGGTACCAAGGAAATAATGTTTACCGGCCGTTCGGGATCGACTGGTTTTCGACCCCCTTGTTTATATGCAACTGTTTCGGCCTTTTCTTCTTCCTTCATATAAATTCTTTTCATTGATCATTAATCTTTAACTTTGGGGTGTCAGCCACAAAATAAAAACCTGTTTCAGAAAACACCCGAAGGCTTGGCTGCACAATATCTCCATAGAGTACAAAGAACAAGAGAAAAAATTAAGTTATTTTCTTAATTTTCATTTTTTTTTTCGTGGTCTGAAACTTAAGGTGCAATTACTATTTTGAGCCAAAAAACCTTAAATCATATTTTGATGCCTATACGTTTGAAAGTAAACTTCACGTTAAACTTAATAGAATGTTAGTTGACGGTGCATTGGTCTATTTTGTCATTCAATTGTCCATTAGGTTAAGGATTAGTAGTTAATACCAATTTTAAAAACTTATAAACATATCTAGGACTATAGTAGTTGGCTTGGTTTCCTTTCCTCTGAGCGCTGCAGTCAATGAAAGCTAGTGGGAGATCATTGGACTTGTAATCGATACAGACTAGTACCAAAACGCAATGCGCTACCTGTTCAGTCATCATTCTTTATATGTATAGTAAAATTCATGTTGCTGAAAATTGAAAATTAAGGTTGACATATTAAAAATTAAGGTAAAAGGACAATCATTTCAACCTAAAGCAATTAATTATTATAGTTAATACTGATATAGTTAATATTATAATTATAAATATTAATAATATAATTATTTATAATTAATAATTCAATATTACGTAAATGTAAATGCATGTAGTTACTATTAAATCCGATATTTTTATATTTGAGTAGAAAGTTGCTTGCTACTTATGCTATCGACTTCAAATTATTTAATTCAATTTTAACTTTGTGCAGAGGTTCATAGTATGTATTTTATAACTTTCCTGGTTGTAAATATGTGGATAGTATATCCTTATTATGGTAGGATTCTAATAATTATGATATGCTGACTTTAATCCTTTTTAACATAGTAAACAAGGGGAGGAATAAGATCATTTTATTGTAAACTCTGTTAGAGCCGTGGTAGCTCAACCGGCAAAACTATCAATCGTATAACCGGAAGGTTGATGCTCAAACCGGCGAAAGATCCGCCGTGTTAATTGAAGGATGGCTTTAAAGCGTTAAATAGGTTCGTGTTCCTTCAAGTTTCAAAATCATACCTCTGGAGATGTCAGGCTAAGCTTTAGATCTTCTGCTTAGCCCATACTTCTAAATTACGAAAACCCATTTTGTTTGTTTATGCTGTTTGTCTTAAAGAGTAATGTTGGCCACCTTTATAGTTATTCACTGGCTATTTTATAGTGGTTATCTGCGGCATGGTTGTGATCAATGATATAAAAGTAATTATCCTCACATTGAAAATAATAGCTTAATCGCAATTATACTTAAAATACATGTCCAACGGAGAGGTCCTTAAAAGATGATACTGAGTGTCTATACCTCAACATCAGTGTGCAAAATAAAAGAGGGTGTGAAAGAAAAAGTGTCAGCCTAAAAACAGGAATAATTTTACATTTTTTAGATAAAACATGCTTTTTGTGTATATATACATGCCATGTTTGAAAACGTGAAATTTATAATTTAGAAGTTTGAAACCAGAAAATGCAGCCCACTCTTTTAATGCAGGCGCATGATATTCTAATAACTCCTTATAAAAAGCACTTAAAGCGTAAGGATTGAGAGAGAGTGTCTTGAGAAAATGTTGATTCATGAACCCTGGCTAAATGTGGTTATTTTGTTAGAATGTGAACGCTGAACACGTGCCGCCATGTTTGATGGTTGACTGTTAAAATGCGCAATATACAGGAATTAAAGACATTATCAAGACATAATTGGCTCTATAAATTGTCATATGCGTGTCATACATATATTCATTTTATCGGCGTTAAAACAATTATTAGTTGATTGAATAATATTCACCTGGAAATAGCTACCTCATTTTTACTTTTTTAAACATTACAATAAATATTCAGTGGTTGCAGAAACATTTAGTGATACTTAAAATAACAAATGACCCTCTAAGAAGATCGTTTAAATGTTTGTTTCTTTCACTGAACTGTCACCTTTCATGTTTTGATGAATATTTCACATTGACTCTTCTTTACACTCGGGTGAATTCTTTACTGGGTAACTATGAAAAATGTGAAGATGTGGCCGTAATCGATTTCCTTCCTAAGCCACTTTCTCTTGGTAACATGCCAAGGAACGTTGTGGGGGGGTGGTTCTGTAACTGGTTCGATTGCTTCCGTTTGCCAAATAAATAAATTTATAAAAGTTCCAAATGTTAATACAAAGTAGGTAACGGCCATTACACACATTCTTTTCGTGTAATGTTGTTCGAAAATATATTGCTGCTGTAAGGAAATAGAATTTGCAATAAAAGACTGCTCGTTTTTAATATCCTATTCTTATTCTACTATTTTCAATGTAGGTGTTTTTCCTCTAGAAGCCATACATTTTTTCTTTTGATAATCTAAGTAAAAAAGTGGCTGAACAATGTAAATTATCCGATAAAAAATGGTAGCTTGAAAGAATAGAATATTTCAGTCAGTTTTAAGAGTTTTATTTCAGCTGATATTTTTTAAACCTATAAACAAAAATCAGTGTTATCAACTTATATTTAATATTTGTAAATGTAATATTGTTTTACTGTAAATTATATTATACGAATAACGCCTAAACAAACGTATTAAAAATGAGTTAACTTTTAAAACTTCCATAATAATTCTCGTATTCTCTGTATAAATCCCAAAACTACATCTATTACCAACCATATTGTGTAGTGGTTAGCGTATTGTGCTTCCACCCAATGGGTTTGGGTGCGATTCCCGAGTAAGGCCTGGATCTATTTGTCTGTTTCCCCTATAGAGAGCAATGTTGCCTTACCTATATTGTGTTTCCATAATAAAAAAGGGCAACAAAATCAGTGGATTGTATGGTAAAAGGGTAATAAAGGCAAGTGCCCCACATTTGTATTAAAAAAACCATCTTGATTTGGCTATTTTTCGAACAAAACAAGAGCTGTCTGAACTATGACTATTTATTTCTATGCAAATCAAAACCTCCTTAACATTCTTTGTGTATAAATGCCCAGACTAAATCAGGTGTAACAAGCTTCTGGAGTTTGACTATTTCTATGCAAATCTAAGCTTCATAACATTCTCATACAAATGCTAAAACTATATCACGAGTTACCATCTTCCGAACACAACAACAAGCTTTTGGAGAATGATTATTTCGTGGCACTGCCCATTCAGTCCATGCAATAAGAACCTCTCAGTTAAGTTATCTGATTACATCCAAGTAGAAGATTAATAGTTATGGTATTTAAGCTAGTTGAAAGGCGTTATTGCGTAATCTGAGCTACTTGCATAAAACTATCTTACTTTTATTTTAGCCTCACCTGTTTGTGTGATTGGGAAATTCACGCTACTTACCAGTGACACAAATTGTACTTCTCTAACTTAAAAATATAAAGATTTATTATCTTTGTAGATAAATAAGAATCTCTTAGGAATTAACCTATTGAATTTGTTTACTCTTCGTTATAATTAATATTTCTCCATTTGCATTTGAGTCACCACTTTGCATTGAGAGTCATTTAAGGAACCTTACGTCTAATATCGTAAGCATACTGTTTCTGTGTAACATCAAATCTACTTTATTTAATTCTAGAGTTATTTTTTTTTCTTTATTAACGTGGGTGAAACCTCCTCCCATTGAATAAGAATATAGTATATAAAAATTAATCCAAATTTCAGTGAGGTACACATACTGTCTGCATGAATCTTAAACAGAAAACTAATATACACATTAAAATTACACAAAAGTAATAAAACTCCGATTAAGTAGATTTTAATTTCGTAAAGACAAATGAATACTCTAACACTAGATTGCCCAAGGCAGTCATTTTGACTGTTTTTTAATTTCAATTAGAAAAACAATTATGAAATATAATGACACAATTTCTTAGACTTTGGTGACTTTTTCTATAACATATAAATGGGTTTATGAATAATTGTAGTTACATCCGCCCTCCTTTATTATATAATATTAAAAATTAATTTTAAACAAATTTCTTTACATATTTGTTATTTTTTCACAATGCAGTCATTTTGACTGTTTTTGGGCAATATAGGTATACAAGAAATCTCGGGCAATCTAGTGTTAATAATTGTAAAATACAATACATAAAATTTTATGGATTTTCCATTGAGAGCTTTTCCTATTATTTGGATAGCAACATCTTCGTGTTTTGGGGAGAAAATAACTTTATTTTCTCCCAATTTTATTTTATGTTAAAACAATTAAAATTTAAAATAATTTATTATAATTGTGTAGTATTAGTAAATTTAATTATATTTACTAATACTACAAAGTATTAGTGATTTAATTATATAGTATTTTAATTTTGTTAACGTTTTTAATGAAGATTTGTTTTTATCCCAGTTTGTGTATATACATTTAATATTATATTAATGATATACTTTTTTATGTTTCATTTCCATGCAGAATATGTACATTAAGTTTATCGTTCTTTGACGTAATACTGATAACCCTCATAAAATGTGTTTAGATTTCGAATATCTAGCTGGAATCGTTTATCAGTTCCGATGTAGACTTTTTATTTTTTTTAATATTTCAACTGCTGATCATTTTTTATGAAGGAATATTAATGTAACACGACTGTCAACTCCTCCCGAGACTATATCAATATATTTTTCTTCTTCCAGGTTGCCGAGATGTCACAGGACGTAGCGTTGTCGTTATTAACAGTGAAGTCGTCAGGGATTGTGTACAGTTGTCGGCATGCCACTTGGCTCAGCTGTTGCTGTACTTTCACACTATTCCAAAGTAAGTCAGAGATTTCGTCCTTTTTATCCCATATCCAATATCGCAAAGAAGAAATTTGTCGAATCAGTAGAAAAATAGGCAAAATAGCTTAACGTTCAAAATAGTAAAAGCATTTAGACATTGCATTTTAAATGCTCTTTTCCTTTTGTCTTCTTAATACCTGTTTAGCCACTTAAGAACATTTTTTTAGCTATGAATGAAAGGGCTATACATCCTTATCAATTATAGTATCACCTTGAAAGCTTGTCAATGAAAAGTGGTATCCTCCCTTCTTACCACGATCTTTCAATCAAAATTCATTCTGTCGCTCATCTAAATACCCCCATATATTATTTACCTCTATCAATTTTTTTAAACAGTTTTATTAGCTTTAATTTGTGTGATTCATTCCGGGTGGGTCTGGCTCATTTCTCATATCGAGTACTCACGAACAATTACATGCTATTATTGACATTGATTTAGCCGTATTTGAGATATTTGTCCGAAGAACAATGGGTTTGAAAAAAATCCGAATTTCTTTTGACTTTTGTTTACTTATTTCTTAGGGTTTTCCCATCGTGACTTTTAACCATATTAAAATAGAAATATTAAACCGGTTAACACCCCGTATTTCCATGTCGTAAATCGTGCAAACATGCAAGGTCACGTGAATAAAACTTGCTAATTAAATATTCGCTGTTGGAGGCTTCCCGCTTTTTTATATTTACTTCTAATTCTCGTCAAAGAGGTCATGATAAATAGACATATGACTCTAAATGCATACTTCCAAATAATTGTTATTAATGATGCCGATGTACTTAAATACTCCGAGGCAACATTGGCATTTCTACTTGAATTATGATTATAAATCAATATTTTATTATTGATTTTGCTCTCAGTCATCTGATCTGTTTCAGACATTCATGTCATACCATGTCATGGTATGAACTTATACTCGATATATATTATTAATTATGCAAAAGGTCATTCTGGTTTAGAAATGATAAAGTCAAGATGAAATAGATTTATGATACTTCTGCAGGGGCGACTGGAGAAGTAACTGCATATGTTAAGTATTTTCAATTTACAGAATTAAAAATAAATAAATCTTGAGCAATTTTTATAAGTGTGTTAAATAATCATAAGAGTGATCGAAACCCGAAAAGATTTCTGATAAACATTATAATTTAGGCATGGAGGTAACTTTGAAGTTCTTTGTATATTCATTAATTTTAATTTTATCATTATCAAGAAAAGCAAATTTAACTTGAAATTGTATCTGATGGCGCACAAATAGCATGGAAACTGGTTTAATGTGTTTCAAAATGCGACGATGTGGCGCACAACCAACAATGAGAATCTTTTGCATATTCTTTATATCTTTAATGAAATAAATAAGTATGAATGTCAAAAACCAAAAATTTAAGTTAATTGTTTGGGTTTTTCAGTTTGCGTGAAGAAATTATCCATAGTGATACACTCTTTGATATTTGATCTTATTAAATAAATCTCAAAATTACGTTAATAAGTAAAGTTTTATTGCATAAAGTAAAGTCAACTTTTCAGTTCTGTTTAAATATTTCTATACTAGCCATCGTCGTTAAAGATTGCGAAAGTGTTAACACTCTTCGATATTTGATCTCATTAAATAAATCTCAAAATTACCTGAATAAGGAAAGTTTTATTGTATAAGGTAAAGTCAGCTCTTCTGTTCTGTTTAAATATTTCTATACTGGCCATCATATGCCGAACGATGGCCGATTGGTTAGGGTTCTAGCCTTCGGTATCGGAGTTCGTGGGTTCGTAACCCACAGTGGCATGGATGTTCGTAGCCGTTCGGAATCGGCTTTAAGCTGTAGGTCCCGCTCTCATTAGCCCTCGTGTTGCAAAAAGTAGACCGTAGCACTCCAAACCAAATCAAACCTATACTGGCCATCATCGTTAAAGATTGCGAAAGTGTTAACACTCTTCGATGTTTGATCTTATTAAATAAATATCAAAATTAGCTCAATAAGTGAAGTTTTATTGTATAAAGTAAAGTCAACTCTTCTGTTCTGCTTAAATATTTGTGTAGAACCCATTGCCGTTAAAGATTACGAAAGTGTTAACAGTTGTCGAATCATTTTTAGTGACGTTTATAATTTTTGAATTAGTTTAAATACATTCTTATTATTACCTTACACTTAGGAAATAATACAATCCAAGTTTTTTTTAGGAGGACGGATTTTAAAGCCTAGAATATTTGTTCATCAATTTTAACTATTCTAATATCGTTAAAAAACGTAGAACATTTTAATTATGTAACCTAAACTCGGAAACGATGTATATGATGACGAAGAAAACCCTCAAACATGATTCTGGAACTGTGGTTTGGATTCTAAATTAAAAATAGATATTTATAATACATTAAAAGGACAACATCTGATATATTTTATTTTTATTTTACCCAGAAAGAGTGCAATTCCGACTGGTTTAGAATAAATATAGTTCGCGTTTGTTACCGTAAGATTTCCTGGAATGAAAATAGAAGAAACATGAAAGCTCACTACTACAGCCACGTCTCCCAGTTTTTGACTCTATTTAATCATTTTCGCCTTTTTTTTTTTTTCATAAACATCAAAGGAATTCCTAAACAGTTATGATATATCGCGTGTTGTTTATCATCTGCGTGTGGTCTGCAAGACGTAAATAATATGCCATCTTATTGTAAAGTGCGAGAAAAGCTTCATATATGTTAGCTGCCAAACGTGTCCTCTAGCTGATAGAAAAAAATGTAGGGCAGATAGAAACTAAGGTGCAAGGGTAGTTTTGAGTCGTCATTTGTTCATAAAGCCCCCTTTTCTATGTAGGTTAGGAGAAAGGTCTAAGAACATCTATTTTTGGCGGTGGAAGGAACCCCATCATGTAAATTGCATCATGTGCACCAAGAATACTGATTTTCTTCGCCATGTAACGAAAACTGGCGACAAAGGCTGGAGTTTTTTTTAACTGGCCTGCAAATGTTATTTCATTTGAGAATGCTTTTAAAACGAATCTTTAAATCAATGTCAGCCGCTAGCTTTCGAAACTAATTGCATGGAGTGGTAATAGAATGGCCATGACGTGAACATACCTGAATAAATATTTCCTTGTGTTTCAAATTATTTCATGCGAGGCACTCATTTATCAATATTGGAATTCCAAATAGCTGTGAATTTCAGTTACAAAAATCGTTATTGAAATGTAATTGACTGATATTTTATGTATATTATGTAATATATATGATGTATATTGTGCATATGCTTTTTAAGCGCAAAATTGTCGTAATTTTAGTGTTCAAATTTTAAAATTTAACGCATTAGACACAAAACTAAACGTTCATCCAGTTTGAAAATCTAGAAGATTTCTATGAGGAAGGCCTTGATATTATTGGAAAATATGTTTGCTTTCGTGTAAAAAAAAAAAATTGATAAATAAAAGCACTCGTTTGTGTTTTTAATTTCAAAATTGTATACAGAAAACATGATGTTAGATTGACATGAACTTAAATGTTAGATTGTAACAAAAATCACGGTTAAAGAAACTTTGTTTAATGAAATTAGTTTATTCTAAGTTGACCAAAGCAATTCCTAATAAACCAAGTAAAACCAAATGACCAAAGTAAAAACTTCTCTGAAAGATATGTGATTTTTATCTACAGTTACATTTTTCTAGTACGAGTTTTATCTATAGATTTCTAATAACTTATAAATAAAACATATTCATTTTTAATGGTTCTTCCTTTACAAAACTTTTCCCCCGAATTTCATACGTAATAAGTTAACTATAATTAAAAATCTCCAATAATGGTTTCTACATTTTACACAAGTTTATTCAAAGTAAAGTTTAATATTCAGAAACGTTTTCATTTTATGTAATCTTTTGAAATAACCGTATACTGTATTTAGTTATTTTATTCCATAATTCTCAGTCGTTTTGTAATTGTACCATTTCACTGGAATTTTAATTACTTCAAATGTATTTCATTCAAATAGAAAAATGAAAAGGAAATAAATTATCTGTCGTTAATCTCTTCGTAATGTTTAAAATATAAAGAATAAAATGAAAAGTTAATAAAAGTTTATTCGATGTATTCGAATAGGGCAGAAGCAAAAGATTATCTTTAAAATCCATTAGGTATACATAAAAATCGTATTAAATGTTTCTAATATTTTTTTCAGAAAATACCACAATACTGGTGTATTTTATGACAGTCGTAAACATAATCTGCATTCGCTATATGTTTTTCTGTTTCTTTAAAAATAACTACAAAAATATGCACTGTTTATAATAGTAGGTTTTTTTTTAAATGTGTGCGATTTAGATGCAAAATAGAAATTCAAAGATAGAATGTAAAACAGAAACTTTTGTATTTTATGCTATGGATAAGTGAAATAAAATTGTAAGTTTCCATACTAGTTTTCAGCGCTTCAACTAGGGAAATTAAATGTAGACTTTTGTTTTATAAGTTATATTTTGTCTAGTAAAAAGTAGTGCAGCGGTCTCAAATGAAAATCCTTTAGATAAGCCGCAAACATAAAATTTCAACTTTTAAACAAATTATTCCTGTACATTTCAATGGAAAAAATTTATAGGAGTTTAAAGAAGAATCCTGCAGTAATATATATATATATATATATATATATATATATATATATATTGCTAGCATCCACAGTTATATATGCATGGTATATAATAAAGAGAGAGTGACTGGAAAGCATTTTTATATTTATTTAATAAATTTTAAAAGTTAAATCATAAAAATATAGCAAACTTCAAATTGAAGGGGTAGTTGCACTATACTGTAAAAAACTGCAGATGCTTCGAATGCTAGAAAAAAAAATAACTAGAAATGGATATATTAATAACTTCTTGTTTATTGGCGCATCAAAAATAAAATTGATAAAAAAAAAGCACTCGTATGTGTTTTTAATTTCAAAATGGTATTTAGAAAACACAAGTCGTTTTAAATGTTGGATTGTAACAAATATCACGGTTAAAGAAACTTTGTCTAATGAAGTTAGTTTATTCTAAGTTGACCATAGAAAATCCTAATAAACCAAACCAAACCAAGTCATCAAAGTATATTTCTCTGAAAGATTTACGATTTTTATCTACAGTCACATTTTTCTGATATGAGTAGATCAAAGGATTGAAAGACTTTGTTTTTGATAGGGTAAGATCAAAAGGATATAAATTCTGAATTAATTTGAAATATTATGCCATTTATTTATTAAATTCTCTGCTTAATCAGGGTAGGTTTTTTAATTTAATAATGCTGTAGTTCGGCTTTTGCAGATAGCGTCTTTCTATTAAGTTTCAGATTTCCAGACTTCAATTGAATGTTTATTTGTCATGATAATTATGCATATCGTTAAGGTATTTGTGAATGATTTAGTTCATAGAATGGATCTAGAACGGCAAAGATTTTTAAAAACTTTCCTTCGGTTGGAAGTAATGCGTCACCAACGCTATACTGCAGAGTAAGATATCTACAAATTTCAAAATTCTCAAGTTATCTTTAATGTCTCACGGACAAGTTAAATGTTGCTTAAGGGATATCGAGATACACTTATAAATGTCATTATTAGTATCACTTACATTCGTCTCTTGTTTTTACATACCTACCTGTTCGAAGAATTAATTTTCTTGCCCGGCGTACTGCAGCTGGAAGGCACGAGCGTACTTTGGCAAGATAAATTAACTCTTAGGCATCAAATGAAAGCAGTATGTTAATGCACACGGAAAATTATGCATTAAACAAACAAGCATACTCATGGCCGGAAAAGTTTACCAAGAATGACCAACTCGAGAAGGGTGTGGCCGAAGTCCCAGACTGCTTGTCATCAGCACAGACATAAATCAGGTCTCTTTCAATCTAGCCTCGATATCAGCATCTTTAATTTATAATTCTTTCAAAAGTGTCGATATAAGGTAAGGTCTGTTTTCTTTTGTGCACCTGAGAGAGACTATTATGTAAGCTCAGCAGTTATTAATCTCTAGTTAATTTCCAATATAGGTAATTACCCAGCGGTCTGTTCGAAACCAGGTGTGAAAATGTTGTATTACTATCTAAATGAAATCGAGCTATGTTTTGTAATGTCGGAATAATGCAAAATGAGTTTTTTTTTTCAAGCCTTGATTGGGATGCAATTTTTTCTGAATTGTGTGTGATTCAGATGCAAAATAGAAATCCAATGATAGAATTCAAAATAGAAACTTTTGTATTCCTGTACATTTCAATGGAAAAAATTTATAGGAGTTTAAAGAAGAATCCTAAGTAATATATATATATATATATATATATATATATATATATATATATATATTGCTAGCATCCACAGTTATATATGCATGGTATATAATAAAGAGAGAGTGACTGGTAAGCATTTTTATATTTATTTAATAAATTTTAAAAGTTAAATCATAAAAATATAGCAAACTTCAAATTGAAGGGGTAGTTGCACTATACTGTAAAAAACTGCAGATGCTTCGAATGCTAGAAAAAAAAATAACTAGGAATGGATATATTAATAACTTCTTGTTTATTGGCGCATCAAAAATAAAATTGATAAAAAAAAAGCACTCGTATGTGTTTTTAATTTCAAAATGGTATTTAGAAAACACAAGTCGTTTTAAATGTTGGATTGTAACAAATATCACGGTTAAAGAAACTTTGTCTAATGAAGTTAGTTTATTCTAAGTTGACCATAGAAAATCCTAATAAACCAAACCAAACCAAGTCAAAAAGTATATTTCTCTGAAAGATTTACGATTTTTATCTACAGTCACATTTTTCTGATATGAGTGGATCAAAGGATTGAAAGACTTTGTTTTTGATAGGGTAAGATCAAAAGGATATAAATTCTGAATTAATTTGAAATATTATGCCATTTATTTATTAAATTCTCTGCTTAATCAGGGTAGGTTTTTTAATTTAATAATGCTGTAGTTCGGTTTTTGCAGATAGCGTCTTTCTATTAAGTTTCAGATTTCCAGACTTCAATTGAATGTTTATTTGTCCGGAGAATTATGTATATTGTTAAGGTATTTGTGAATGATTTGGTTCATAGAATGGATCTAGAACGGCAAAGATTTTTAAAAACTTTCCTTCGGTTGGAAGTAATGCGTCGCCAACGCTATACTGCAAAGTAAGATATCTACAAATTTCAAAATTCTCAAGTTATCTTTAATGTCTCACGGACAAGTTAAATGTTGCTTAAGGGATATCGAGATACACTTATAAATGTCATTATTAGTATCACTTACATTCGTCTCTTGTTTTTACATACCTACCTGTTCGAAGAATTAATTTTCTTGCCCGGCGTACTGCAGCTGGAAGGCACGAGCGTACTTTGGCAAGATAAATTAACTCTTAGGCATCAAATGAAAGCAGTATGTTAATGCACACGGAAAATTATGCATTAAACAAACAAGCACACTCATGGCCGGAAAAGTTTACCAAGAATGACCAACTCGAGAAGGGTGTGGCCGAAGTCCCAGACTGCTTGTCATCAGCACAGACATAAATCAGGTCTCTTTCAATCTAGCCTCGATATCAGCATCTTTAATTTATAATTCTTTCAAAAGTGTCGATATAAGGTAAGGTCTGTTTTCTTTTGTGCACCTGAGAGAGACTATTATGTAAGCTCAGCAGTTATTAATCTCTAGTTAATTTCCGATATAGGTAATTACCCAGCAGTCTGTTCGAAACCAGGTGTGAAAATGTTGTATTACTATCTAAATGAAATCGGGCTATGTTTTGTAATGTCGGAATAATGCAAAATGAGTTTTTTTTTCAAGCCTTGATTGGGATGCAATTAAGAATGTGATGAAATAATTAAATGCTTTATCGGCCTTTAAATGTACTAAGAAAAGAATTGAATGCTAATTTTGTGAAAGTACAAACCGAACCACGCCTTGATATAGATTTATTAAATAATATTTGAATATAATTATTACCAGTGTAGAACACACACGGTGAAGATTAATTAGAGTTTCTGTTTTCTTTAAAAAGTGAAAAAAGTCCGTAAATACTATTATAAAAGATTTTCAAAATGTTTAATTTAGGTACTAAAGTATTCCAGTTTGTTTTGCTCAGAAAAATTCTCGCTGATTAAAAAAACAGAAAAGTATCTTTAGATGTAGAAAATATTAAAATTATACGTACTACATATTAATCATAAAATTCTGTTAAAAACGAATTTTGTAGCAGTTTAATCCAGCTTAATATTTTCAACATTAAATAAATACAGTGAAACTTTGATAAAAACTATCAAAGTTTCACTGCAGTCTAATTAGAAATCGTCGTTAATTCGAAGATTTCTCTTAGTCACTTGAAGTTAATAAATGAATGCAAAAAATCGTGAATTACTTGAAGTAAACTTCCTGTATTCGAAGTTTTTATAAGAACTTTCAAACCATAACGGTTTGGCCGAACGATGGCCGATTGGTTAGGCTGCTGGCTTTCGGTACCGGAGTTTGTGGTTTCGAATCCCACTATGGCATGGATGTTCGTAGCCGTTCGGAATCGGCTTTAAGTAGTAGGTCCTGGTCTCATTAGCCCTCTTGTTCCAAAAAGTAAACCGTAGCGCTGCAAACCAAAACCAAACCGTAACTTTTTGTCGGCCTTTTACCATTCAGAAATGATAGCCGGAATACCTTACTTGTTCGACACGACATAGTGCAAGTAACGGAAACTACAATAGCCAATTCTGTTCGAAAGGAAGCTTTTACTAATCTGACTGAACTGAGTTCATAGACAAAGATGTACCTCCAGGGTTCTGGCGTAACATTTAAAGAATAAGTCTGGATTAAAACTTAAAAGTTTTTTATAGATTAAGATATTTTACCAAAAGTTTTAAAAAACGATATCGAAGAGAAAGATACTCTTTAAAATATTTTAAAAACTAAATTTTCTGTATTGAATTTAATATATACGGAGATATAATCTTTAAATCTTTCCTACCATGGTCTTACTGAAAATAATATGTACATATTGACAGAATAATCTTATCAAGCATTCTTTTAACCTAAAATTAAAGCTAAAAATCGTAACTTTATCAAAATTTTGCGTTTTTTGAGTAGTAGCTTCAGCCCCGAATTACTTAAATCACATTATACAGTTATTTCCTAAGGATTTTGTTGGCTGCAGTGTTCAGCTATGGCATACACAGTAAAACCTCGATACAACAATACCCGATACAATAATAAATTCCTCTATGACGATAATATTTTAGGTTAGGCTTCTGATTGGTCCGTGCTTCTAAATTACGTGAATCCAGAGGGCGCCTGTAGTAGTCCTTTTAACAACACGTGCTCTTCTGGTGATGCTAAATGAGTAACAGCTTCGCAGCTGTGTTTGACATAAAGATATCTCTCTGTATTGCCAGTTGCATTGGAAAGAAAATAAAGATACATACCCAGGAAAAATAGATCAAAGTAGAGATAAAATATAATTATATGATCAAAGAATTAAAATATTTTTAAAATATGAATTAAAAACAAAAAAATTATTCGTGTTAGAGCTAAAGTTTTTCAAAATTTGGGAATTGTATTTAAGAAAAATGATTTATTTAGATACGCAATGCATTTATTAGTTCTTTATTTTATTCCAGAATAACATACTTTAAAATTATAAAAGCTGTTACAAAGTAGATAAAGGAAAAAATTAATTGCGAACACATAACAGGCTAATCAGTTTTAACGGTCTGTGATTTATGTTCTTCGGCAATTTTATATCTATGCATCTCCTGAAAAATATACTCATTTAGATATTTGAAAGACAAGCGTAAATATATGCTCAGTTCCAAATTATTTCTTCCTTTGTTTAAGATTTTTGAACGTTGCTATCGTGTTTATTTTCCTGAATATTTGAAAATATGTGAAAAGAATAAATTATGACAACGGAAATAGCAGTTCTTATGTGTTGATAAAAAATATACAAGGGTAAATGCTTCTTTTAATTTAAGTTTTAATCAAATATTTTTATCCAAAGATATTATTTGATAAACTAGATTTATATGGATACTAGACGACCCGACAGACGTTGTTCTGTTTTAACGCTGTAAATCCAAAAAATGTAAAATGTTTCTAAATAAATTATAAATTCTCCCGTTTGATCAAAAAGTAAGGAAAAAAAATATTTTAAAAATACTTGCCACCATCACGGGTACAGTCATCACAAACTTAATTAGATTAAATTAAAATTCACACATATTGCCTGTACGGCGATTCGATTCTGGGACTTCTCGTACTGAAGCCCGTTGCGCAGACCACTGCGCCACAGATACGTTGGCAGTGAAGGGTTTCAAGCGCATTATAATAATCTCAATAAGCGTGCAATTCTGTATTTTTAATTAAAAAAAATCATTTTCTATCTGATCCAATTGTGAATCTAAGCTATTCTCGAATCAATTTAATTATATACACAAAATTTCATTAAAATCAGTCCAGACGTTTAGGAGGAATTCTATTAAAAACACACGAACAGAAGAATTTTATATATAAAGATATTATATAATTTGAAAGTGTTACATAAATACCAGAAACTATTCATCGGTGAATTTGACAGTTCACAATCCTGTATTTATGTATATCGAGTTAGTTGAACAACTAAGTATTTGTAGTCTTGTTACGTTATTATATTCGATATTACAACTTATTCCCAAATAAAGTAAACTTTATTCGTTTCCACTAAGTAAGCATAGTTTTTAGCCGTACTGCACGTAATTCACCGTAATAATTTAATTCATTGGGGAGTTAGTCTGTGCCGTTATTGTTACTATATATGTATGTAATATGGACGAGACTCATTCAAAAT
Source organism: Pardosa pseudoannulata (assembly GCA_032207245.1). Lineage (NCBI taxonomy): Eukaryota > Metazoa > Arthropoda > Arachnida > Araneae > Lycosidae > Pardosa > Pardosa pseudoannulata. Next base: position 22,980,784 of record CM063504.1, on the reverse strand, counting down.
CACAACACAGTTTATTTCTGGTAAGAAACATGAAATCCATACATCAGGCAAGCACCTTTACAACATCGTGCACCCAGACAATGTGATCCCGCACATACACACTTTTCAAAAAGGGATTTCTCAAGTAAAAATACTACGAATAATCCCTAAGCACAATTGATCACGTGATAAAAATACCCATATTTAAAGAGAACGCTGTAACTATTGGCTAAAGTAGTACAGACAGAGGCTGAATTAAGTCTACAGCGTGTCTGGAGGGAAAAATCAGAATTACCTCGCAAACCCCGAACTTACTTTATGAACAAAAGTTATTAAATTAATATTAAAATACGTAAATAAGGGATTTTAATATTACATGTATATCACAACTTACTCATCCATACTTTGAAAGGATGGCCGAATGAGTAGAGCTCTTTTTACCGAAGTTCGTGGATCCGAATCACGGTTCTGGCATACATGTTCATAGCTGTTTGAAATCGGCATGTGTCCTCATGTAGCAAAAATGTATGCATTAATAGTATACAAATATAATTAAACGTATATATTAATTAAAAATATATATTGTCACGTTCCAAACCAAAACCAAAAATCTCCACCATTTGATATTAAAATGAAATTTATTCGTTTTCACATAAAGATCGAAATTTTTGTCCATGTCCATACATATTTCAGCAAGACATTTTAATTCTTTTCTGAATTTTTCTGTGGCATTGTAGTTATTTTACAAGTATATAATAACTTAGTCGTTCACAATTTCTTAAAAAATGATATTTATTCTTTTCATAAGGTGATCATAACTTTTAACCATACTCTACTTAATTCAGCAAAACATTTTAATTCTTTTATAAATTAGTCTATGCCGTTTAACCATACTCTACATAATTCAGCAAAAGATTTTAATTCTTTTATGAATTAGTCTATGCCGTTATAGTCCTCCACAATTTGTTAAAATATTATATTTATTCTTTTTCATAAGGAGATCATAACATTTACATATACTCTACATAATTCAGCAAAACATTTCAATTCTGTTATGATATAGTATATGCCGTTGTAGTTACGATACTCGTATATATCTTAATCCTCCACAATTTGTTAAAATATTATATTTATCCTTTTTCATAAGGAGATAATAACTTTTAACCATACTCTACATAATTCAACAAAACATTTTAATTATTTTATGAATTAGTATATGCCGTTGTAGTTGCGATACACGTATATATCTTAGTCCTCCACACTTTGTTAAAAAATTATATTTCTTCTTTTTCGTATGTAGATCATAACTTTTAACCATACTCTACATAATTCAGCAAAACATTTTAATTCATTTATGAATTACTCTATACCGTTATAGTTATCATGCACATAAATAACTTAGTTCTCCACAATTTGTTAAAATATGACATTCATTCGTTTACACAAAGTAATGATCATGCTTTTTAATCACTCTCTTCATAATTCAGCTCAACATTTTAATGAATTGGCTAGTAAATAAAATGAAATGTATTCGTATTCAAAAAATGATCCTAATTTTTAACCATACTCTGCATAATTCAACGTAACAGTTTAATTAATTGACGAGTAAAGCATAACCTTCTGTTGTCAATCATAATTTTCCATTTTTGAAAATAACCAATCTACAGATTAACCATAATTTACTTGGACGTATGAAAACTAATTTTTTTATCTTCTTCTTTATGTTTTCCGTCCTTCTAATTACTTAACACTGGAGCTATTAAAGTTTGGGGGAAATAATCCACAAGTTTCTGACATGGTAATTTGTATAATGTATTCCTCGTGTTCGAATTCTCAATGAGCTTCTATCGCTATTAACTTGATTAATCCCGAATCGTATCTGCTTTTCGCACTCCTGATACACTTTTGCTTTGTTTTCGGTCGATGGATGGAATAGTAATGAGCAAGACGACTTGTTACCTCGTGTGTGCAAAAGGTTTTTCCGTGCGTAGGTAGTCATTTCGACTAGTGGCGCGCTTTTTAATTTACACCTGTCAGGAATCTTTCTTTATTTGGTCAGTATTTCGAAGTACGAAAGCTAAATACTCCTTTTTTATTTCAATTACGTAATGTAATTGATTTGTATAGTGTCTGTATAGTGTCCAACCTGCAGCCCTTGAAGGATTATTTGTGGCTCTCGACAAATGTACTCGAATTCCCTTTTCATTTTTGTGTTATTATATTTTAAAAAATTATTACAACTGATGGAGCTCCGGCAATGCTAAGTAAAAAATCGGTCTTATTGGGCTTTTAAGAGATGATTCTTAAATTCCACAATTCATACTGATTCACTGCATAATTCACCGAGAACATCTCGTTACAAAATATTTAAAATATCCTGATGTTATGAAAATAGTGTAACACATTGTAAATTACATTCGTACCAATGCAAAAAATCAACGGCAGTTCAAAAATTTCTTTGAAAAATTAAAGAACGAAGAACTTTCAAATGACATTCAATAAATATAATTTCTGTAAAAAAATGTTTAATATTTTTTCATACCTTTTAAATACATATTTAATTGCGGCTTACGAAAAATTTCAAATTTTGAAAAATGACTCGGATTATCAAGGAGCTTAGCCACCCAATGTATGGAATCAAGAATTCGAAAATGAATGTTTTACACAAAGAAATAACGTTAAAGACTCTTCGCGATGACGTCAGTGTTTAATTATAATTGAACCCATTCTTTTTTCTGAAAAAGAGATGTAAGCAGAATATTTTGGTAAATTATTACTGTAGAATCCAGAAGTTGTTTTTACAAAGTACATTAAATTATATCTATATCTGTCGCATTAAAAATTTTTAATTTATATAACTTTTTAAAAATTATTTTTTTTAATTTGTTAACTTTTAAAATGATTCTTGTTTATTAATTTTCTTTTTTTCTAATTCTGTCTTATTATTGCATGAAAAAATATTGTGAACATATATAGGGATAAGTTTGGCGGTGGATTAAATAAGTTACATTAATTATTAAACAGTATTAAAATCTTATTATTCAGTATAATATTAGCTATATTTTAGATATTTTAAAATTTGCCCCCTTTTTAATTATTAATTATTTATTAAATCCAATTATTTTAGTGAAGCTAACCAGATAATTATTTTTATGTAGCACATTACTAACAAATTTAACATGTTTATCTTTCAAGATAAACATGCTAAAAATCAATACATACACAGGTGTGTGGGGGGTGGCTCATAGCCTGCGAAGAAAGCTGAGAAAGACATCCATTCCAGGCATTAAATGTTTATTCGAACAGCTTCTTTAACACTTGCCATTTTCTTTTCAGTACGATACTCAATTGAACAGCAGGTCACTAGCCCACAAAATGTACCTTTCTCTGCTCGAATTTGACATTCTGTGTTCTTATATAGTGTTAATTTACTCTCATATGCGTCCATATAAATCTGCTTCACAAAGACTTCGCTCTCGTTTATTAATTAATGCTTAATTTCTAATTTTAAAATTCCAAACCTTATATATGTATGTATATTTAAAAGGAAAATTATCACTTCTTGAAAATCGGAACTTAAACTTTATTTTTCATATTGCTGCCATTTAGTAGATATTAGAAAGCATTTTCCTTCACATCCTACAATAAATTTCTCGCATATGTTAACTTTAGAACCGCTGTTTAAAAAATATACAGTTTCATCTCTCGGGTTTTGCATCGCTTCTAATAATCAAAAATCACTGAGCCAAAAGATATTTGAAGAAAGTTTGTAGCTATGCATTGTTTATAGATTGAGATGAATACATGTTCTAGTGTAAACACTGTGTATTTATGAGTTTAACCAATATTATGCAGATAATTACCTAATATAAATGTAATTTTTTTAATATGTCTTATAGCTGCTTTTGAAACTTCTCCTTCATCGCATGATGTCTCGCCAAACACTTGATTCGAAGTCGATTTTGCATACTACGTTTTTAATAAATCTGCTACAGAAAAGTGAGGGAACTATAAACAACCTAGCCTTGTTATTCTAACTTAGCATACATTGGGTTTTGTAAAATATAATTAAATTCTCAGTTTTAAAATCGAAAAGAAACGGAAATTAAAAAGAAAAAAACTACAGAATCTTTTTTTCTTGTTTCTTAGCAATGTTTTGTACTTATTTGAATAAACTAGCGTGCGCTTTCTTCATTTCTGCTGTCATGGTCCGATGTACTCAATCACTCAACTGATGACTGTTTCGCCGATCCATATCAAAGATAAGTTAGCGAAAAAACGTGTCGTCAGCCCACGTCTTCATCGCAATTTTCCCTTTCGCAAATAGACCTTTAAGCGTGCGCGTAAATGCATGTTATAGCAAATATCCATAATATTCTCTTTTAACTCTCTCATTTGAATATATATAAGATTTTCGGTTGTTTTAAGGGGGAAATTTGAATGGCTCTCCCATCGCCGTCACGTGACTCAATATACTTATGAGTACAGGTGTATCTATATATATTTTTCCCTCGGTTGCGACTGCTGAACGCGTTAAATGTCAGCTATTTCTTATTTTTTTTGCAAGGGTGGTTGGTTTAATCACGTGGGCATAAAGGGACCTCATCGCGCATTTCGCGGATTTCCTGTGCCAGAGGATGTTATGTCATGTCTGTGGTTCAACATTCAAAAGGGCAGCGATGCAAAATTGCGTTGCGTGCCGCTATTTAATGTCCCTAATAAATTTAATGAACAAGGATCAGAGCTTCCGACAAAATCTATGCTTTTTTATTTTATTCTCCTTATTCGGCAAGAGAATTACATCACCTCCACCCCGTGGATTGACAATGGACTGTGGATAAAAACACGAGTCTCTTGATGCACTTGCCTCGTTACAAACAACGGGTGGGAGAATGCAAAATTTAACCCGGATTAAAATATCATGTTTCGGTGTATTACATGCTCCTTATCCGGGTTTTTTTTTAAGATAATAATGGCCATATAAGCATAATGATATCGTCGGAAACCATAGTTAGTCGTCTAAGTGGGTTTGAGCCCTATTGTGGGCTGAGATCATTAGCCATTAAAAAATGGTGTTAAAGCAGCTGGTCATCGAATGACAAATCGAATAAGAAAACATTGATAGTAGCCCTCCTAACCAATTAATCAACCAACCAAACCAGTATTGACACATTGCGGGAAGGATCACGTATTCGCTCATGTGTCACTCAAACTCGTGGGAATATAATCCTGTGTTTAGTGTGTTAGGACAGATTAGGTTGATGTTTTCGCAGAAAGTTTATAGTTAAAGCAGTATTACAGTTCATAAAAATAGTAATTTCATGAGTGTGAATGCCGAACGATGGCCGATTGGTTAGAGTGCTGGCCTTCGGTACCGGAGTTCGTGGGTTCGGATCCCACTTTGACATGGATGTTCGTAGCCGTTCGGAATCGGCTTTAAGCTGTAGGTGCCGGTCTCATTAGCCCTCGTGTGCAAAAACGTAGACCGTAGCACTCCAAATCAAACCAAATCATGAGGGTGAATTATTGTTCCGTAATGGGGCATAACGTTTTTTATTCAAAGAATAAAAGTTTAAAATATACATTGCAAAAAGTTGACGAAGTATATTCATTTATATGGACAGAAGGTGGGTTTACTATTTTAACTGAAAAATTATCAAATAATTTTTAACTCTACATCTTCCTGTAATATCAATAATAGAAAAGAGTTTATATAATATTTATACTTAAATTCAAAATGTACTTAGATTTATAAACGTAAAAAGAAACAATTATTTTTTATTGGTTAAAAATTTAGCATCCTAAGTAAAATAAAAAAATACATAACAATGTGCCGTGTTTTTTACAGGTGAGTACATGAGGAAATTGGAGGTTAAACACTTCACATTTGTTTTCTGTTTTTAATCACGTAAACAACATGCTAATAACACCCTGGATATTAATGTAAAATTACTCACTCAAGGTCGATAATTTTATTAATATTTCTTTGAAACTTTACATAATCATAAACTGTTTTGCATTATAATGTCTATTTTATAAAATACTATACAACATATATGTGATTCAAATGTACATAAATGTATATGGCAAGTGTACTGCCATATAAGCACGTTCTTTATAAATACACGTTTCCACAGATGGTACGGGCTTAAGCATTTTACAAACTGCATGTATCATTTTACAATAAAATGAATTTTAATATTTAAACTCATTTACTACGTGAAATTTTAAAAAATATTTTGTGAATAGCGATACTTAAAAGAAAATTCTAGATTATGAAGAGAGAAAAAGTAATTTTTACAGCGTGATCTCATTAAGGGAAATTGAAGAAACCTCATAAAGGTATTTCAAGTCTTTAAAGCCTTATTACACGTAAACATGTACAAGTTGAAAAAGCAACAGATTCAGTTTGATTGCTTTTTGAAAAATATGCGTATCTCTTGTGTGATAGTAAAAAAATTTCAACGAAAATTTTCACTAAAAGCCCTATCACAAATTAACCTAAACTAAAATAAATCGATTGAAAATTTTTCTTTGTAGCACAAAATCTGCACATTATTCACCAGTAAAAGGATTCATCAGTAATTGTATCTATTGACTCATAAGGCTTAAGAGGCCTGAATGGTTAGGACGTATGGCTGTAACTGCAAGTACATTTAAGAAAAATTAAACAAAGCAGGCAGTGCTTTTATATAATAAATTTAACACTTTTTTTAAAAATTTACATTGCCATAAATGAAAAGACCAAAAAATTATTATTAGCACAAACAAAATATTTTGCTTCTTTATATTCATATCTTCGAAATCAACATTTTGTGCTACCAACTGTACATGGGGGAAAAATAAATTTGATCCTACAAATGAGGCCTAGATTTATAAGTGTCGCCAGGGGTGATTCAGAACCGAAAATTTGTGTGAGTCTGTTCCGAAAATTACAAAAAAACAGGTTTGAAAGCAAGGAAAAATCTGTTTCCAAAAAAGAAAGTTATTTTTTAAACCATCTTCCGCTCCAAATAAAAAAATATGTAAATGAATTTTGAAAATAATCAGAAAGTTATATCTTTTCTCACCCTTTTACCTTTGCCGTGTCGACAAATCCTTTTTCTACCGAAGAACAGTATTAATATGTTATGTGATTTTCTTTTATAAAGCAATATGTTATAACTTAAATTTATGTATTCTGATTTAGAAATTGATTTTTTGTTTTCTAGATAACCACCACACAAATTGATATATGTATTTTTGTATTATTTTATACAGAACACACTTATATTTGCAACTGTATAATAAGATTATATTTAATAGAACACATTGATATTTGGTTAAACAAATCACAAAGTTAAAATCCAAATATCATTTAACTCTAGTTTTGACATCCAGAAATTAACCTTAATATAGTTTTTATTTTAAATTAGTGGCTTGTACTTTTTCAGAAAATTTTGTAATGTTTTCAGGAATTTTTTTCATTTAGAATCACCTGTGAGTATCGCTGAAGAAAATAAGTTTCTTAAAATAATATTTTAAACTATTGAGGAGCTTTTTATTAGGTTTAGGAGAGGGAGGTGATATGAGAAGGGTTAACCCTTTAGCGGACAGTGATTTAGTAGCAAAACCACCTATTAAATATCTTTCTTTTAAACTTTACTTTATCTTTTTATAATTCTTTACAGCCCCAATCTCATACATCTGGGATGTATGGAAGCCTATAATGTAAAATCAAGAGCTTTCTGCAATTTAAAAAAATAACTTTTTAGAGACATAGATGATTTTTTGGTTATTTTATGTTTTTGACTTTTTAAATTTACAACAGATGATAGCTCTACATTTAATTTATTTTTTCCTTTTGAAATATATGTATTTAAACTTGCTGTACCTGAGAAGTCAGTAATTCAATTTATCCTACTTTTGACCCCAAATAAAAGTATCTATACAAACAACACTTATAAATTGTTAAGCTATTTATTTATTATACCATTTTAACACTAAACATACCATATAACGGATCAAATGACCCATAAGGTTTATGTAAAAAATGCGATGGGAAATGAATTAAAAATTCTTATTCTTTGTGTTTGCAATACATAAAAATTGACAATATACAATTTTGTTTAATTATAATAAAGTTTGTCTATTTCCTTCCAATTTTCATATTTCATACATTTATAATCAGAAAAAATAAAGTCCGGTCATTTGACCGGCTATGGTAGAAATAGGTATGTATTAAGTGTTGGTATGTTTAGTGTTAAGGATCCATTGTTCTTACAGTATAGTTAAACTTTTAAAAAAGTATAATGTTCAAGCTGTACAAGAGGAGGGGTTAGTCAGTTAAACCACTCCTCAAACCCTCCGTAGGCATCCTCTAAGGCAATCCCTCCTAAGAAATATAAAGAAAACTTATATATATTTTACATTTACAAGGTTCATAGATAACATTTATAAACTACTTACACTCAATTCCAATGAATTTATTTTGGTGACCTTTAAGCAACTCTAGAGAACTCTCAAGCTTTAGAATATTTTTTAATCATTTATCAACAATAGTTTAGCTTGTGTTAGCAATCTTTTCAACAAGAATGACATTTAGAGTTGGTCGTAAACATATTATAGAAGTTGTTATATGTATTGCTGAGAAAAAAGTATTTAAACCTCTGGGAAAAAGCTTGGAACCATTTTGATAACTAATTTAAATATGTGGGTCAAGATACCTTGCTAATAAATGACACTCTAATGTTTGCACATAATTGAGGAAAAGGTTTCCCATGGTCCCTGAAAGCCGTAATCATATTAAATATGCAAATTCGAAAGTGTAATTTAAACACACATCACTCTCGGGCGTGGCCTGAGCTCAATATCACTCTTGTTATATCCATCACAGTTAGAAGTTAATAGAATTAATTTTAAAATCCATTTTTCGGAATACGTCTATTTGTAAAGAAAGTTTTGCTCCTGCATGATACAACGGGTTAAAATAATTTTCTCTCAAAAGATTACGATCGTTGCGGTTTCTGAGATGTTAAATCTGTAACATCTACTGTGGGACGAAATTGGATTTTTTTTTAATTGTATGCATTCTCATAGAAATGCTCTTGTTACCTAAAGTTGCTACCATTCGTAAAAGAGGCAGTGAACACGCATGATTCAGTAACAGAGAAAAATATGTGTCTTTGTTGAGCAGCATTCCCTTTATTAAACCTCGTATCTGGTATTGCTTGAAATAGTTAATTTATATTTGCCATGTAAGTAAATGTTTGTTTTTCTTTTAAAAAACTAGAGTTTGGTATAGATTTCTGTGCTAACAGCTGTTGATAATTGGGGTGTTAAAATTTATTTTACAGTCAATATCATGAAGGAAATCTCATTTATTGCTATTAATCCTAAAATTCCTTTTCCGGAATACTTTTATTTCTAAAGAATATATTGCAACTATAGGATACATGTTAAAATATTTTCTATGTAAAAATTATGGTCGTTTTGGTGGCTTTTTTCTGGTATAATAGATGTGACATCCACTGTTACTTATTTATTTTATCTAAAGTGCGTAGTTTTGTAGAAATGCTTTAGTTAGCTACAGCTCATTCGTCGATGTAACAGTGCACCAGTATCAATAACACAGAATAACCGATTCCATAGTATAGAATAATTGATCCAAAAACATAGAAAAAATATTAGTCTCTGTTAAGCATTTTTCCATTCATAAACCTCTTTCTTGGTCAATATGCTTAAGTTCGTTTATATAGTTCATATAGTTCATTTATATTTGCCAAATAAGTAAACATTTATTTTTCTTTAAAAACCTAATGTCTGTTTTAGACTTGTGTTTGTTTTAGAATCCCCTATGTAATAATAGCTTAAGTTATCTGTCCGTCTGGCCTCGAATTTATGAAGCGGTTGTATCTGGAATGGATAGAGGCATCCATATTGGATTCTTGATGAATTAGGGTTAGTAACTTTCGAAATCCCCAATTCTAGCATTTAATGCCATTATTTCAATCCCTATTTTCCCCGGTTAAGAGCAGGCGATTAAATTTATCACATAATAAATAGGTAAAGATAACATTTTTGTAGCATTGTGACGTCATTCCTTTAATCAGTTCTTATTTTAAATTTTTAAACATCGTCTGCATTATTTTCATACGTTTTATCACTGAACTTAGATATTAAGTAAATAATTTTTTTATGTTTGGCTTAAATAATAGATTAGGTACATATGTGATAATTTTAAATTGAATCAGCGATTATTTTTTGTTGCAATGAAAATTTTATCACCGGTATTAACAACAAATTCTACCTACCTCCAAGGTGTAGTGGAAATGAAAGTTTCATTCTTTTACTTTCTTTAACTACTGTGGCCAAAAAAATTCGGAAGAACTTAACGATAAATTCGAAGTAGCTAAGAAAACTTTGAATTGTCTTTCTAAATTAATTCAACGTGATTCTAAACTGCATTCACAGTATCGGGAGACTTTAAAGGAGTATGAAGATAAACAGGTTATTGAGCGTATACCAGATAATTCTCAGCCAAAAACAAACCATTTTTATCTGCCTCATAGGGTACTTTACAATTCTGGAAAATTAAAAATTTTATTGATCCCGTCATATGACGGGCTATATGCTACTGTGTTTAGACAAATGCATACTGACAAATGACAGAAAAGTTGAAAATCAAAATATTTTTTAAGAAAAATTATATTTCTTTTTAAATTAGGAGAAAGCTTAAACTAGCTTTCGCAAGTAACGGAATCAAATTTGTGATAGCTCAAAGTAGAATCTTTTTTTTTTAATTATTAAAGTGTAAGCCGATAACAAGTTACGTACCCTGAGTATTTCCAAATATGTCTCTCTAAATTAGTAATTTATATGTATTTCTCCCTTTACAGACAAAATTATCGTAAATACATTAACTCCTTAAACAAAATTAATTGAAAAAAAATTCATTACAAAACATTCTGTAGAATATGTTGTAAATAAAATACCTTTAGATTAGATATTTTACAAAATTAGTTTACTCAAACACATTGTAAAAAAGTATTTTTCATCGGTTAGATCCTGTTTGTAAGTTCAGTAAATTATTGGTTATATCTTTATTTTGAGAGTGTGTTAGAGAGGATGAGGAATACATTGCAATTAAAATTACCTTAAACTAAAAGTTAAATGAAACATACAAATTTCTTTTTAAATTTGCCTTCTATTCTTATTACTTATAGGTCTTCAGAGTGCAGTGATTCTATTAAAAAATACAGTTGTAACTACATAAAATTTGTTTAACGCACATGGAAAAAGTTATATACATGTTTATTATTTTTGAAATTCATTCTTTATTAGAAACTTTCTTCATTATTAAATTTCTTCTGACGTTATATAAGGTCCATATCATACGAATTAGTGTTGCCTTTTTTATAAAAACGTAAAATAAGGCTGATAATTTATATATTGAAAAAAAATCTGACCCTAATTAAAAACTTTAATTTAAACTTTAATTTAAATTACATTTTTCCTATCGTGATCGCTGATTACTTTTTTTATTACCTCTCTATCAAGGACAATACCGAAATGTGTTTCTTAAAACAAATGTGCATTTTTTCACCAAAATTATTTTTGTAACATAGAGTAAAATAATTAAGATGTGGAATGAAATTCTTTGAGGTTCAGTAAGCTTTCTTAAAACAAAAGAAGTTTCATTAGTATTTTACAAGCTGTTATTCTGTGTTGGAACTAAATATTAATTATCTAAAGAACTAATTTGAATTTCTAAAAAAAGAATAGCTTAAAATGATTTCAAAACTATAACAAAGAAATCTTTGAAAATACATTTCAATAAGTTCTGTACGCAGGATGCGTGGACAGACTCGAACTAAATGATTTTATTTATATACATTAAAATAAAACTAGAAATCGATAATCAAGTCATCGTCGAAAAATATTCAAAGGAAGATAGTGGCCCACCCTGGGCTGCTTAGCCAGTTATGATGATGGGTATGATGATAATAGGTGGAAAGATCATTCTGTATATCAATGCTCAAGTCATTACTGAGGACATCTTTGTTATCAGCTATGAAACTGTTCGTTTTATGCTAATATATGTATTTATGATCTTCAGTGTCGGACAGTAATTCAAAAATCAAGTATGGCCGGCTCAGCAATTAGGGCCAATCAAAAATGACACGCCTTTCCCATTTTTTCAAATCACCCTCTTGTATATTCGGAATGATTCAGTGTGCAAGTATAACGCAATTGATTACATTACTTAATGCTTTCAATGATTAGTAAATCCTTCTTCACATTCTAATCGTGATATCCCTTGATGGCATTCTCCTTGAGTGGTCTATCCCTGCAGACCTTCGATTTATTCAATTTTCAATCGATATATTATTCCTTTGAAATGACTTGACAAGTGAAAGACCTAGTCTACATAAGTTTGCTGCCCGTTGTATTGGATTTTGTACCGGTTTTTAATCGGCAACCTTGGATCTTTGATTGCTTCCTTAAATTCGATACTGATGTTTTTGCGAATATCGATTTCGCTACTTCAAAAATGTTTGCCTTTTTGTTACTTATTTACTGTTAGTTTCTATGTTTAGTAAGGTGACTACGACAGGCGTGCCATGTGTCTCAAACAGCAGCACCTTGGCTTTAGCCGTGTTTCGAAAAGCTCGTACTACGCCTTTTGCAGTTATGTATGTATCGGTGATATATCGGAGAATCTGAACCCCTCTCCCCAGCAGAGTCACACTATTGATTCATTGATTTTGAACAAATATTATGCAATAAGGGATTATTCCGAACTGAAATCTTTCTTCATCCTGAGTCCAATGGCCGAATAATAATTGAGCAAATAGAGTGCTGTTCTTTGATACTAGTATCCTCGAGTTCAAATCTCGCTTCTGGCATGGACGTCTGTAACCCGTTTGGAATCAGCTTTAAGGAGTAGGTTCCGAAATAAATCACCGTGATATTTCAATAGATGAACCACAATGCTCTAAACTAAGTCAAACCATAAGGCAATCAGTGATGTCTTACAATTCCACCGTTTTCACCCCCTATAATCTAGATGATGCAGACTGTTAATATGTAAGTTAATACCTATTATAAATATATTCCCCTGAATTTGCTAGCTTGTATGGTTCTTATAGCATAATTGTTGACACACTGACTTTTACCCTAACATTTCTCTTTGGCTTTCCACACAGCACAACTGAAGTAAAAGATATGTCACTCTAGATTTCAGTTGTAGAATAAAAACATACTAATTATTTAACTTGTGTCTTTGCGCATTTGGTCTTTAAATAATGACTTCATAATTTAATAACGAAAACTAATCTGATTACTTTATCGCAAATCTAGTATCGTAAAAATACTTATATATCTATGTAAATACATATATCAGTGTCATAAAACCGTTGTTTACTGGTCTAAATAGGCTGGATATCAGTTTTACTTGTCAGTTTATTTCTTAATTGCAGTGAACTGTGAACCTGAAGTCGAGGCGTTGGCCTCACAAAACTTTATTACTCATCAGGTATCGGATTTTGATGCTTCTAATTCTAACTCTTTGAAGATTCTAATGAGATGATGATTATTTATATCTCTTTTCCAGTGGATGAATTCGCCATATTAAATTCAATTATATCCACATAAATCTATACGAAGAAATTATCTACCGTTAAATGTGTCGTTTGAGGTGACAGTGGACTTTTAAAACATGCTTACGTTGTTTAAATTTATCTCTTCGTAAATTTTTCATGTCATAAGTAAACTATAATGAACAAACTAGCTCGAATCATTTTTCTTGAAATATTCAGTCCAGCCAAATGTCAGGGACTGAAGCTGTGCAGTCCAGTGTCCGTCCCCACAGACAACTCGCGCCTAATGTAGCAAAATAGTAGGACAAACCAACCGAACAAATACAATTAGTTTCTTTTAATCATCACTTAATTCAGTGTTAGTATAAAAAGCATATGTTCTTATCATAGCTTTGATTAGCCAAATTACATATTGTCAAGTAGATCCTTAATGTAGAACACAGGAAGTACAGCTAATCTAATTTATTAACTCAATTCAAAGGGATAAGTACAATTTTAAGCTGTGCTCAACTCTGAACTCAGAACTCCCTCTGACTGAGAGATCTTTGGCTTTTTAGCAGCAGGGAATTTTCCAGAAATCTGTCGGGGAAGGCGATGCAAGTTTTACTGCGCAAAGCAGAGAAATGACGAATATGACAGAATACTTTTATGGCAAACTAAAGAAAGGTCCAGAATCTCCTGGAACACGAATAAAAGTAGAACATAAATAAAGGTATTAAATAAATATTTACACGGATTTTTAATCCTATCGCTACCAGGGTTCGAACTCGTGACTTCTTGATTACGAGACTAGTGTTTGACCATTCGGCTATGGAGACTATAATGCTTCTTTTCAATGCGGCAATATAAATTAGCTAAAAATAAGTCCCGTCTTATAAGTCTTATCAGTCTTCGCGTAGCAAAATAGCAGATCGTAGTGCTACAAGTCAAGCCAAAACTATCTGTCTTTAGAACATGTGAAAGTTAATTACCGTATTTACTAGTGTATACAAAACAATCTCGTCTTAAAAAAACAACATTACCAAGGGTTTTATCTCGTAGATAGTCTGCACTTAAAATTTAACATTCAAGTGACACTTTACATATTGTAAACCATGATATATATCAACAATGGTATATATTGACCTAGTGACGTGCCCAGAAATTAATTTTGGAGGGTGCATATTGTCATTGCCAACAAGAGCACACATATGGAATGTGCAGAATGGGCTTGAGCTCCCCCCCCCTCATTTTAT